>JAYKKT010000091.1:38737500-39075000 GCA_036023115.1 Brasenia schreberi | reverse complement strand
TGTGTTTGGTTCTTAGATCTAGGACTTTGGTACTGAAACTGCATGCTTAGACCCAGACGAGCATGTAACCTTTGTTCTATGGAACCATCGTTCCGTGTTTGATGTGCATATGAAACTGACAATTGAGATTGAGATGATCCAAACAATTTGTCTCGTTGTCAAACTACCCAAACAAGTTCTCGGACAATGCTCTATCACATTACTCAAGTTGTTTCCTCCTCCTTTCAAAATTCTTTTTTCTATGTGTTGCATGTTGTTTTTATTTTGTTGCTTTTTCTATTGAGGTTTGTTGGAGAGTGAACTTCAATTGAACGATTTCTTGTCCTTGTTTCCTCCCTTGATGTCTCTCTCTCTTGATTGTGCTTCCAAATTATTGTTTTTCATGAAATCTTCAAGGTCTCTCTCTTCTCTCAATTGCCGAGATCAAAGGTTTCTTCTAGCTGAGGAAAGAATTGTAGGATGGAAAGGTGTCGACCATATAAAAAGGTTGAGAGAAGAATGCAACTCGAGTCCAAATCTTTGGGCCAACTCCCTTACATGGTCATACTTTTTACCAAAATCAGTTTAATGGAATGTGTCACTCCCATCCGCAGTTCCATGTTTGATATGAACGTGGACTTGGCACTATAGTGCCTAAAATCAGAGTTTCACCCACTTAAAAACCTTGTATCACACGTACCCTTACGATTGAAACATCATCCGGCATGTATTGACATCTCTATCGTTAGGCAAACTAAACCTACAAGCCTCTCGGTTCATTTAGCAGCCTAGTCCCGCAAATCATCATCTCTAACAACTATTTTGAATGCTGGAAACAAACGGGGTCTGGCGAGGTCAAGATCGACGTCAGAACCCAGGCGAAATGTTTTGCAGAAAAGCTGCACGTTACTACCAAACACAGAGGCAACTGCGCATGATGGTACTCGTTCAAATTTCGAACAAAATATATATATGTATAGAGAGAGAGAGAGAGAGAGAGAGAGAGAGAGAGAGAGAGAAAAGCAAAATTTATTTGGGCTACCATTAGTATTTTCATTTTTACAAAGTTTTATTTCAACAGCAAATGGGACAAAGAACCAATCCATTTTCATTACATTCCGGACAACGCAAAGGCATCTTCCACCGATCCACCACCAGCTTCCTACTCCCAGTACACTCAAAGCACGGCAGGAATCGAGCTCCACCGCATCCATCGCAAACCTCGCCGGCCGGTGGAGCCTTAGGCAGACCCTCAACTAATTCCATTAACCGCCCTTCCTCATGCATTCTCACCACCTCCTCCATCCCCCCCACATCCACTCCCTTGATGAACACCCTGGGCACCAACACCGAGCCCACTTCCGCTCTCTCCACGACCCTTCTAAGCTCGTCCTTATAGGCAGAGTGCATCGACACGTCGCGCTCACTCACGACCACGCCCAGACCCTCCAGCACTACTCGCACCCTGTTGCACTCCTCGAATGTCTTCCTCACCGCTCCCAGCGTTGTCGAATAGAACACCACCGCTTTCTCCCCGCCCGGTACCGGGCACGCCTTGTTATTCTTTGCATCATCTTCTTCTTGTGAGATTGCTCGCTTGGGGGAATCGAGGGTGTTGTCGAGGTCTTCCATCAGCTCCCAGGCGTTGATGATCTCGGGCTGGGGCCGGTGGAGGAGAAGGCGAGCCATAGTGGGTGCAGAATCGACGACTGGGCTCATAATAGTGGACCTTTTGGAGCCCAGCTTCTCGGTGGGCTTGGTGTAAGGGGAGTCGACGGTGAGGAGGCCGTAGGTGGTGGAGGTGAGCGAGACGATGTGGGTGACGCTGCTATTGCTGCTGGTGAGTGCGCCATGGTTGCTCGGATTGCCGTCTGGGTCGTCGGCGACGAAACTAGATGCAACGCATCCCATCCCTCTGTCTCTCTGTGCGCGTATTGGGGGAGGAGTCGGGGGCTGGCTTCTACTTTTAATGGATTCGAAACTCTCGCTTTTAGATTTTGAATTTTTGAGTGGCACGTTATTTGATGAGAATGGACGTGGCAATGGCGGACGGGGAGCGTTTCGGAGCCGAGACTCCCGCTCCACAGTAGAGCAGTATATGTGAAACGTCAAGTCATATCGCAAAAATCTCGGATTTGTTAAAGTATCAGCCGTTTATCATGATGATAAAGGGTGAATATCATTTGGCGTCGTTGGATGGACCCCACCATGAAAAAGTCCGAGGACTAACGGATGAGATACAGCGGTCCATCAGCATCTTAACAGAAAATTTTCTCGTTCTGACTGCTGACTTTTATCTTTTTGTGATCCAGTGTTCCTGTGGAAAAACAAGTCATCTTTCAGGTTGCCATTTTGTCAAAGAGACTCTCTGTCCGCACTCAGTATCCTTCGTTTTCCTGAAATATTTGCAATTTAATTGTGGTTTTCATTCAAATGCCCAAGAAAATGCTATGATTTGGATCCAAGCGATAGATGAACCGTTCTCTCTCTCTCTCACACGCACACACGTATGTTGTCCCCAACAAGTAAATAGAGGGACGAAGAAGATGGAAATCCAACCAGACGGAGGTCCCCATTACATGGTTTCCACCGATCTCAAGTGAAATGCGTCCATCTCTCCACACAAGCAGCTCTCCTTCGTGATCACAAAAACAAAAGGCGATTTCTTTCAGCTCTAACCGGGTTTTATTGCGGTCAGTTGATCTCAGCTCAGGCAGAAGTGGTGGCATTGAGGGAATCTCTCCTATGGCTTACACAAAGCACTTGGAACCACCTAATTATAGAGATGGATATTCGAACGGTCATCCATGGTATTCATAGCGATCGTCACGACTGCTCCGAGTTTGGTAGTATTATAAAAGAATGCATAAATCTCATCACTATGTTGCAGGACATTGCAATTCAATGGAGCCCTCACTCTGCTTACGACCTAGCAAGGAATTTCCAAACCGCTTGTATTGAGGCTGTTCTACGCTCCGATCTCTCTGGCTATGTCTCACCAGAGACTACTGCTTCTCACCCTTGATGTATCTGTTCCTGCTACCAAGGTAGTTTGTACCTTGGTTTTTCTAAAACAGAAAAAAGAAAAGTTCAGAAATGCTGTTGAAAGATGAATCCTCTTCGTATTATAATAGTGCGAAGTTCCTTTCATAGAACAGTTTAATTCAGAGCTAGAACAGTTTAATTCAGAGCTTTGCATGAGAACGACACTGTTAAATAATTTGTAAGTATTATATATGGCCTTTGCAGTGCCATGTATTGATTAATATTGTCACGTATAGATGTTGCTGCAGTAGATAATTTCTCGCTTTCTACTCAAGTGTTCCCATCTGGATCTCATCATTTAAGACCCACGTGAGTAAAGCTGGTTTCTCACTCAACTTCAATGGCAATATATCAGCCCGCTTGACTCCTTTTGGGTTCCCAAGAAGGTGTTTGATTATGAATCTCCCGACTATATGGAACTCAACAGTTACAGTTCTCTTTGTAATCGAAGACAGGTTAATCTTTGATCAGGTACTGGGTGGGTATGAGCTTAAAAGTACCCAACTTGTATCCAACCCAAACTATATGCATATATATATATATCATATGCAATGTTATGTACCACCTGTTATGTATCAATAGAATCACTAAAACCCTTTGTGGAACGAGTTGGAGACGGAAGTCGTGGCTAACCACACTACAACAATGGGGAGCAACCAGTGGCGGATCTAAAAATTTGTTTTGAGTGGGACGGACTTTAGGTTTGGGAGGAGCAAGCTTAAAAGTTTTCAATTGTTTTTGAAAATTTCCATACTTAATTCAAAAGTTTTGCGGATCGGCTGTTGTGACGTGCATGAAATGGGGCGATTAATGCTTTCTACATGCTTTTTAAATCTCCTTTAGAACCACTATTTTTTCCCATTTTATGGCATATGATTAAGGTGATTCGAGGTTGGAGCTTTTTTAATGAGCCAAGTTATAGTATGTAACTTTTTATTTCATCTTACGAGCTTTTTGTAGGCTGAGATGAGTTGAGTTGAGTTGGGCATGATTGTTATCAGCTCTCCTCTTTCAGGTCATGAGTTGGGAGGAACTGACGTTTTTCGGAGCTGATTGAGACAAGCCAAACGACGAACTGCTCCTCATTTTAGAACCCTACAATTCTAAAATGGCTTGGGCATAGAAGACAAGGTGTACAAAATAAAAATATGACTTGAATGTACGGGTAAAATTACTAAAGGTTGCTCAAGGCTGTTATATTTTTCTTAATTTGTGCATCGACCAATTTGAACACATAAAGATTCAAAAGCCTGTTAGAGTATAGTTATATGATAATTTAGCAACGACTGCAGTTCTACTCCTGCCAAGAGATTGACTCATAAAAACCTTTCTCAAAGGGAGGTATGAGGGTGTGCACATTGGAGGACTCATTTTAGAGCGAGGTGAGACATTGCATCACACTTGGAATGTGAAATTGAATACACTGTGTCGTATATAAGAAAATACAAGTGTTTTGTGGTCATAAAATATAAGTGTGCCTGACGCGGAATACAGGTGCGCCTCACTCTGAAACAATTCCCAAGTCCATCACATGTCTGGTTAGAAGCCTGCCTTAACCTTGCTTGCCAATAAAAATCAATGGTTATAATTATCTTAATTTACATAATCTACTCCCTCTTAAACTAAAGAGCCATTTTAAGAACACAGAGATCTTCTGATTGATGATCGGGTATGATATCAAATACCAAATCGAATTAGTTGAATTGGAGTTGAACCGGATACTGGATGTATCTCGATATCCTACGACATCCCTTAAATGGTACTACCAGATGGTAAACCCCAACAAATTGGTTCCACAGACTGGTGTCCAATCAACAACTCTTTTGGCTCCAAGTGCAGACGAGCTGGACCTAAGTCCGTCCCAAAAGGGGCTGCATCAGACCCGACTCGTACCGGAGTCATTTTATAGTCCTCAAATGAGACGACTCCGAATCCATTGCCACAACACCCTTTTTCATTCTTTGCACCCCATAACGTCGCAATGTACAATCTGGAGAGAGCTCTCTTCCCTTATCCTTTTCAAACTATGGACCGAATGAACCCCAATTGTGGGCACAACTAGGTCCGCATGAGTTCGAACTCGTTGGATTCGGCAAAACCATCGATCAAGATGATGAGATAGGTCATTCTTATACATCTATGACCAGCAAAGTTATAATAGATTTACGGCATTGAGAATCTTCTCCTTCTTCTCCTTCTTAGTTCACTATTCCATATGCATTTCGAGGTGAACCATGAGGACGACATACATGTATTGCGCGAACCTTTTGGGTGCAATAGTGCATCATTAGGTATGGGTCTTTCCAATGAAGGATCTATATGGTTCAGGTGCAACTATACATTATCATCACATATTCAACCATAACTTCACTAGAAGTGGCATTTTGTCTAGACATGGCGGGTTTAGAGACAACCCTACAGTGAAAACCAAAACCAAAGGGGTTAGAAACATGTTGAAACTTGAATTGGTGAAACTAGACATGAAATCGAACTCGAAACCAGAGACCATCTGATGTGGTTTTAGTTTCACTTTTCATACAACCAATTGTGCTGGAATAGAGAACTGGAACCATTGGTTTCATATTCTTTTTTTAGAAAATCCGAAATTTAGCATTTTTTCAGTTCCGAACAGTTTAAAACTCAAATCGAAACCGTCCCAGCCCGATTCTGCTTCATGATTCGTTTTATGAAAAGGAGTCATATACATTTGCCTCTGTGGAGCAATTACAAAGATCCATTGTCCAAGAAGGATTTCATTTATGACATACTCGTCTTATCAAAGGTCCCACTTGTTGTCATATTTGAGGAAATACAACCCTGAGCGTCAGCTCAATGGCAGGGCGCTTTGACGCCCTTGCCTGGTGGGGAGTTCGATTCCCAGGAGTGCACGTGCGCGTGTGCTTTTGACTTCGGCCTCTTTTGTAATGGTAAAGGAGAAAAGAAAAAGAAAAACTAAAACGTCATCTGTCTACGATTCTACAGTAAGGCTAGATCATCCGCCTTCATGACTATTTATGACGAGCAACCATCTTCTTCTTATGATGCGAGAACGCCAAAGAGAGCGCCGAAAGAAGACGTTGATGGCGGTGGTGGTTTGCTCGCTTGAACGGAGCTGAGCTGTGTCCTCCACTGCTGGCCGGAAGAGAAAAATCCTAAGATGGGCAATTGCATGTGGCGGGCGTCGTTTCCGGCACCGGATTCTTGCCTGGATGTAGTGAGGGTTGTGACATCAACGGGGGGCATCATGGAGTTCCACGCTCCCGTCACCGCCGAGCGAATCACCAACGAGTTCCCCGGCCACGGCATCTTCCGCCGCCACCTCTCCTTCCATCTGCTCCTCCACAACGAGCCCCTCGTTGGCGGTCATGTCTACTACCTTCTCCCCCTTCACCCTCTACCCGACAACGGCATCCCACCGATGACCGGCCCGGCGCCTTACCGGATGTCTCTAGACGGGGGGTGGAGGAGGGTAGCGGCAGAAGCGTTACCACTGAGCCAGAAGGCGTCGTCAGGCGTGTGGAAGGTGAAGCTGGTCATCAACCCGGAGCAGCTGACGGAGATACTGGCTCAGGAGTCCCACACTGAAGCCCTCATCGACAGCGTCCGCACCGTCGCCCGGTGTGCTGCCAGATACCCTCCCCCGTCGTCGAATTCCGGTGACTGTAGCCCCTCCAGCAGCCGCAAGGCTTCCGAACGAAGCTCCTGTAACTGATCCTAACTCTGACGATGTACCTTTATTGTTTTTGTTGAGTTTCCATCTTCTTACTCTCATCTCCATGCTTCGTTTCAGCGGTGTTATCTTACCATTAATATCATTCTAATTATGGCTACCATGTAGTTTAGACGATCACAAGATGCATAGTGCTGAAACAGATCTATTAGGCTTCTCTTTTTCATCTAAGATCATTTCGTGTTCGTGTGTGTACTAATTATGGTTTGAGACTGATCGGACACGAAAGAGAAGAAAAACTGAACCACGCTGCATTGAGTTCTTGAGGATTCTGGCTGCCAAATGCCTTGTGTATTGAATCAAATCAACCTTTTGAAGAAGGTTGCTTAGATCCTGTTAATGGAGTTCCTCGATGCAAGCGTGGGTAAGATCTCTATATTGAGCTTCGCGGTTCACTTGCCGGGATTGACGGGCCCATCCTTTTGGGGAGAGATCTCATATCAAACCCAGTACTTTGTGTCAGTGGAAGAGTGAAGTCTTATTATTGATTTTCGGAAAGCCTGCAGGCTATGTATTTGATCGAGTTGATGTCGATTATTTCCTTTCTGGTCAATAACGAAGCAGTGTCTCTCTTTGTTGGTCATTGGCCTTAACTCAAAAGGTTAACAATATATATACTCAGTTAATTAATTGATTTAACATGTTTTTTTGAGAAAAACTCAAATGGCATCTGCGATCTCGCTCTGTCAAGCAGATGAAGCGCTTCCTAAGAAGGGGCTGAATAATGCTCAGGCAGTATGGGCTCTTTAGAGTTTGTCTAAGCGTATCTCAGTTAGAAAGAGAGAGCTTTGAGAGTGACAAGGCAGGCAGTTCTTGATGGGTGAGGGTCCTGTTCGGGATACCATAAACAAAATTTTATGAAAGTGGTGTGAAAAGAAAGATCTATCTTATTAAAGAACTAACAACTATTACATGAAATTACAAGGTAAAAGAATAATTGTAGAGGTTCCAACTAAAACTAGAAAACTTGAAATATAGCTCTACATTTCTTTGGTAGATTTCTAATGTTTTTTATGCTCATCTAATTTTTCTTTTACAGAGTGACAGAAACGATTAACCAGAGGTTTCTTCGTCTTAATTTTCTTATCATACACCTTCATCCATCTCAATGGGGGGATCATGCAAATGTTTATGCGCATAAACATTTTCCACACTTATCCTTGTTGTTTCCAACTTCTTCGAGTTCCTTCTCAACCGTTCTCATATTGTTATGATTTTCAATGAGGCCATCCACAACAGTGACGGGCTAGAGCCTATGTTGCATAGGTATGGATACAATACTAGTATCGGGTATGGGTGTGGGATACGATAATTTTGAAAAATATATGGTATATTATATAGAATGAAAAAAGTATACATAAATTAAAATGCCATAAATTTCACTATAACAGTATAATGTAAAACTTATTAAAAGTTGAAACGTACAAGTTCTAACATAATATATAACTTCAACAACAAACTTAATATCTCAAATAAGAAAATTACATTACATAATGGTGTTAATTTCATAATTTCAACATCCAAATATAACACTCCTATCAAACAAACATCAAAACATAATACATTTGGATTTCGAAATGAAGTTGACTCTATTGATATTTGACTTATTCATCAGAAAAGTTTAACAACTCGTATTACATATATATGTACAAAATTAGATGGATTCAAAATCCAAAAATTTGTTTACCCAAGTATCGGTATGTGTACTCGGCCGATACCCAAGTACCAGGTAAATACCCCTATCCGGTATGAGTACTCGGACGTAAATGAAGTACACATGCATCTACAGCTATAGGTCGGAAGCTTGGAGGGCCGATTGTGGAGGTATTGAAGGTTGATGTTTTTAAAATGCTAGAGCTGCAAGGAATCATAATAGTCAAGGCCCAAATTAACTTTGATGCTATTACATCTTTGAAGAAATGTGCCAAGATCAGTAATCTTAAAGATAGAGTGCATTAGATTACCTTCAAGTGCGAGAAATTGCATCAATTTCTGTGGTTTCGTAGGATAGTTGAGCGTAATGAAAGTAATTGCAAAAAAAAAAAACAAAAAATGAACATCTCGATGTTGAAAGAGAGTAGGATATAGTTTCTGGTTAAATATAAAGGAATTTGGTCAAAGAATCAAGGAACAATAACTGGAGGAGGAAAACAAAAACTATCTAAACCAAGTTGTCTGAAAAGAGAAGACAGTCAAGCCACAGTATCAAAGCAAATCCTACGTAAATACCAAACGATCATATACGGTGATCGGAGGCTTCTCAAATAATTTCACATGGAGATGGTACAAATTACATAAAATGGAGGCCACCACATGTCCATAGATATGAACTTAACAGTAAGCAGCTGTCGGAGAAGATGAAAGACGCAACGCAGGAGCAATGATCAGAGATTCTAAGGAATTCATCCTAGCTGTTGATCGTCGGTTCGTACCTACTAATTTGGAACCCGCACTGGAAGAACTAATGGCATTGCGACTTGGGATAACAATGTTGAGAGATCTGGTTTCTGAAAGCCATTACCTTGAGGTCATCAAGATTCTCCAGCAGAGAGACGAGGGCCACTAAACTACCACTGGTTTTAGACTCCTACTTTCCGAGTTTTAAATTGGGTCTTTTCACCTCGCGAGTTACAAACAAAACAAGAAAAGGAACAAACGTAGCACCTGTTCAAGCTTCTTTGCAAATCTAACCAAATTCGATATACATGTTAAACAATTGATAGATGGGATATATAGTCTCAGGATCATGGCGGGGACTGGTTAAGAAACCGAT
Organism: Brasenia schreberi; assembly: GCA_036023115.1. NCBI lineage: Eukaryota > Viridiplantae > Streptophyta > Magnoliopsida > Nymphaeales > Cabombaceae > Brasenia > Brasenia schreberi. The sequence continues at coordinate 39,065,473 of JAYKKT010000091.1, read as the reverse complement.
GCTCTGACATGTCTGTAAATTCGACCAAGAAAAGGTACAAATAAGGAGAGGCTCGTGTTGTATGCCTGGGAAAGGCACAGTTTCCTTTGTTTCTATTTGTAAATTCCATGTAGCCATCACCAGCATTCGGGCAAGTGCGCCAACGAATATACATCTAATTCGACCAACTTTCATTCTTTAGGTATGGACATGCGCCATCTCATTAGTTTCCTAAAACTTCTCACCTTCAGAATCAAATTGGTGTGGACATTTGGATATTCCATTGTTGGCTTGAGAGAGACTTCAGTATGGGCCTTGTATGTGCAAGATTGGCTGAGGAAGACAAGCTCAGATGTCAATACAATGCAGTGGTTGAAAATTTAATTAGTTTCCCCCACCTAACAAAATCGTTAATAAAGAGAGGTACGTCAGTATAGCTTCTTGCATGCCCCCTCACTGAGATGTGTTTAATGCCAATTGACCAATTTGGAACTTGCATATTGATAACACCATCATCCTGTAAGCTTACTTGGAAAACCATAAAGGCGACATTCATTTCCTGCTAAGCTTCAAGATTGGTAATGCGTCCAGTCTATAACAAAAAAGAAAGAAAAGAAAAAGGTAACGCGTCCAGTCTGGATTTCTAAAAAGACATCCAGAAATGGGCCGTGATATCCTTCAATTTCTTTCTTTTTCCTGGTACAGTGGAGGGGCAGAAGCCTGATGCACTCTCCGGGTATCGAACTCATGACCTTCAACTTGTGAATTGAGTCCTTGGTCGGGTGAACTATTTCTCTTCGTGTATATCTATTAATTACTGAATCATGTGTGATATACACAAAAAAGGAACTTAATGACGTTTAGCCAGGGGTGGAGTCTTCCACTGTTGTGAACGAGTGCCATAAAATTAAGGGAATTATCTTGTATCAACTGCATGCAAATGATGTAGGAAATTCAAAAAGAGAGAGAACCCCTTGAACAAATCAAGCTTCTCGTGGTTTGCCTAATTAATTTTGAGCTCTTTCATATGAGTATCATGCTAACGGAACAAGATGGTTATTAAGCAATCGGGGCACAGTGCACACCATGAATACTGTTGCTAGGGTTTAGCAGTTGGCCCTGTATCAGCTCCTTCTAGTCAAGTATATAGTTGTGTATGTCTTGGAAAAGCTGGCCAGCCAAATCTGTTGAGTGGGTATCCATGCAGTTAAATGGTCAATTGTTGGGTACCAAATTGCATCAACGAGTCAGCGTCAGATGGAAAAACAGGCAGGCGACCCTCAATAAGCCAGTGTTTTTTTAAAGCATTATGCACTACCCTAACCCAACCTGGTGAGTTTTGGGTCAAGCTGACTCTACCAAAACCACAGAAAAGAATTTATAGACAATGGCATTGTAAATGCTCAAAGAAGAATCAAAATTAAGGGGAAAAAAGATAGTAAATCTCTGGCCTTCGGTCCTTCCATGCATAAAAGAAAATTTTGTAAGGAATAAGAGATTTGGATAATGAAACACTTAAATATGTTAAGTAGCTGAGCTATGTGCACGTACACGTATTTATCTCTCTATATATATATGTGTGTGTGCGTGCGTGTGTGTGTGTGTGTGAAAATGTCATGATCAACTGTGGTTTAAGTTCATGCAAGATGCCTTCCATTATAAATATGGAAAGATGAACAAACAAAAGATAGCTTTCATGTGTATGTTTTCTTTTAGTGCTCTTGCGTGTGGTTTATATGTTTTCTTGTTTTCCTATTCGGGTTTCCTTCTCTATTTGTTTAGTGCAAGAATTTTAACAGCATGCGATAACTACTAAAGCGTTTTGCGTTAAGCCTATAGCAAGCTCTCAAACAGAGGAAGCAAATAACACTTTGAAAGCATTCTCAAGTGTACTTTAAGTGTAAGATATTGATATTATTATATTTAAACCTATAACAATATCTTGAGTGGATGCAAATAACGCTTTTAAGAAAGCATTGTCGAGTGTCTAATATTCTTGTTATGTATACTTCAGTGTGACTAGCGAGTGTCTCTAAATTTCCAATATCCAATAGATAAAAATCTTCACTGGGGTGGGAGTAGTATCGAAGTCGATTATTACACTAACAATGTTTCGAAGCAGTTGAAATAGTATTCATGGCCATCATGCGCAGAGTTCTTTATTGCTGCTTTTATGAAATTAAAAATAAATTCCCAGGTACATTCATTCAATTTTCATTTAAAGGAGACCTAGAAACACTGCATTTCCTAAAGTAAGATTTGACGGGCCACGTGGTTTGGATCAAAAGTAGAATCAAACCGTAGATAGATTTGGTCCAAATGACTCGACCAAACTCTGCACACACACATATGTATGTATAATTGAGATATCTTCACCTTAATAAATTCCAGGGTGCACGAAACTCAAGAAACTCTTTCAATATGTCACTGCTCATAAATGAATTTCAGTGGTAGATAATTTTCATCTGAAGTTCAATGAAGAAGGAGAACGTCGGATGGAAAATGAATGAGAAAAGAAGGGGGACACCCCCCATTCTTTGTTTACACTCGAAGACAGATATGGGCACCACAATCACTTAAGGCCCTGTTTGGATGACAAACTTCAAGTACATAATCAAGTAATGCGTCCATGAATACACGCATCCGCCGGTATACAATTTACCCGTGCATGTGTCTCATAAAACTCTTGAGAGCCTTGCTACTTTTGTAATAATAATAGTACTAATATTAACAACATCAACAATAATGATAACGATAATAATGAAAATAATAGTAATAACAATAACAAAAATTCTCCCCCGCCGTCCATCCTTAGTCTCCCCACCAAAGCTTGATCACAATTGCTTCAATCCATTTGATCTGAGATGATGTCAATGTAACATGCAATCGTCAGAGAAAATCTGAATTCCAAGATATTAATGACATTTAAGTAGACACAGATCGAAAGTAATATACACCTAGGGCGCTAGTGGAACTGGCAGGGCACTTTGACGCCCTTGCTGCTGCTGTGAAGACCCTTTGGAACCTTTTCCGTGAGTCTTAGGGTACCTTCAAAACCTGCATCTCCTTGGAATGGGAGGGAAAATGGAAATGCCCCAATTCGGTGTGGGTCATCCTAATAAGGGTGACCTACTCACTACCCCCACAAACAAAGGGTCGATTGCGGGTGGGAGGGTGCAGACCAGTACCTGGTTGCAGGTGGTAGATGGTGTTCATACACCAAACAAGGTGAGGGAGGCAGGACGAGGATATGAAGAAACTTGTTATCCTGCAAACACGTAGCAGAGATGGATGGCTGTATGCAAATGACGTTGCTATTGGGCTTCGCAGAAGAGAATCGCCACCAAAGGATGGAATTTAAGTATAATGACTTCAAAAGTTGTACGCGAATATGCCAAAAATTAAATACATTGCCTGGAAGAGTGACTTGTTTATCATTAAAGCTAATTCTGAAGAGGAACTGTGTGGACCATTATGAGGCCAGCTGGTTGGTAATTCACTGGGAGAACCCTCGCGGTTAGCCAGTGTTATCCTGAAATGTCACGAAAACTAGAAACAACTTCTAAGATCCCAATTTGGTTCATGTTGCTTGATCTTAATCCGGGCCTATGGAATGAAGACATTTTTCAGGGGGTTGCCGAGTACCTCGGCGGATCCTTCTTAGCGATGGAGGATGCCACTTGCTACCAAGACTGGGTATTTTACGATGGAATCTGCATCAAGGTACAACGAGACAGTCATTTGAAGTTAGAAATTGAGGTAGAGATAAATGCGTAAGAGGGGCATGCTTTATCAAGCAAAATCCAGGAAGGAAGAACAGAAGAATGACAAGCAGTAAGTATGAGGAAAGCATGTAGAGTACAGGAGAATCAATCTTTACTACAAGCTAAACCCTTCAAGGTTCAATGGATGGATTTAGAGAATGATGTCCAAAAGGACAACCCTTGTTGTGATGAAGTACTAAGACCAAGGCTCCAATACATAAGATGACATAGTCAGGATTGACGAGTCTAACATGCAAATCTCATCTGATCAAGATAAAGCTGAAACATCAATTCCCGTTCCAAAGAAGGACAAGTTCTGAAGCAATACTGTTATGGTGGCCATCAGTCCTTTTCACTGACCACTATGAGTGGTGGTTTATTCATTTGGCTGTAAGAGAGAGCATCTACTGTTATGGAGCATCAGTATACAGTTGAGTAAGGATCACGGAAAAAATTAAAAGACAAGGTGGTCGGTCGACAAACCATTGGAGAGAAACCCAAGGAAGCAATACTTAGATCGGACTCTAAAGGTGAGAGACAAGATGATGGCTTATTCATTTGGAATCTTGGTTGTGCAGAATATGGATGACAAGCACCTACTGTTCATGGTTCCAAAGAAGGACAATTTCTGTAGGATTGGGATTCTACACAAATGGTATTAGTTGCCATCTATGATGCTCTTTATCTTTTCGTTTTGGTGGCCATCTAATTCGCGTTCCTTCTCGGAGGATGTAGGAGTACTCAGAGTTTCTTGTTTTCTGGTCGAATTCACTGTGCCGTTCCTTTATACGCATGATGTGAATACACTCATTTCAGCTGATAAGGGTCTGCCGAACCCATTTTGGCAGTTAAAGAAGTGGATCGTGATTAAAAAAAGAAAATAGGGTCATCGATTGTCTTCAAATCGAAGCCAAACCCAATAGACAGACCCAATTTTTTCTTTCTGATGCTAAATGGGTCCGGGGTTCGTGTTGATTCAAAGCCACGTGTATCTGCCATGAAGCCACGTAGAACATGGCTCACACAACGCGCCCCAATATGGTTGACACCTCAGCGCCGCCTTGCCTTGTTCATGCAAAAGGAGTTGCTTCCCTGCGTTCTTCTCACTACCTAAGCGTCCATCAACCTCTCCTGTAGATTGTTTATTCAGAGAGAGAGAGATATGGCTTCTTGCACGGCAACAAATTTGCTACGTTACTCATTCTCGCCTTTCTCCCCAAGAAGCCAACCCTCAAATCAAACCGCGCCTTGCTTGGTTGTGTTGCCCAAGCCGACTGGCCCCAGCGTTCATCCCAAGTTGGCTACAATCTTGGTCAGGGCCCAAGCCTCACCGGAAAGCAAAGAGATCAAGGATGGCTCACTTGACGTTCAGGTCGGTGACAGAAAAGGTGCTGAGGTAGAACGCCGACCGCGACGGCCTGCCGTTGAGCTCTCTCCACTTGGTACTCCCATATCATCCGTTTATACGTTTCATATACTATATGCATCTGAACTTTTATTTGAAGCCCAAAGGAAACGGTTTGACCCCATATGCTGTTGTTTTTGCTAGCCAACCATATACATATATATATATATATATATGTATATATATATATATATATACATATATATATATATATATGTATATATATATATATATATGTGTGTGTGTGTGTGTGTTATGTATGTATATATAATCTACGGATGTGTTTGTTCTTACTGACACCTTGTTCAAAATGGAACACTTCGCTAGGCGTGCTGGACTCGTCGCCGATGCGGACGATCCGTCAGATGCTGGACATGGTGGATCGCATATTTGACGAGTCGTATCTGTTACCCGGTTCGTCTCGGACGGTACGAGACATCCGACTACCCTGGGATTTCATGGAGGACGAGAAGGAGGTGAAGATGAGGTTCGACGTGCCGGGGCTGTCCAAGGAGGACGTCAAGGTGAGCATCGAGGACGATGACGAACTGGTGATAAGGGGCGAGCGCAAGACCGAGTCGTCAGAGGGCGACGCGTGGTCGTCCCGGAGCGCGACGGTCTATGACTTCCGAGTCGTCCTCCCAGACAACGTGGAGAAGGAGAAGATGAAGGCGGAGCTTAAGAACGGGATGCTCCTCGTCTCGGCGCCGAAGAAGGAAGGAGAATCAAAGGTCATAGACGTCCAGGTCGACTAATGCAGGAAAATCACGAAAATGGTCTTGAAGTTTCGTGTTCGGGCAGGGGAAGGTTCGTGATAAATATCATGTAGGTTGTACCATGTTTTGCAGTCGCTTAACATGTAGGTTTGGCCTTTTTCTTCGTGAATAAACAGACAGTAGCTTATGTGATCCATGCATTGATCACCACCGTCCGTTGGCCCACCTGGACTTTCAAAACTGGATCGGATATGGGGCTGGATTTTCCGATTGATCCAATACACCACGGCTTGTTACTATCTATAGGAAAATGGCAAATATCAAGTATAACGGCACATATCAAGTTTATTGGTAGAAATATACGGAATCCATATAATCCAATATATGGAGCTGGATTTTCCGATTGATCCGATACACCGTGGCTTGTTACTATCTATAGGGAAATGGCAAATATCAAGTATAATGGTAGTTACCATGGCTTGTTACACACATATTGGATGCATTTGTTGCAAAGCGAGAAATTATGGTATTGCACTGGTGACATCCTTGTGTGTGTGTGTGTGTTTCGTGTTATTCTAACCTGTTGCAGTGACATGGGTGTCAAGGATCTTAACTCTCTATTCGAGTTTCCGGGATGATCTAAGCTAATAATATACCTAATAAACCATGATGGACGCCACACACACTAGACATCTAAGGCTCTTTCCTTCATTCAAAAGTTTAAATGATTGGTTGATCTGAGACATTGGCATCTCATGTGTTATCAACCCATCCAAATTGACCTCCTGAAACCGAGCATCGTATCGATGGTTAATTACCAAAACATATCGATGCTTATTTCAAGAAAAAAGAAAGGAAAGTTGAAATTAGGCTCACTCACTCCATTCATGCATTTGAAGGCCAGCTCTGGCAGTTGACTCTTACCCTTGAAACCCCCAAGGGTGGATCCAACTATTTTCCTGTAAAACAATTCCATAGGGTGCAAAGGCAGCAACTTTGGGCTAGAGTGAATCCCCACGGTCACAGTCATACCCCATCCCTGTAAATATTTTCAAAATTAAACGACCAAACATGATCAATTTCTGTTTATTTTTACTTTGCAGATTATTTAACTGTTAATCTCGCGGAATGTATCTGCAAATCGAAGAGAACTAAAACACTTTTTCTTTAAACATGATAAAGATTATCTCCTTCTTGTGTCTGTCTATCTTTTAGTAGATACCCGTTGAAATACCTTAAGGTGTGAATAAATGATATTGACGTAGTTGCGCTGTAATATAAAGAAATATTGGGTATTAGAGATCAGGATGGTGTTATGCTGATGGTTTGAACGTTCGAAAAGCACGGCCAAGTGGAGGAAGCATTAGATGTGAGCCCTTATGAATACAAAGGAATGCCTCCTATTGTTGGAATGGAACAGCCAAACATGATCCCACTTCTTTTGTAGTACACAGCACGAGATCGATGGTGATGGTGATGGATGACGGCGATGAACAGCTACTTGGCTGATCTCACTTAGTGCGAGAGAGATGGTTTTATGTTCTTGGTACATGCTAGCACACTACTTAAGTTTTAGCATATCCAAAAAATCTTAATCATCTATCGTGACTGAAATTTGAATGTGAACAAGTACATATGTACTTTATGAAAGTGTAACAAACATGTATACTTTTTCCTTTTAAGTTCATATTTCAACGATTCATCAATCCAAGGTGAATGATCGAGATTTATTTAGATACGATAGAACTTAAATGTGTCGGCATACAAGGTTCTCTCTCATGAAAGTAGTACTAAAAGGGTTGGTTTTGGTTTAATTGGTCCAATTCCATTTTATGTATACGTATGGTAGCTTAAATTTTCAAAGAGTATAGCTGTATCATCTAGAGAAATAGAGGTGTCTAAGCTTGTCTTTTCCTTGTGCTATGTTGGTAAGAAAGTGACGCTTTTGAAAGTATGGTTTTTGATAACTTGCTCTCACCAGGTCTCATGCAGATCACAAACGTCTCTATCCATCTCTTAGAGATATACGTTAAGTATCAAAAAGAAAATACATTTTTGGCATTTGCCATGACCTTATGAAAGTTCTAAATTACAATTTGAACATGTTTTAGCCATTAGAATTTAAAATATATGATTAATATAATATCAGTGTGGGAACAAAAAGAAAATCATCTGTTTATAAGTTCTTTTTGTCATGCATATTATCAAAATCACCCCAATAAAATGGCAAATTTGTGGAAAGTGCACTAACTTTGTAAATTATAAAAAAGGCACCCAAGTTTTTTCATTCGTACTGGATGGTATGAAATGTTTATCAAAAAACTGTCTTCTACTCTGCTTTCACTTTGTAATAATGCACTTGCCTCCTATGGAACATGACGTTGAGGGTATATGTATAATCATAGTCAAGTATACCTAATTAAGTACCATGGTGTGTGTGTGTGTGTGGTGTGAAACCACAAAGTTTAATTTTTACATTATTTGTTTAGGGAAGCGAGGTTGATTTCAGGATGGAGGACGATTTTGATTCAAAGTGGAATATGGAGTAGATGCATACATCATGTGTAGATAAATATGCCTCACGCAGCACCCCATGGTTGCCTGAACACTCGAAGCTGTAGTCGATTCCACCATCACTCATTTCCCGAATCACCTGCAGATTATTACTCATTTACTACTATTAACAGATTAAGTTCAATTATTAGAAAGAAAATCGATCCTCCTTCCTTTTCTTTCTCTATAAATAACCTTCTTTATTTTGTTCAATTACCTGATGAACAGGTTTGTTGCTGTCACTGGGGTTGATAAAATCTGTAATTCCCATAGCTTTAGCTGTTTAATTCATCTTCAGCACAGTACCATAGTGAGGAATTGAAGTCATCAACACAAGAAGCACGAAATACAATTATCTTAAATACAGTTTGAGAATACTTTACCTTTGATGAATTTATCGGGATTAATGTCGATGCCAATTATTTTAGAGGCACCTCTCACTCTTGCACCTTCTACGACCTGTCAACAACACTTAATTACTGATCATATATTGATCTTATCTAATACAGATTTTACTTGACAAATTCACACCCCAGTGGTGATTTATTTCTCTATTTTTCTAGAAAATAAACTCTACTTATCTTGAGAGAAACCATTCGTTCTCTCATTATATACATAATTTCTTCAACAATTAAAGTTGATAAGTCGAAGATAGGATGATAGCAAAGTTTAGTCACTATCCAAAGCCAAAACTAAGCCTTATCCCACAATAATTGATGAGGAAATATTTTTTTTTCCACTCATCAGGCAAGAAGAAACGCTCCATCTTTTGAGTTAGAGAAGATCCTCATTGTTATGCACCCATTTAACTCATCTAGGAGGTCCTACTTTCGATCCCTGAAATTGGGTGCTTAGGAAAAAAATATAAATATTGTTAACAAATTAGGAAAGTGGTGATTAGTGGAAGTATAATTTAGTGGTGCGAACTCACAGAGAGGCCAACTCCTCCTAGCCCAAAGATAGCAACACACGATCCGGGTTCCATCTTCGCTGTGTTCCATACTGCAGCTATACCTGGAAATAAAATCCATCAAATTAAAATAAAAGTTTCAATGCCATCACAAACTTTACCACCTCAGAGTAGAGTATGAGATCAATTTATAACCATTTTCTTGTAGTTTTTCCCTATTAGCATTACACATTTTAACCTTAGGAGTCAGAGAGTTAGATCACTTGGCTAAGGACAGGACTCATAAGTTGAAGATCATGAGTTCGATACCCAAGCGTACATAACTGGCTTCTGCCTCGCATTACAATAAAAAGAAATCTTTTAAGCTTAAATCTAAACTTTGACATTTATCAACTATTGGTTAAAAGCACAGAAAACCTACCTTCTTGATGTGATCCTAAAAATATATTATGTTATATATTCTCTTTGGCGTTCTAGTTGCTTAATTACTGATGCATCAGGCCAAAGATCATATTAATTAGCGATTTCCAATGGTAAAGAAAACGAAAATTACTTGTCGTTCTCTTCATAGGCAAAAAACGAACCTAATGAATACAAAATGACCCGAAATGAAGATAACATGAGACGCGAATTTGTGAAGAACCTGACAAGTTCACAACTTGAAAATCCAATGATTGTGTCCACTCAACTAAATTAATTTGGCCCGTGATAGACACAAAAGGACGCGACAAAGCATGACCTAGAACACGAAATTATCAACGTTACGGTTCCAAAGTGCAGACCTGTCTCGAGCACTTGATAAAGAAAGACACCAAGATCATGCAACCATGGCATATACCTGTGGCTACTCCGCAGCTGAGGAGGCACATCTTCTCAAGAGGCGCTCTACTGTCGATCTTCACGACGCAGCCATGGTCTATAACCGTGTACTCGCTGAAAGTAGAGGTCGAGAGGAAGTGATAGACGGGCTGTCACTTCAAGGAAAACCGAGGCCGGCCGTCGTTCAACATGGTGCTCCGGAACGGATCCACACGGTACCTCTCGCACATATTCGTCTTCTCCGATCGGCAGCACGGGCAATCGCCGCACTCCCCATTGAAGATGGGGATCACGTGGTCTCCCGGCTGCATATCCGCAACTCCTTTTCCGACGCTCTGTACGATCCTTTAGTCACAAACCCGAGCTTGAGTCGTTAAAGTACGTCTAATTCTACACGAAGTGTATGTCGAATTTGCATAAATTTGTATTGAAACTGTTATCCGGTGAAAGAGACGTATTTATGTGACATCCATCTATGGTGTCTTAGTATTGATTCAGAATGAGAAAAGGGATATTGGGTAGTCCTTAAAGCATCAGATTTGACTCACCCTAAAGCCTCGTGGCTTAATATCCTTGGGAACTTTCTTTGAGCTTCATTTACATAAGGAAAATATTACAACATAGTATCAGACAGTTATCAAGATCATGATGTAGAAAAGAAAAAGAAAGCAAACGGCATCTGTTTCTGTAGTCCCTACCTCTCCTTTCCAGCAACTAAGATCTGTATGACAAATGGATGTACAGATAACTTTGATTCGAACCTCCATTTCTTGAGGTGGCTCAACTTGGATATCCTCAATCATGAATTGCTCATTAGGACCCCATAGCACAGCGGCTACAAAGAGGAAAAGCAGCATAATCACCAGACAGACAGAGAGAGTTGCCCTTGCATGTGATGACTTTCCCTTCAGTGTTAGAGGGAAGCTCGAAGCAATCCCAGGCGGCATCGGGGATACTACCCATCTCTCTGAAAAACTTCTTCCTCGTGCTACTGCTCTTTATGCACTAGGGGGATGCGAAGGTCCTCTTTATAAGCCTAGCTCAACACTGAAATTCCAAATTGGGCTTAAAGGTTTCACGATTTTGTTACAGAACAATTTGACTAGAAACTATTACACATGATTTTACTTTTCTAGATTTAATCAAAAATTCATATGACATACTCGACCTCCTCGCTGCCACGATTGGACATACTTTTCATATCCATCCAACTTGTGGACATTCTTTGTGCCCGCCCTATTTAAGTTTTCCTACTCTTTATTGCGTTTCTCTATGCATGATCATGTATGAATGTGGGTCATGCTTCCTACCAACAATTTTACAGTCCACGAAGAAGATGAATTTGGAGCCGGATAGGATATGATTAGAAGTCGGGTCTAGTATGCATCAGCAAACATAACCTGCTTGAGATCTCCAATAGAAAAAGCATATTTTCGGTAGTATTGGGCTCCTTGGAACAAATATAAAACCTAATATGTTTTTAATTGAGTTTATAATGCACAAAAACCACATCTAGTCAAGGTAGCAAGACACCGGGCCAGACAACCATATCCAATTGGACTTCCTAATTGGATCGGATCTCAAATGTATCCTATCCGTTGACAAACCAAATGCAATTAGGGGTGGAAATAAGAGCAACTAATGAAGCCCAAAAAGCAGTAATTTACTGCCATACTTTTATTTAGAGAGGTTTCCAAATATTCACCAAACTTTTCTGCATAACTCAAATAATCGCCAAGTTTAAGAGCTTCCAAATTACCTAAACGATCAAATTTCCTTGAGCTAAGCGAATCACTTATGGACCAACCATTTAAGAATTTCAGAAACTCTCTCTCTCTCTCTGCAATATGCTCCCCACCATCATTAACGTTTCCTGCAAGAAGGCTTCATTTCACTTGGTTGAACTTGCCCTTTCCTTTTGCAATGCACAAGCTGGACGTGCAGACTCTCACCAGATGCTCACTCTGGACACAGTATAAAAGGCCAACAGCTTGATCTAGCCTTCTCGCTCCGACCCAACCCAATTAACCTGATTAAACTTATCCAAACCAATGGTTTCGTTTGGCTCGGTTTGCAAAATAAATCTTTTGTACTGTTTGGTTCATGGATTGAAGATTGGAACCGAACCATTCCATATACGTGCTTTTGGTATTGAATGCAGAAGTTTGACTGTAATTGAGAATTATGAGTAGACTATAACATATTTTGTTAATTAAGGTGGTAATGCAAGGGCCAAGAATCGCCATTTATTTGGTGTCATTGCAGTAGTGTGGGATAGAAAAAATGACAATTTTTTTTGTATAATTAGGACATGTTGATGTCTGTCTTTTAGTCCCTTCTCTAATGATCGATAGAGTTCTTAGTTATAGAGTGGCACTTTATATGTCAATAACTTACTTAAGTCTATGATGTGATTGACTATATATTATATTATAAGTGATATAATCATATTAAACATAATAAACCATGGTTTAGAACCAAACCAAACCGGCAGCGATGGTTTGGTTTGGTTTTATTTGTTGGCTTATAAAGGTTCGGTTCAGTTCCACAAAATTTGAGAATCACGATTATATTGGTTTTCTTCGAGGTTGAGCGTACAGCTATACCAAACCAGACCACGAAGACCCTTTGATGATCCCAACTAGATTGCCTAAGCCACTCTGGTAAGGTGTTGATTTTCGGTCCCTAGTTATACTAGTGTTGACACCAAGAATCGAACTTATGACCACGAACTAGCTATGGTGGGTGCATGGCTTTTCAATGACCTTATATTAGTAAAAGCATCGATCGTCACTTTGCTCATAAATACGCGGCAGTGTAAAGGTTAAGAGTGGTCAATTCCACTCAATCAAAGATATAGACGAAGAGTATCTATTATTCGGTTTGAAAGAACAGGACTCTACTTAGTTAAGTATTTCTTATTAGGGAAATTTTCACAAAGTACTCTATGGTTTTCGGTTTTGATACTGTAGGGTCTAAACTTCTCACGCAAGAAGAATGATACCTAATATTTTTCATCCTTAATCAAAAAGAGATTTCTAACAAAACTGTGTCATTTTTCGCTAATGTGATGCTTAGGTAGACATGTTGACATAGAACCAGAGCCATGGCAGCTTATGTTAGATATATATATTAATCTTTAAATATAATTATACAATCATCTATACATTTAGTAATAGTATAATAGTATGTAACATTATATATATATATATATAAGTTAATATTAAATATATTTAGTATATATTACTTAATATTTATATTAAATAATTAATAATATATTAATATTTGAATAACAATTATATAATTGTCTAAATGTTTTAATATTATGTGAAAGTATTACTATAATTATTATTTACGTAAATATCTATTAATATTTTAACATTAATATATACTTATTAAATACTATAAGGATTAGCATTTTAGTTGATATTTTATAAACATTAATTACTATTTATATTAACTAATATTTATATTATATTATTTAGTATTCAATTAATACTACTCAATCATTATTAGTTTACACCATATTAATAATTAAATTTTAATTATGTAATTAATGATTATGTAATTGTATTATAAAATTAATATTATATAATATCATTTTATTATTAATTAATATTTTAACTGCAAGTGATGTCATACAAAATCTCCCCTTTTTATTAACAACGAAAAACTGTTTTCCCATATCTAACTCTCGAGAAGAACCGAGAATCCGTTGCTATCTCAGTGGTGTGTATATATATATATGTATATGTGTGTGTGTGTGTGTGTGTGAGAGAGAGAGAGAGAGAGAGAACTAGCCAGTAGTACATAATACCATTGATAGTAGAAAACCATCAGCATCGATAGCTTCTACTCCTGCCTTCGCTCGTCGTTGGTGCTGCTTGTGAGACGCAAGCTTAGATCAAGCTGTTGAAGTTGTCTTCTTTAGAGCCCAAAAGCTCTTGCAAAGCGAAGCATCAAAGGACTCTTTTTTATTGGTATGCCTTGAATATTATTCTAGATGAGCGAAAAAAATAGTAGCTCTTGTTCCAAAGGTTATCAATCCGTGTTTGTGCCTTCTCGTACCTCAATTTCTCCTTGCCTTAGTTTAAAGTCCATCATTAACGTCAACGGAAAGAGATTAGATAGAGTACAGACTTTGCAACTCATCATGATTATACTCGATGGGGAAACGACTATGTCAATCAGTTGAAGTTGAAATCTCCGCAGGAGGAGAAAAAAGTACCACGAAAGAAGCGATCGATCTTAGGTAATAAATCTAAAACCAATATGATCGCTCATTTCTTCTGTCATATCCGGAGAAAGAATCATCTTCTTGTAGTTAGATGAAGATCCTCTTACATATAGGTAATCATCTTGAGAATATAGAGACACTTACAGAAGTTTGTGGCATAAAGAACAAGTGAAAAGAAATAGATGGAAGGAGGATTGTGAGCAATGGCATGTAAGAAGATGGCGTTTGAAGCGATCGATCTTAGGTAATAAATCTAAAACCAATATGATCGCTCATTTCTTCTGTCATATCTGGAGAAAGAATCATCTTCTTGTAGTTAGATGAAGATCCTCTTACATATAGGTAATCATCTTGAGAATATAGAGACACTTACAGAAGTTTGTGGCATAAAGAACAAGTGAAAAGAAAGAGATGGAAGGAGGATTGTGAGCAATGGCATATAAGAAGATGGCGTTTGAATAAGATAAAGCTGTCTTATCATCTGTCTTGCTCCCATGAATGCACCCTCTAGTGCGCCGGCTATCCTTCTTTAAGTTGACACAGATTCTAGGAATTGTAACAAATGTGTGATCACCAGAGCAGTGGCGGATCTACTTTTCCGAAGGATAAATGACCTGTAGAATTTCTTAATAGGTAACTGTGTTGTACCCCACAAAATCAATTGAGGGCTGTCCCTTTTTGTTAAATTGTTCAAATCTTCGAGGAGGCCGATGCCCCACCTCAGCTGAATATAAATCAGCCACTGCCATTGGCCCATGAAATCAGCCTTCCTCTGTCCTAGCAGGGAGATGCAACTTGAAAACAAGACGACGTCCTTAAACTCAAAAGAAGGCAGTCCATGCATCTTGCTACCTATTAAGCCAAGAGGCACTTCCCATACTATCATAAATTTATATCAATATTATGTTCATGATATTTTTAAAAGTGTTAGTGATAATTCTTATATAGAATAAAGAGAAAAGGGCATCAAAATAGGGCACCATATACCCTTGTGTTTATCTCGTGAAGCAATTAAGGATAACGGGTATAATACAATGACCAAACTACAGCCTTTAGAAAACAAGTAAACGAGGCAAAAGGAGAAGCCCATGCCGGTGCCCAAACTAGTGCCTGGATCCTCTTGTTCATTATAATATACCTAGCACTAGCAATGAATTCTGTACTGGGCCAACTTTTTTGGCCAACCCCCATAGTTAGAACTTTACAAAGATGTTGAATAAAGTAAGAGAGTTTAGCTGTCAAAGTCCGAGGAGGACAAAACCCAGCTTGTCTAGGCTGGATACCTTCACCACCAAGAAGAAGTGAGGCAGGCTCATCACGTGCCTCCCTGTATTATCAATCATGGAAGGTACTTGCCTCTTGGCCATATGGCATGTGGGTTGCTTTCATCCAATGCTCATGGATCGCATTTTCTGAGCTGGATATCTACTGGAATCTCAGAACAAACCCCAAAAACATACAGTTGGGATATATATATCTGCGTGTGTGTTGTGTTATTTACATATGAAGTTAATGTAATTAGTTATATTGGTGGAGTTCGAACATCAATCCGATTATTTGAAAACCTAACTAGAGTTTTGTGAACTGATAAGTTATTTGCCAAAAGTAATTGAAATAAACGAGAAGAAGGTTCTTCGTGTGTTCTAAGATCACGATCTGATATGAACTCTTTTAGGCCAAATAATAGATATAAACAGTAAAAGCATGTGTGTCAATCATGAATAAATTTCCGTCACAAAAGATCAAGATAGATACAAAATTATCAAGATAGATACAAAACCATGTTTGTCAACCATGATTATTCACACGCTCAAGGTTGTGAGTTCGATTCTGGGGCGTGCATATGGCTTCGGGCTCGCAATGTACCCAAAGAAAAGCTTCAGATTGGCATTTCATGTAGGATGTCCATTAAGGTAGCCAGATGATTAATTCGGGATCAAGTTAAGTTGTGATTGGCCATGCCTTGATTAAAATCGATGCTGTGAACGATCCGAGTTTAAATCAACAGGGTTCTCAAACTAGTGATATGCTTATCGGGAAATATTAGCACTAATTAAGAAATTGAAGCAGCAATGCGGCTCATTAGCACATTGGGTATGATTGCAATAACTTAACTCTGACTGTGTCAAGGCCTTCTCCTTCCAGAATATGTTTGTGGACACCTACATTACTTCGAGTATTGGAACTAAGGCAGATCAGAAGAGCTTCGTGTGTGTCCATCCACCTGAAGATCATACAATGAACAAGCAGGCACACACACAGATGCAGCTATTGAGGAACTTGATGGTAGCCATGACTGCATGCCTTAATTTTTGAAGCACCAGCGTTCACCTAGCATCGTTTTCCTTTCAAATTAGAACTGGGATGTTCAGACCATAAACAGAAGGTGGACTAGTTTAATCTTTTCCTTTCAAATCTCTGCTGGTGAACTCTCTTCGTCCTAGAATTACATATTCTATTCCTTAATAAATTAAAGGACAACTGTAGTGATGTTTCAGTCCAGCCACTTGCTGCATTTCAACAGCAATAAACAAAAGGATGAAGGCGTTGAGCAACATCAAAGCCACTTTAATAGAAAGGCAGTCAAAATTATATCTTCAAAAGTAATTGCTTTACTGTCTCCACCACATCAACCATATCCTCGAAACGCACATTGCTAAGACCAAAAAACAACTATAAATGTGTTCAGCTGTGGTGATTGGGCTAAGCGTAAACCATTGGCTTTTTCTCGCATATTTTATTATGAGGCGCCTTTGTTTGATCTCAGGAAAGCCAGTTAAACGAATTTAACGCTTGATCTAAGAAGTCACCCATCTATTCTTTAGTTCTATACCTATATATGGGAAAGTGTAAGGCAACTCCCTTTAGTATCTCGGCAATTCGCAGCTTGCCTGCCACATTATCACCTTTACGATAGTAAATAATGATATTCTCCATATTGGTGGTGCAATGTAATAAGGTAAAGAGTACAGGGAAGATTTTAGCTGCCATTTTTTCTTTCTTTAATATAAATCAAAAGTAGCAGAGAATTGACAAACAAGGAACGGAAGAAATTACAGATGGGTACCCAGAAAAAATAATCTAAGCTACCTCATGGAAGAAGCTGAGCAGAAAATTTCTCATCCAGAGTGATGAAAGTGCTTTCTGAAAAAGTCAGTGACAGACTCGAGAACGCATACAATGTGTGTGTGGTGTGGATGTGTCTTTCATGGCTGTACTCGAGCTGTCCAGAGGTGTCAGTCTTTGGTCAAAATTATGGTCGATCCCAAATTTATTCGTTGACCACTAAATGGTATGCCTCTTGATATTAAAAAAATAACAGAAAGAAAAACTACCGTGCTCAGAGGAATCCCAAACGATCAGTAATGATGATTAGCATAACGATTGAATCAGTTTCGCATTCATTCTCTTTCTTGAACAATCCGCCACTATGAATACTTTGCCGTTTTTCGCACATAACCGCGAACCATTCACATCAAAGCCAGCAGATCAAAGCTGAAAGAACCCAAAAAATTCTGGCTCTTTCATGTTTCATCTCTTTAACGAGTCATTGGTTTCATCTCTCTGACGAAAACCAACAGAGTTCCATCGAGGGTACATCAAGCAGAGGGAAAATTCTGCTCGGCATTGCCGCTCCCGGCTTGTTGAGACGATGAAGACGATGCGGCTGGCCCTGCGTTTACTGGCACGCCACCTGCTGCAATTCACCACAGCCTGTTATAGTTTCAGTTTTGCCTTTGAATAGAGTACTTATTGATACAATGAAAGGGGAAAGTTCCATTTTCTCAACCTGTGTTGGGTGGAAGATTGGTGGGTAGAGAGAGAATGGGAGTTGGATATCGCTGCATATATTGAGGATATTGAACCATTTGCTGATATTGCATATTGGTCTGTGCTTGTTGCATGTAGTATGGTAAGATTGCGGGGTTAGGAACCAATCCTAACCCTGGATAAAAATGAGAAAGCTGCTGCTGCGCTCCATGTGGATTATAATAAGTCTGCAACATCAGAGGAAACCGTCTTTATACATCAAGAATCTGTTTTCCTTGCATAAATACAATGTGGTGGACTATAGGTAAGAATCATAACCATAATACTAACCATGGGGTACATGCCTTCTTGAGAATAGCCAGTGAACCTGCACAACAAGAAGCATGATCATAAAGAACTAAAAGTTTCGGAGAAGAGAAGAAATGGGATCTGAGTTCATGGTTTTTACCCGTAAGTTTGATAGGGAAAGGCTTGATGAAATGCATACCGAGGTTGTTGTGGATAAGAAGGCCCGACCGTGTGGAATGGCGGAGCTCCGGCTGATCCGGTCGTCATTCTGTATCGACCACCTAATATAAATAGGAATAAAGAGATCTTATTGATCGTCATACATCGATCGAACCTATTTTGCTGTTTCTGGTTCGATGATGATGATGAATGAGTTTTATGAACTAACCGTGCCGGGGACTAATCGGCCGAGATGGACGGGCACCAACAGATGCCAAATTGCAGTTAGCCCTCCTGCCGTCGATTACAGGCGAAGAATTTTCGCATGCCCTTGCTGCTGAATCCTCATCCCTAAATGTCACCTTTTACAGCCACAAAATAAATAAATCAGCTATAAAGAAGAATAAAAATCATACAAAGCAAAGCAAGAATGCAAGGGATTCTTTCTTGAATTCTTACGAAACCATATCCTTTGGATCTCCCTGTGGCCTTGTCCGTGATCACAACAGCTTCTAGGATCTCCCCAAACTGTTCAAAATAACATCTCATTGTGTCTCTCTGAGTCTCCCATGCTAAACCCCCAACGAAGATCTTCGTGCGTGTTGTATCACCAAACTGCCCGCTACCGGCATTGCCTTGTCGTTGACGTTGAGCCATCTCTCCAAAAATTAACCAAAATGAACAAACAAGAACACAAACGACGCCTTCTCTCACTGATCAGATCACCAACCAAAGTTTCCTCTCTTTTTGAGAAAACACCAACTAAGCTTGGATCACCATGAGAAAAACACACACTCCCACCTCCGTTTCCTCATTACCAATCTTTTCCTGCCTCAGGAGAGAGAGAATGAGAGAGAAAACAGAGAGAGGAAGAGAGAGAAGGAAAATAAAGGAGTGGGAGAGGGAGGGTGTGGGCTGTATCAATGTTTGCTGTGGCTCCCACAGCAGGTATATCATCCAATGGGATTAAGAGCGGAGGTTGGATTTTTTTTCTCTCTTTTGCCTTGATGTATCACCACTTTCTATATAGTTGTAACAAAGGAGATATCTGCTTCGCTGCAATCAACCTTTCCATTTTCTTCATCACTGGCGCATTTATATAGTTGTGATATGTTGGGAGAGAGTTGGAAGGAGATACCTTGACCTTCTTCTTCCTTCTTGTATTGTCTCTTATGGATTGGATCGACCCGGCAACTGCTGCTGACCGGAAATTACTTGTCAGCGCATCCAGTCAAACGATTAGATTAGTTAATTATCTACCCAACTAGAGAGAGAAGTGATGGTGGTGGTTTCTTTGTGTTCTCTGGTTCTGATGGCGGAATGAGCGGCGTGTTGGATGGTTAGTTTTTGGTTGGCGTGAGGCAATGAATGCCAACAGAATATTGCATTATTTTATTATGGGAATACTGGGTTCTTCAGTAATCAACTGAGAGGGAGAGAGAGAGAATCCTTGATGTGGCAATCGAGCGACCAGAGAAAGCCCCAATAGCCGGGATGGCTCCCCGAGAAATTTCATTTCATCCAGACGGACTCCGCTTCTCATGTTGCTCTTTCCCGTCCTCTCGCTTGGCCTCTCTCTCTCTCTCTCTCTCTCTCTCTCTCTCTCTCTCTCTCTCTCTCTCTGTGTTTTAGGGCCAACCATTTTAAATTAATGAAACTTTACACGATCCAATAGTTGGTCCCAACTAAGCAAAATCATGTTTGTCACATTGTTAATCAATTTTAAAGACAATTTCAGGAAAAAGATATTGTTTAAGTTCAAGAATATCTACAATATGCATTATATATAAAATGTTGTGTGCATAACAAATTCTCTCTAAAAGAAACTTGTTCAGAAGAAATGATAGAAATGCATAAACTAGAAAAGTGTTTGCCGTGACTCGATTTAAATGCCCTTTAGTGGCAAAGCACTACTACATACATTGTGTTTTATGAGAATTCTTTCTATTAAACTCTGATCTAACATGCAGCGTGTCACTATATATATATATAGAGAGAGAGAGAGAGAGTCATCTTTGCGCAGCAAATCACATGTGATTGTCGAGATGTGCAGATGTGGCAAATTGCTGCTCCCTCTTCTTACATTCATTTGCATAGCTGGAGAACGGGTCCACTTGATTGGTTGGGTGCACAGGATCGGTTTAGTACCTGCTCCAGTTTTCAGGCTTGTCGCGGGGTTTCCTGGCTTGGGTCCAACACGCGTTCAGGGCCAAGTGCATGTAGTTGTGGCCTGACCGGCTCTGAACCTAGCATAAGGTCCCACCCCACTTACCTTACCTAAGAGGCCATATTGAGTTCATACAACTAAGTATTAAGGAAATCAAAGGGTCCCATGATTCGGACCTCTCGAACTCTGTTGTTCTAATTATCCTATTGTTCTATTTTATTCAATTTGGATGTACTCCGCAATAGTTCCCTTAGATGATCATCTTATCTTGTCATAATTGTTCGCAATCTTCTCCCTGTATTTGACACAATTGTGTGCATTTCCCCGATTTCCCTTGCAAGTGATAGTTTTAAATATCATTTCTCTTTTTTTCCAAAATCAAGCAAGATAGAAAGATCCCTACCAAAAAACTATCTGCCTTAACTTAGCTAATTGCATCAAGTACATAATTATACAAGTCTTATCTCGCTTTTTTTATTAGAAAAACACCATGGAAGATTGAACAAACTGTTTAATCCTCGGGGTTATGGCTTTAAGCCTCCAAGACGGCTTTGATGGGACGGACCAGATCACCTCAGGAAGTTTCAATATGCAGTTTAAGTTTAGATGAAGACCCTCATACTTACACAAAGAACCACAGCCCTTCTGGTTAAGGGGGGTGATTCGGGAGCACTCTCAAGTTGACGGCCATGAATTCGACACAAGGCGGTGCATTTGGTAGGAGTCTGGCTAACCCCAGCTTACCTGTGAAGAAAAAACTCTTATATCTTTAAACTGATACAACTAAGACCAAGGTGTGGGATGCAACTAGTATGGAAGCTATTCCTTTGTGGGTTGGTTGTGCTTGATCAACTTAGAAAGCTGAGTTTTTATAACAAATAATTATAGAGAACAATCAAGAAGTTGTGGGAACCCATTAATGCCTCTTTAGATTTTGTTGATCATATTAACTTATATTATCCAAGTTTACAAGCCATAAATGAAAGCGAAGTGTATCTTACTTCGTTTAATAAAAGTTGCAGCAATTATATCCATACTATAATGCTACTTAATATTTTGATTGAGCTTGGTACATTGTGGGTACTTTGGTGTAGACTAATCACTTAGAAGTCCTTAAAGGCTCCAATTTGTTTAACTATTAGTGGAATTTGGGGTAAAACGATCCAACGATAACTCGAATTCGATTCAGTCATGTCGTGTTTGAGATCACTAGTACTTCGCTCTAGTAGCTCACAAGCCTAATTGAGATTTACATATATTTTATATATGATATATAACTAATCTCGCCCATGGAACCTTTCCCTCTCGGGGGCCATGTTATACATCTATAGAACAAATTGTGGGAATTTAAGGGAGAATGTGGATATATATATATTTGATCTCTTTTTAACCTAATAAAATGGCACATTATCATGTAAATTTTTCCAAAGGGCCGTATGAGTACAAATAACATATTCAATATAAAAGTAAAATTTTCAGTTCTTTGTTGTGAACCAAGTTTAACTCTATGTTGATTTTGCATAGTAGGGGTGTAATTGGGCTGAGTCGAGCTATATTTCGGCTGCTCGAGCTCACAAGGAATGTTTAAGCTATCTAGGCTCATAAGAGGAGAGCAAAAACCACTGATCTTAAATACTCTATCTTAAAAACTCCCTTAAGAAAAAAGATAATTTCTTACAACCCAAAGAGATCCGTGTTGGGCTCCAACACGAGCCGTATTAGCCCATGCCCTCTGCGACGAACACATATCTCTTATTTTCATGTAGCATTGCACCATTTTCAAGCCAGGTCAGGTTCGTGTTAATAAGAATTCAAGCCACATTCAACACAACAAGATTCTTCTAAGTACCAGTTGAGGAATAACTAAAAGGTAGCTTAAGGAACAAAACTATAGTCATCTTTAAAATTAATTTATTACTAAACAAATAAAATATAGCTAACCATGGTGATTAGCTCATAATAAAATAAAGGGCGTCGTAGGGGACCCCTCCTCGGGGTGGTAGGACCGTACCCGCCCGAGACGTCGAGTGGTCAAAACCCGGTGCGTGCATCCATCCCCTTCGATAAAGAAATGCAGTTTACGAACGTTTCGGCCAGCAACCGTGTACTGTCACAGTAGCAGTTTTGCCCTCCAAAAGGAACGCCCGAACGTCCTACAAACTATTTTCAAGGGGCAGGGCCCCGAAAGAAAGTCCCCTGCGAACAATTTGGCGAAAGGATAAAAATTATTAAAAAGAAAGGGTGAGAGGAGGAGGAAGGGCATTTGGTAGGCACTTATGAGACACACAACACTCACATGCACGAAGGCTGCAACCCAAGCACCATGGCGGCAGGCCTGTCTCTGCCCCCTCTTTTAGCACATGCATTGCCTGCATCATGTGCACGCCCACCCTCTTTCTTCGACTCTTATACCGGCCAGACCTCCATAAGGGTGTCTCTTGGGTAAGGCCACTAAGCCAACCTCCTTAGGTCCCAACATTTTTTTATACACCTATAGCATTTAATGTCATAGGCCTCCAAATGTATATGTCTTACTATTTTAGACCCCAAATGTTTAAGTTGCATATTACTATCCAATTTCGGCTTTAGGCCTAACTTGTGTTGTGCCACCCATGCTTCTCCACAAGATGATGATGAGATCCATCTCTACTTACCATATGTTTCTTAGTTGGTTGTTTTGAATAATAACACAAGTTCGATACCCAAGGCATGTACTCCCGAGCAGGGGTTTGCTTAAATCACGAGTCTGGAAATCCAAAAAATTAAAAATTAAAAAAAATCATGAAGATGCACATAAAATATGCATCAGCCTGCTTTGAGAATAAATGCAGGATAGTTAAAGAACACTAATTAAGATTTTTACTTAAAGTGGAAACATGCAGAAATGGTTTTCTAGGATAACTTGTAATGCAAATGATGAGATAAATGATATTCTCAGTTCTTCTCCTTTTTCTTATCCTTCGTCTTTTCATCGGAAAAAAATAAGTCAAACATAAATAGGCCATACATTGTGAGTTCCATCATCGCATGGTCATTTAAGGTTCTCCTTCGCTAAAAGAATGAAGAAAAACGCAAAGGCAGTCCCAACGTGATTCTAAGAAAGATCTACTAAGAACTTAGATTGGACTCACAGAATTACTCCCCTCTATAAGAAGGAAAAGGGTTTCTCTGCATCTAAACCATGCTTCTATTGTTGAAACAAGTAATGGTAGTTTTAGTATATACTTCTCTTTTTCTCTGTGACAAATTGCATTAAACCATGTAAGATATAAAAGTATATGTTTAGTATTAGCCAAACAATCACAATAGCTATTCCATACTTTTAAACTCCCAATACACACACATACACACACACACACACACACACATATATATATATATATATATATATATATATATATATATATATATATATATATATGTATGTATGTATATGTATAACTGAATTGGGCACCCTCTCGTTTTGGTTCCGCTGGTATTGGGTATGGTTCGACTATGATTCCAATATGATCCAAAATGGGAGAAGGAACTAAAGCCCCCTTCTAATCCTAGTATCATGCTTTTCTGGTCCAGGTTTTATTAGGTATTGGCTGGCTCTAATGAAGGAAAAAGGAAAACAATTTGGATCAAGATCCGATTTTGCAATGAAATTGTACGAAAACATAGATCGTGACCCAAAGTTTCAAAAGTGTTAATTCTTCGAACTTGGTTAGGTTGAAAGATTGACGTCAAATTTAATGAGCAACTCATGTTCAACTTGTCTAACTAGCCCATACCGGTGACATCAGCTGAAACAAGCTAACGAGTTCAACTCGTTTA
The DNA here is from genome assembly GCA_036023115.1 of Brasenia schreberi. Taxonomy (NCBI): domain Eukaryota; kingdom Viridiplantae; phylum Streptophyta; class Magnoliopsida; order Nymphaeales; family Cabombaceae; genus Brasenia; species Brasenia schreberi. The sequence continues at coordinate 39,040,886 of JAYKKT010000091.1, read as the reverse complement.
GCTTGTTTACCCGCTGCGATCTGGAAGCTTATGCGGTTGTTATTACGTAAAAGTGGATATCTAACCAAGTTTATTTGACTTGGACCCATGATCCACAAATTGCCAGGTGAATCCAGTCACTATGCTTTGACCTCTCTAGAGGGCCTTGACTGATTATTATGTGTGGAACTGTTCACCAAAACAAATAGGTTTGGTTGGATCCAGATAGAATATGCCAACCTACTGATGTGAATGGTATGGATAGAGAGCACCACGAGACTTTATTTCATATGGAAACATTAGTTAAAGAGCTATAGGTTGAACCGTGGATTAGCTCGGTTCAGCTCTCTTTAATGCTCATTTATTTGAGGGTGGTTCTCTTCATTGGCCAAACATGAGCAGCTAATTAGAGTTGAATGAGTCGAGTATGAACAATTGTTCTTCATCTTGGTTTGTTCAGTTTCATTGAGCAATTATTTAAAAAAAGAACTACGTTGTACAAGGTAATCATTTGGTTGAAATGAATATAAGCATCATCAATTGACATGTAAGAGCAATGGGAATAACATGTATTTGGGACACAGATCTATCTGTATCCAGAATCCTTACATTGGACGAGACTGACCTAGGTCCATAAACTTTGTATACAAGTAATCATCTGGTTATTGTACCCTGCAAGTTCGATTCAATCTCCACCCACCACCTTAGTTGATTTAGGTCTCCACAAAACCCAGATGCATGACTTCCAGAGCACCAATTACTCTCAGATGACAAAATGTAGTAGGGGAATGATGCCATCTACAACGATAATTTAAAAAATGATGGCACTTTCTTGATGCACAGACAATTCAACTTTGTGATTCCTGAGCACCAATTACCTGGCTAAATTTTCTGCTAATTCAAGGTCGTACCCGATAAGGTGCCAAACAAAATGGATAATAGATAAATTCTATACGTCCAATTTCATATAAAAGTGCATTTCGTGAATATTTTGAGAAAAATGCCAAGGAAGCGCTCATGCAGCCCTTTACTGAATGACATAAGTTAGTCATTGAGATATAAAATCCAGACAATCCTTGGATGTCTGAAACATACAACTGAAAAGTTTAACACTGAAGAGAAACTTCAAAACCTCAAAGCTCCAACCAAACTCTACAAGCTAGCAAGACAATTTCATCTCCAGGCGATCACTCATCGATGAACTAGACTCATCAAGAGGAGATAACTGACAGAAAACAGCAGACAGAATCGAAATGTTTCTGCATAAACAGAGTATGTAACTTTTTATGGTACCTAAGAACTATTTGGTTTTAATGCTCCGGAGGGTGAGGAGCACGAGGCCTTACAGGCGTCTTTGATGGGCTTACCCTGCACAGTGTTAGATATCAAGGAGCCAAATTAAAAAGGGTACAAAATATACAAGTTTCTAGTTGCGGGAAGCAGAACCGGAAATCAATACCTTATGGGCAAGGAACCCAAAATGGCACCACTACAGTTCAATGCATTAATTGCACTTTCCGCCTGCAAGAAGGCATCCCTTAGAAGCTTTAGTCTTTTATACTTCAAATTAAAAAAACATGTACAACTGCAACAAGGAACTAACAGCAATATGGCATGTCGATAATCAAATTGATGGTTATTTTCAATATCTCTGAATATCTAATTTACAAATCCATGTTGTGACAGTTCTTTCTTAATGATCTTTGCCTCTCAGCAATGGAGAATTTTTTTTCTCAGCAGTAGTAAGACTACGTGCGACAGCAGTTGCAAATATATTCTAAATATAGCCGTACTTTCCACTACAAAACACACGTGTTTTGCCCTCTTGACCTACCCAGCACGTCTCCAGCATATCAAACTTAGCTTTCTCCATTGTCATATCTTGGATTACATATTGTAAGGTTAAAAAGTTCGGGAAATCTTGCATCTTGCTGATTTTTTTCTCACTAGATTCTACATAATTCTATTTCATGTAACATGTTTTGTTCTACTTAGTTTTAAACTAATTTTATCTAATAGAATCTTCAAAGCTTGCAATCTTCTTCGCCTTCGCGGACAAATATCACACCACTTCCCAAGGTTATCAACCAAGAAACTTTGACTAGCACAATGTTGTTTTTGATTAATGCAAAGAGCTATGAAATACAGGAGCTGACACCTAAGTGAAGCGTCAGCTTAGGCACTGAACAACACCAAATACTGACACTGTATACGGCTGAACACCAGTAAGCCATCTCAAACACCATTATCATCCATCTTTTCTAAAATAATAGTAAAAGTTCAATTTGACTAATCTAATACTCTCTCCTCTCTCGGTCTTCTGTCATAGTCTGATAGAGTGACAGACTCTATGTCACAGCTCAAGCTTAATCCCCTCAGCCTCTCCACTCAAAACATACACTAACGTATACATGGATGCATCATTGATTTCTAAACGTTTGCATCTCTGCACCTGCACCCACACTGCATTCATGTCATATAGCAAACACTAATGCTCCTAAAGTAGAAACCTTGGTGCAACCCGAACCTAACGTGGGAAATACGTGTTTCTCTGCATGAACTTCTAAGGGCCATTACAGTTCCTTCATCCATGTAAAAATGTCATAAGCTTTTTAGAATCTACAAGGCATAGTTTGGGACCAAGTGACATGGGAGTCGGATCATACAGACTTGCGAGTCAAGTGGGTCAACTTAGTAGCTTGCAGGTATATTATCTTTTGAAATGGAACTTCCACAGAAAGAGAAAATTGAAGAAGGCATAGTCCTTAGCAGTGCATACGTTCAAACGTACATTATAATTGACTATGAACCAATCACTAGAAACTGCAAAAAAACAAGTTCCTAACAAAAAGGAATTCCAATTCACACATTAAAATCATAGATTAGAAAAAACTATCATAACTTTTTCCATTAAAAAAAAAGAATTGTCGCCTTTAAATGACTAATGTTGACAAAATGTATGAACACAAAAGTAGCAAAAGCACTCCGACTCTGCCGAGTCAATATGGGAGTTGGCTTGCCTCAGCCGAGCCAGAACTGATTTTGTGCCAGGGTCATTCATTGGGTCAACCTAGTAAATGAATGAGTTGGGCCGAGTCAAGTTCCTGGTGTTGCAAACTAGCAACAGAATAAATGGCATTCTCGTCAGCCATGCATTCATATAAATGGAGTTCAATATATGTGCAGAACTAAAAGCTAAAAGTGATCTGCACTCATCCATGCAGGCAAAGGTACAATGAAGTTCATAAGAAAAGCAGTTGGGATACATTCGTGTGATAAAACAAGTTTAACCACTAAAAGATATAAAGGCAAAATATTGCTGCAAAAGCAAACGATGGAAACAGTAACGGGATGGTTCATGCCTCCATGAGGCTACCAAACTCTATCTTTTAATTGGTTGCCCAAAAAGTGAGCTTAAGAAGCCACGAATTAAGCTTAACAATGCAGTAGATAAAACAGCAAACTGAACCACAAGAAGATGATCATGGGGCGACTAATGAATAAAAGGGCAAGGAACAAACATTCAAGAAGCAGCATCTTTTGATCACTTTCTGATGAATGGCTTGAAAACTAAAGCTCAATCCATATATAAATCTCAACAGCTTACTCTAACAGATTGAAGATCCCGAGTGCTTATTAGACATAAAATGGGTTCTGAGATCCTCCAATTGGGTAAGCAATATTAGGAAGTTTCATCAGCATCACAAACAATAGAGAAGCAACTTGAGTTCAAAGCTGCCAGAAGCAGTGAGCAGCTTTTGGGACAGTCAAAGGAATGATATAGTTGCAAAAGCATATTAAGGGGTATCTCAAGAAAGACATCAGAAAGCTGATGGCAGCTTCTGAAACTTATGATTTATATCCATTTGAAATAGGATAGATGCAGAAAGGCTTCAATTAAAAAAGAATCACGCACTTATGAGATAGGACCAAAAGTTCTTATGTATTCGTATCCCATATATTTAGATTCCACTGGCAATTGCCAATTCTGTGAATCTGTATAGTGCCTTTTACATGTTTTTCTATCACTAATTGGGACTCCACCAGTAACTGGAGCTATCTGTGCTACTACTGCTCGAATTCTGGACATTCCGCATACATGTTTTGCTGGTTTTCTTACAAATTCCCATTTCACAGGCACAATATAAACGAGATAGTAAAGTTCCTGAGTCATGCTTGAGTGAGAGAGCACACAAAGCTGACATTCCACATTCATGTATCAATACAACTTAGAAGACAGTATTTCCGACTCATAAAAACGTTAAACAAAATATTATATATAAACCTTTAATCCTTTTAGATAGACAGAGAGATGGATAGGCAGATACATACACACGTACATACTTGTGTGTGTATATATATATATAGAGAGAGAGAGAGAGAGCACTGGCTCCAGTGCATTGCATATATACATGTGTATGTGTGTGGTGTGAGTGCATGCTTGCAAAGCAATCATCCCACAGTAATGAGCAAAGCAGTAATTACTGCTTGCAAGGGAATTGCACATGCAACACATGTAACCAATTCAATAATAAAATAAAGGTCTAAATAGTTTCTTCATACGAACATGAACATCATAATGCAGGAATGCACGTTCACAAAATAATCAATAGAAAAGAATTCAGTTGTACAGGCACTAAGTTTGGCTGGATGTTGAATAAATGGGTGATATCACTGTTGATTGATGAGTTGGCTTTCTCAATAGGAATGTACTTTTACATAATCCATACAACCAATAACAAATTCATCAACTTGAAAAAGATAATGCTAAATGAAGAGAATTACGATAAAACAAGCACTCAAAATCAAGAATGTGCACCTCCATTCGAAAGAAATCACCATAGATGCAATTTTTGGAGGAGAATTAACACTTACATGTGCAAACTCCACAAAGGCAATTCGAGTCAAGTGATGGTGATCTCCCAAAAGTCTCAACCGGTAAACCTAAGGGCAAGGTATCATCTTAATGTCTTGTCAAAATCTAACTTAAACAGGAATTGATTTTCATGACATCGTGTCAAAATCAAACTGAAGTGAAACAAGAAAACGTAAAAGGTTCTGTCAGAACCTCGAAATCCTAACCTCTCCACACAGTGACTCAAAAAATAGTTTCACATCTTGTTGAGCGACCTGTAACAGTCAGACAATAAATTATGTCTTTATGGTTGCATGCATAAGAAAACTAGAGGTAGCAAGCACATTCTCAGTTTTACCTTTTTGTCAATATTTGTACAATATATAGTTCTTGCACACATCTCCCGCTCATCTTCAGACTGTCCAGGAATTAGAACTTTATGCTTATGCGTACATGAAACAAAACACACTAATGACTTATATTTGTGATCCCATGCCATAACAATTATTCTCACCCTGGGCAAAAAAGTTGGGTTAACAGGTGCAATTGCAGTTTTTGAAGGAAGCACCCTCACTGGATAGTAACCAAGCACAGTTCCCGCAAGGTTCAATGCAGCCTTTGCACCTTCTGAACCACCAGTAACCACGAATGAGAAGAATCACAATGATGATGGTAAGTTAAATGCGCCTCATATCTACAAAAACTCATACCTTCATCAAAAAACTCTATAAAGGCAAAACGAAGAACTGAATTCGGATCACCACATATGCGGCAGTCAACAACCTTCAGTCAAAAACTCTATGCTTTCAGGAATCATGAAATCACGTCCACTGTTCGAATCCAAACTAAAACAACCATGTATAACGAAAGACCCTATCAAGCAATGAACAAAGAAACCAAGCTTGCTTATGTCTCACATGTCCACAATGGCTGAAGAGAGCCGCGAGTTGCTCCTCCGTAACCTTGATAATCACAAAAAAAGAACCCAAGTGGTGAGGCCGTAATATTAAACTCCCAAGTACGCAACTCACGTAGATAGATACTTTCGCTGCAGAGCATGTAAACTAAAGGGACAACCACAGAAAAACCAAAGGACAATGGTAGTGGAGAAGACAAAACGTAGAGTTCATAAATTACAAACTGAAGATTAAGCAAATAGACTATTCAGTGATGAACTTCAATAAGCAAAAGCAACCAAATGAAGTTCGCAACAGAACCCAAGGAATAATCACCTGCTGATCGATATCAGAAACGTACACCGTCCTCCTAATAACTTCTTCCCTCTGTGCGATACTTGTCCGGTTGTTCATTCTTCTCTTCCCTTGATTATAGTTACCCTTCCTCTGGTCAGAACGCAAGCAAGGATTAACGAAAAAATCGTCAAAAAAGTAAACCAATAGTAAATTCTCCATTTTCTCTCGATTAAATCAACCGATTGGTGATCTTTCACCTACCCGTCTTTGGTTTCCATTTCCTCCGCCGTTGTTTTGCAGCACAATGTTAGCGAGTAGGCCACCCGATTGCGGAACGAATTCCTCCGCCATCGGATTCAGTTTCGACAGAAGATCGACGAGCTCCCTCATATCCTGCTTAAACCCATTCCGACCACTAACATCCCCGTTGTCGTGCACCTCGTGACCGTTGGATCGATGGTGATGAGCACCCACTATGGCTCCATGCTGCAAACCCTGCATCCCGCTCTTTAGCACCAGCTCTGCCTTGATCGCCGGAATCTGGCGACTCCCCAGAGCTTGAGGCAGCCTCTGCTGCCCGTTGATCCGACAGTCTGGAACGCACAGACTGGATAAATGCTTCGCCGCGTCCAAATCCTGATCGTCCGCCTCTGCCGGCTCGCCGGCGCAGGCCCCGTACCTCTCCTTCGGGACCTCCAACGACGACGCGCCGTTCATCCCCAAATCCGCACCCGCATTCTCCACCACGGCCATGTTTCCCAGAGATCAACGGCCTTCTAACCTTCCCCTCTCTCTATTTATATCTTACCGTCTCCTTCGTCGATCAACACATCTCTGGACTAGAAAAATACACCGTCGAGCGCAAAATAACGGTAAAATCCCAACCAGGAAAGTGGAAAAGATTAACTAAAGAACCTAGAATTACCTGCACGATATGGCTAACGAGAATGATCGGTAATGATTATTCCTTACTCTCAATGATCGGAGGCCTCATGGATCGTCTTCCACTTGAATTGGCCGCACATGAGTAGCACATACACAGAGAGAGATAGAGAAATAGAGGAGAATTAGGGCAATATTCTACCTTCCTTTCTTCCTCTTACGCTCCCCGTTCCTCTTCTTCTCTCTTCTCCCCCTCTTCTCTTCTTCTATTTCCTCTCCAGTAAATAGCAAAAAAGGAAAAGATTTCACTTTTTTTTTGAAGCCTCTCTCTCTCTCTCTCTCTCTCTCTCTCTCTCTCTCTCTATATATATATATATATATATATAAGCTCATGAGCTGCATCCGTAGTAGCACAGAGTTAATTTGATGGAGAATGGGGTTTACCGAAATAGCCCACATACAGCTCTCTGTTGTACAGAATCAGTCTACTATTTTTAAAGATTACACAGATGCTGTCAATTGGAGGGCACAACTGCCACTGTAATTTTGCACAGCTACCAGACCTGGCCGTTTGGGAGTCGAACCATCCATGAGAACGGCAGTAATCGGCGGTTCATGATCTCTGAAAACCTACCTGAATTTGAAATCGACAACAGTTTTAAATAGATTTTCTGAAGTCTTTTATTACAAACAAATTGTTAGCTTAATTGTAGGAAGCGCTTTTATGATTGATGTTGGTGGGGGAAAATGGCACCAAAGCAATTTTGAGACCATCCTCAAACCGATGATTTCAAAACTGAAACCAAAACCAATTGAATAAAGATTTTGTTACAGTTTCAGATTCCAAGCAAACTGGAACCAAACATGTCTATCATAGCTACTTCAACGTCATGTTTGTAAAGAGTAATTCTAAGATCAAAATTATTTACTTTACGTATTTGGATGCGAGTATATAAATGGAAAGGTGCATAAGCTTAATAATAAAACTGAAAATAACAGGTAAAATACACGATATAGAGTGTCGGGTAGTCTATTTGTCGTGGAGGTAACAAAACAAAGCAAAAGATCATATTCATATAATAAAGTTATTAACGTGCTGAACAGTATCAATATTTCAACAGATGAAATTATCGTGAAAAGGTATTTCTCTTGTATTCTGTTTATCTTAAAATCTATCACGTAAAGCATTTGTCTTGTATTCTATTCCATTATTTTGCTGGAACTTTGTTAAAAGTGGAATAATGATTAAGATATGCAAATTCATTTAATTATTTATTTATCTATTTGTTCCTTTGTGAATGGGTTTGGTTGTTATCAAGCTTTGAGAACTTATTGGTAAACCCAACCAGAGATAGATCAGGTGTTCGAATCCACTTGGGATTGGTTTACTCATGATAAGCCCTTCTTGTAAAGAGGGAAAAGAAGTGTTGATTGATTGTGGCGAAAATCAATTTGTCTTACATTGTGGCCTCCACGGCTTTGAATCCCAAAACCTTACTTTTATCATTTGCAAAGGAAAAGTAAAGATCGTCACGTTAACTCGTCTTTCGAAAAGGTTGCTCACCTACACTTGAGGTATAGAGTGCTCTCTCTCTCTCTCTCTCTCTCTCTCTCTCTCTCTCTCTCTCTCTCTCTCTCTCTCTCTCTCTCTATCTATATATATATATATATATATATATATATATATATATATATATATATATATATATATATATATATTAAGGAAAATAAAAAGTAGTTATTATATTGTATTTAAAATAGCGTCTTGACGGACAAAATGAGAGCTGTATAATAATAGTTCACCGGGGCCGGTTGCACGTACGTCAAGTAGACGTATAAAATTACGTTGGATTCCAAGTATATTTTATTGGGAGTTTATGCATGAGATTTTTCTTCTCCAAGAGGCCGAAGCTACATACCTCAGGTATTGAACTCATGACCTCCAATGCAGCTTGTGAATCAACCCGCTTAGCCAGGTGAACTGTCGCTCTGTATTGTAAGCACCTTTTTAATGGAAAGCCGTAGCCTGATTATCACCCTGAGTATCGAACTCATGACGTTTGTGAGTCACTTGTATCCAAGTGAGTGATCATTGGACATTGTTAGTGTGTGAGAACTTTGATGCTGGAAATTCAAATCTCCAACATTATCTCAAGGATCAACAATAACTACAACTAAGCCTTTTTCTCATACTAGAAGGGGTCGGCTACATGGATTCTTTGTTTCCACATAGCTCTATCACGTGTCATGTTGTAGAATCCATGGTAGATAAGTCCGACAAAGTTTTACAATGGCTGTCGGAAGCCTAACGCAACCCTCCTCCTTTATCCGGCCTTGAGACCTTCCATGCAAGAGTAATCCCTTACATGGGCAGAGTTATTCATCTCAAAGATCAAATAATAAATATATTTATACAAAATTATACATCGAAATACATTATATAATATATATATATATATATATGTGTGTATGAGAGTATGCATTTGTATGAGTTCATGAGTAGAGAGAGTTAAAGAATCCAGGTAACCTCCATGGACATTGTTGATTGTTTGGTTACTTGTCTATTCTCTTAATTGGAGATTCTATTTTCTTCTTTATTGGAGAAAATCAGTTCAATATTCATGAATGGGCTCCACACACCACGTTCGGTAGGATTCGAAATTATACATTAAGACCCTTTGACATGAATATTCAACCGTCCAGCTAGAATATAAATTGTATAATCATACACGTAAAAAACCGTCATTTTTTGGAAAAATATATTATGAAACAGGTTCTTGTTTATGTGATAGGCGTTGGAATCAGATATATTCGGTTCTCAATTATTCAGGAAGCAGTCGGTCCATGGGTTTGATGATTCCATTTTGTGGATATGCTCAACTAATTCAAATATTATTGTGCTCAGATCCGATCCGTCGGATTCAGTAATGCTATATCTCAAAACACTACTTGAGAAAGCAACGAGCTGGTAACCTTCAGTTTTGACTTGGATCTTCTTATATTCGTTTGCTCCATTCATAATGGACCCAACCATGCTTTCCTGAACACCTGCCCAGATTAGAGTAAGCTACAATCCGGAGTTAATATACACTGGGTCTTTTTTACAACGTCGGTCAACGCTTTGGCTAACATAAATCTTTGAATATATATATATATATATATATATATATATATATATATATATATATATATATATATATATATATATATATATATATATATATATATATTCATTTATTTATTTATCAAAAACTAAATAATGTCTATTCCTATCCATTACTTTTAGGTAGCATAAGTGTAATTTTAAAAAATTAAAGGTTTTTATGAAAAATAAAGGATAATATTGGCAATCATTGAGTACGAGTGAGCAATGTCAATGGTAGATAGGATCCAAACTCATACATATATAATAGTGTATGGCACATGTTAGCAAATCTACATAAACCTGGAAGATGAATGATCTTTCAAAAGGTAAAAAGTTATTTTTGAATTAATTATACTTATAAAATAAATGTGTACTTTTATTTTTAAAAATAAAATATGAAAGACTCATCTTTCAAATTGAATAGTTGAGATCTATTTAGATTTACTAGCATGTAATATTACTAGCACATACCAACCTATATATATGTGTGTGTGAGAGAGAGAGAGAGAACCGCCTCACTGTTTAAAAGGTAAAATTATTGGGTTATGCTTGTAGAATGTTAGCTCATCAGGCAGGCTTTCTGAGTCGAGGTGAGGAGTTCAATTCATGGGGCATGCATGCATGTGTGAGAGGCTTTAGCCTCCCATTCTAACCAAAAAAATTAAAGAAAAAGAAGCTATTGGTTTGACTTAATTATTAGCATGCCTCCTTTAACATACATACATATGTACATATACAATGGCAGATCTAGAAAATTTAGAGTGGAGGACAAAAATATAAGTTATCAATTACAATATAATTATTTTTATGTACAATAAAATTTTTAATATAAAAATAATATTTTAACACAAATATAACTACTAATAATCTTTAAATTGATAACCAAACCACCAAAATATTTAACAATATTACTAAGGTTCTATAAATGCCATAAAGATGAAATGCCATCAATAATAGAAGCATGTATTACATAACTGCTCATATAATACAAATATCGTATCAAATAATTATTGATAATGATCACTTATTAACTAACAATCACAGTGTCAAACACATGCTAATATAACACATTTAAGCTACTAAATAATTAAACACACATACCTGCTAAACTTGTAGCAAAACACAATTGCTAAAGTATTTTAGAATCTTTGATGACCTTTTTAAGAGCACTATATATATATATATATAAAGTAACATTCCTCTACAAGCCGCGATAGTTTAAAAAAAAGTTGTGTACTTAACTCTTCCAACTAAACTCAATAGTGAAAGATTAACTCATTACAATCAATTATTAAGAATACTACTCTCTCTCATTCATGATTTTGCTAAAGTTGGGTTGCTACTCTCGCATGAAAAGATGCACTCATACCACAGAAACAAGTCATTTGGGGACAATCCAAACTAACTAGCAAAACCGTAATTAAGGTCTTCATCTTGGGGCTCCTCAAGCAAGTGAAGAAGCTGTTCCTAGGGCAATTCCCAACCCCAGCTATTATTAGATACAAAAATGTGTTTATCGTACTTGCAAGGATGATTTTTAAATTTGCTGTAAAATTTTGGAGTTGACTGCAACTAACAAAGCATAGATTTACCAAACAGAAATATGAAGTGAACTACATTTAACAAACCATAAATCTGGAAAATAAAATAATAACAGATAATATGGAAAATAAAATCATGCTAATAATTCAGTGTGCTCTGGCTTTAAACATCAATATCCTCCATAGTGCAATAGCATTCATCAATGCCAAAAAAAAAACAGGGATAGCTACTAAGTCTACATACATTTGTGCATGTAAAATACTTGCATACCAATAGTGTGTTTCCTTGGAATGAAACACATAAATCATGGAGATAAAATCTACATGAGTGGGGATTTCAGTCTTAACAAATGAACTGTTGTAGCAAGTTAGCGCAAAGACAAAGTTTTGGGTCCTTGGTACTCAAGTAGACCAATTACAAGGTTCGTTAAATTCAATTTGAAAAGGCAATACCAACAGTTAAGGAAGTTCATGACTCAGGGAGTGAAAGCTGCAAATTTGAATATCGGCATTTAGCTTCACTGTTGCATGAACTGATGAACATCACCTCTAAATATAATGCATTCATGGCAAGAAAACTAGAGTGCAGTTACAATCTATAGAACACCTGTTATAGCACAATAAATGTGAAATGCGGTCAGCATTATTTAACTGGAAAGAATTTTGTTCAGCTTGAAAAACAATCAAGACCAAAGGTGTGAAATTTAAATTTACATATTCAATATGGTTTCCAGGTCACACTAATAGAGCTTCTTATATGGGAACACATGATAAAGAGATCATAAAGGTCTACAAATTAGCCTTTCAGTTAACATCATACAAATATGGGATAAGCATAATGCAAATAGCACGGCAAGCCAATGGAATACTGAGGAATAGAGAGAGAGAGAGAGAGATCAACTTCCAAGTTCAACCAAGAGGAGGAGGAGCCCATAGCCCACCGGTGGTCCGGGACTCCGGCGGAACCTTGAGAGAGAGAGAGAGAGAGAGAAATTAGGGCAGCAGATCAATTGTAATGGGTTGGTTCAAGTAGATCTTTTTTAAAATCTGGTCGAAATCTGTTGTTAATAACATATAAAGGTTCACGTTTTTCAATTTTGCAGGCGGATAGATGAAGCTTTAACGTTTTGTAATGTACTCATTTTCTTTTCCAAAATTCTTTTGTGGGGCGGTTTTCAAATTTTTCGTGAAATTTCAATGGGCCAGTACAAATGTTACAAAATTCCTGCCGGAGTGGCCGCCTCCTAGGTTGTAACATAGGTCCGCCACTATATATATATATTATTTATTTATTTATTTATTTATTTTACATATTCAACTACACAAGCCTCTATAAGCCAAGTTAACGTGGGTTTGATAAGAAATCTAAAACATCATGTTAGAGTAAACTTTAGTGCAATCATATCGAACTTCGTTGAGAAGCTCTCTATGCAGATTAAACCTATAACAATAATGCCGCCATGTTAGAAACCATTCATTCTATCACAATAATCTTTGTCACACCCCTCGGGAGGAGAATTGGATTCTCACACTTCCTAGACTCGATTTCTGGAAAGCATTGCTGAATCTGACATGACTATCCTTTCTTGTGTTTGCTTCTGAAGCTTGATGATCAGAACTCGAATGGAAGTGAGAATCCCCAACCAAATTCACAGAGGAATCAAACATGCCAAAAGAAGAAATCAATGAGGTTTGATCGTGCGATCTGCGAGCTTTTCCTTGGAAAAGCATTCGTTTATCTCCACGAAACAAACTTAAACAATGGAATCCAAGAATATGACTCCTCGCACCAAATCGTATATTATAAATAAACAAATGCAGTAGATGTTATGAGAAAAAATTGAGTTCTTATACTCAACAGTAGACAAAAAAAACGAGTGTGTACGAGTCGTGTCACCGTATTGCATCGTGCAAAAAACCCTCGTCAGTGTGACCCAGTTCATGTCAGGCCCTTCGGACGTGAAGAATATGACATGGTTAAAAGATTGATAGATATCTCTAGGATTTCGGGCATGGCGTTCGGACACTCCCGTTTATTTCTGCCGCGATGGCACGTCGAACGAGGAAAAGGATTCCCAAGGAGTTGGATCTTCATTTTCCGATACGGAACACCTGCGACGTCGAGACGAATTACCTGCACGGTTAGAATCAAGAAAATGGTGGATTAATCGTCGTCGGCGACGATTTCCAAGCAAGGTTTAACGGTTGTTGAGGGTTTTTCTGAAGCCATGGAGGGGCGGTCGAAGCCGGTGGAGAGCGCCAAGGAGCCAGATGATGATTGAGCCGACGGTTCTTGGACCGTCGATTGCTCGTGCGGCGTCAACTTCGACGACGGGAAGATGATGGTGAGCTGCGACGAGTACCAGGTCTGGGTGCACACGAGGTGCGCACGCTTTGTCCGCTACGAGGAACCCTTCACCTGTGACAAGTGCAAGAGAAAGTACGGGACGTTGACGGATTCCGTCTCCCGCGGCCACGTCCATGGCGTCCCCGGCGGCAACCCCGCCCTCTTCCACGGTTCATCCTCGATCTGTACACCGCAATTGTGGAAATCCACCAGTCACGTTCCCAAGAAATTCAAATTTCGGTACCGGGGGTTCCCTTACTGGGACGAGACGACTAACACCGAGCCTATCCCGGCTCTTGGGGAGTTGATTTCCCGCGACCCGCAGAGGCAAGAGGTCAAGAATGAGGAAGACGAGAATTATGTGGATATAGGGGCGGATCTGCTCTTCTCGTCATCAAAAGAGATCAAGCTTAAACCGGACAAGAATGCAGGTCCTGCTTTAGAAGATGATTTGGATGAGGATGACGATGACAACGATTATGATGACGTTTACGATAACAATGACGATGACGATGATGATGAACCACCACATTTACGCCATGTAAAGAACGTCCGATTCAGTCTACAGTCGCTTCAAGTGAGTAAGAGAAAGAGTGAGGAGGCATCTAAGGATCTGGTGGTGAAGAAAAAGGGGAACAGTAGGGGCCATGATAGTGACAATAAGAATAACGTTGGGTCGTACCTGCACCAAATTAAAGGTAAGTAGATGTTTTATGCTTCAATTTTCTTTCGATTTCGCTTGTCTTTGTTTTTTATGGTTTTCCAACTGCTTAACCCGTTTGATGTTAGATGCATATAACTCCAATTTATACCGACAAACAATATAACGTATATACACCCACATGCAGAAGAATATTTTGCCTTTTGAGGGATAGGAAAATTTACGTTCACGAAAAGTTGCCGAGTTGATAACACGATGACGACAATAATGTTAGAAAAAGGAAGACAATATGAACCTCGCACTAAGTTATATAAACAGGAATGCAGGAAAAAAAAGAAGAATACGTCAAGGAAACCGTATATTATGACTTAATATGTATCATAAGCTAAATCATTCTATATTATTTTCTTCCAACAATTTTATATACTTTTTTTCTCTTTTGATATTTTCACGTATACCTTTTTATCATAGTCTTCTTTTGGTCGTTTTTTATTTGTTCAACTATGTTAAACTATTTTCCCTCAATTTCACTCCCAATTTGTTTCTAATAATCTCGTTAGGGATACTGTCTTTTTTTATGACCACTTATTCATCATAAATATCTTTTCTACATAATAATTACCTATCCAATACTCAAAATCATAAAATATAACAGGATAAATTATTGCTCTATAATATTTACCTTTCAACTTTAAATGATATCTTCTTGGTATATAAAAAACTGACGCACCTCTTGGTTTGTGTAACATCTCCATACACCTCTCGAGTTTCTTGAAAAACCGATTCAAGTTTATCTTTGTTTCACTGTTTACTTTGGTAGCATACTTTTGCCTTGGGTTACCATATTTTAATACTTTTGTTGGAACATATTTCATAAAGGTCATTTCGCACGCCGTCTTTGTCTATTACATGTGCATTAGTACTGATAACACTTACGTTTATCATGATTAGTGCTTTCACATTATGCACCTAAGCTCTACCATGGGGAAGATCTCACTGCGTCTTTGGCTTGTCGAAACATGCAAGCATCGAAAGTGGTAGACAAGAAAGCAATCATATCATCAGGGAGACTTTATGAACATTGTTGTAATAAACCTGAGCAGAAGTTTCACTTCTCAACTGAGTCAAGTATATGGGCCATTTCGCAAAAGCAAGAAAATTTGGATGAAAGAAAGTATCATGGATTTTCATCATCTGAAGTTAGAGCTATTATTTCATCTAGAGATCCGGTAGCTGAAAGAAAAACTTCAGAGGTTCCTGTAAAAGTTGAGGTATGCTGCTTCTGTTACTTCAGATACCATCACTGTAACGTTACAGACGTTTGTCTTCATCCAGATTCTTGAGGGCCGGGATGCTGAATCATGTGGTTGAAAAGCTGAAATTGTTAGATAGGGCTCATTCTCATCTGATCTTTTATTTAAACATACTGCATGTAGGTCTCACCGCCTAAGTAAATTGCTTGGGAACTTTTGAAGTGTTTAATTTCCCTACGGATGAGGCTAAAAAGACCCCCTTTTTAGGAATCGACAAAGTAAAATTCGTGCTTTCTCTAATTCAAGCCTCCTTGTAAAGAAAAACATTCCCCAAAAAGAACAGATCACTGGCTAAGGGTAGGTAGGTTTTGCGTTTGCTAGACAGATGTGCATCAAGTGAATACTACCCAACCTCCCTTGCCTATAGAAAAAGTTCCTTTTCAAACTGAAATGGTATGTGTATGTGTATGCATGTTCTATATATGCACGTCTGCTGAAATTTTTAAGTCTACCTATTCATGACAGGATCCTCAAATGGATGGAGTTACTATTCTCCGGGATGATGCCTAGAAAAATGTCAACTTAAATCTAGCCTCCGCCATGGCTGCTCTGGAGTCTCATTTACCACCTCACCACCAAAATCTCACTGTCAATGTAATTGTTCCTGACAGACCCGTAGCTGAAGAAACAAAAGTTGCAAACTTGCCGAATTTTGCACAGGCGATCAGTAAATTCCAAGTTGAAGCACAAGATGGGTTAATCACACATAAAGCAGCATCAGCTTCCATTGTTAACAATGGGGATGTAGTTGTGGAGCCTAAATTGGTTTCTCGGATGTCATTATCTCCTTTTTCGGTCAAGTTTACTGCTAAACAGCTGGGACAACAAAGTGGCCTTTCAAATAAAGCCAGTGATAAGGAGGATGAGAATCTTAAGGAACATACTACGGTTTTAGGGGCATTATTGAATGAGGTAAAGTCACTTAATGTTGAAGAAGATATGGAGATTCCCTCTTGTGACAATGAAAAACTTGCTCAAAGTGGAGTTTGTGGAATTAGTGAACCTCGACCTTGCAGTAAAGAATTGGAAGAGTTTGGAGGAACCACTACAGTGCAAGATGGTTCTTCAGAATCTAAGTACGACCTGGGAGAGTCTTGTACATCACAGAATGGTTCCTTGAAGTCTAGACATGAATTGGTAGGATCTCCAGCATTGCAGGATGGTTCTTCGAAGTCGGGGCATGGTGTAAAATTTGATTTGCACTCCACAAAATTAAGCCCTTCTTCACACTGTACGAATCTGGTTCCTGGAAATAACAAGTTAAAATTTCTGGTGTTACTCTGAATTGTTCCTCTGATGCATCTATAAAGGATTTTGATTCATCAGCAACTGCAAGTGGTCAGAAGCAGTCAGCTGCTTCTGTGCCCACTTCGGCAGCCGTAGAACAGTCAACTAAGCAGCGTGACAAATCGAGCTTACCAACTGTTAATACAAATGCTGATGCTTTAGTTGGTACTCTTGGAGGTGAAAACTCTCGAGAAATGGCTGCTTGGATCGGCCAGCTAAAGATTTCGACGGGTTCAGGATCTAAAACGCCACATGCAAGAATGATGGTGTCTCCTTCAAACTCCAAGAACGCCACCTTTTCAAGACAGAGAGCAGATACTTTCACCGCCTTCAGAAACATCAGCCTCTCACTTAGCAATTATTTACTCAGGCGCTAGGAATCTCTCTGTTGCTTCACTGGATGTTTCATCTTCACTCAAACAGCCAGCTTCAGATTCAAGTAGCAAAACCGGAAAACAAAACGAACGTCCTCAACCGTCCACGAGGGTTGCAAAAGCACTACCAGTGATTCATCCTCCATTCCCTGTTAGTGCTCCTATTGCATTAAGTGATGAAAACGTGGGTGCGGATCCATTTCTGTTTCTGTGTTCTTGGAAATCTTAAACTCTGTGTTATCTTAGTTGCAAGCTCATAAACGTTTCTAATGGTGGTCTCCAGTTTGCCGTGCAGTTACATCAAGAACTTAACAGCTCTCCGCAGGTACCAACGCTGCGCCATGCGGGAAGTGGATCTCATGTTGCTTGTCAAACAACTTTCAGCACACTTGTAAGTCATTCTTCTGTCAATGTTTCATGAGTTTCTAGCGTGTAAAAGACCACAATGTGGTATCCTCTTCTGTATTTGTCAGGGTAAACAAAAGAAACCTTTCAGACGTTTTAGTCTCTCTACCTTTCTTAATTCCGTTGTTATGGTGACATGTGCCATGGAGGAAACTCAAGGACGTCACGAAGAGGGATAGCTCTAGAGCTATAAGGCATGAAGCCAGAAAGGCCAATGGGAAACCTTCTTCCGACCATAGTTGAGGACGAATCTAAAGTTGAAACTTCCAGGAAAGATGTGTGAAAAATCTTCACAAGATTTTTTGTCACCCCGGCTCGATTCACGACCACGACCCCGCCGCTGCTTCTCGCGCGGGAATCATGGTGAGCGTAACCAAATACAATACTAATTTAATTCAAACTCAATAAAATATCTAACTGAAATAAATATTCATATCGAAGTTCTAAAAACACATCAAAATGGTGCGGGGCCCACCTAATAATAACCCCCAAATAAAAAGATGTTATAAATCATTTAACACTTATCATACCATCTAAAATAAAAATGCAGTTCTATCCAACTCGTATTCTGCTCTGTGTGTCTTCGAAGTGTTAGGTTCAGGATGAGCTGTAAAACAATGGGGTGAGCTCCTATATACAGCTCAGTAGGAAGGTTAAACATCTTTAAACAGAAATCATACTAAAAGCATTCATAGTTTCACAATCATTTTATAGCAAAACACAGTTACCTTCAAATCATGATCTTAAATTCATATGCACACACTCACGCACACGCACACATAATTAGTTTCGATAATTACAGCCCATACTGTTTCTGCCCCAAAGGCCACAGAAGTCGTCCGACCCTCCGTCCACGACAGTAACCATGCTGACTCTCATGGTAGAGTGTCCGGGAACACACCTTGTATTCGCCCAAACCGGATCACCTGAAGGACCTAAAAGTCTCTAGAGACCCTATACAAATCACACAAGTATGCCTCATATATTCACACATCATTACATTTCTAAAACCAATTACAGTTCATCAAATTCACAAATCATATCCATATCTACGAATATCCAAAACCAATCCATACAACATTTAAATATCATGTTTATACAACACATACATATCAAAACATGCTCTTTATAAATCAATGTCATAAACATGTTCTATTTGAAAAACATATCAAATAACCCATAATTGCGAATAACATTTCATAAACATCAATAAAATATTTATCAATCATGCACATTTAAATCTATCTAAAACAAGTAAAATCACTTCTAGCATGGTTTTGTAAAAGAATGCATAACCCCCTACCTGAATGAGGGCTAAGATCCAGTCCCCAAGTTATTGGGCCACTCTTATCACCATCAAATCCTCCAATTTTAATCTCTAAACAATTACAAATAATTAAAATATTAAAATTTATTTAACTATGAATCTAACAAAACAAACTGTATCCGAATCAGATCCCAAATTGCTCAAAAATCACCCAAACCCCAATCTGGATCCGTTTAAGCTATCTGATATCTAAATTGATACCCAGATCCATATCTGATTCAAAATGAGTGAAACAATAGGCAACTTGTGTCACTGTGTCAACACAAAACCTATAACTATTGACACGAGTCTTGTTTCTAGCCCAAAAACTTATTTCAAGACACAACCCAAATTTGACCCGTTTTCGACACAGAACCTATTTTGACAAACTGATTATTAACATGCGACACGAGGTCAAAACACGAATCAGTGTCGGTTCATGACATTTCGGACATGACACGATACGGACACGAGGACACGTCCAAAAGAGCCGGTTCCCATGGTTTTGTGAGAAGTTGTTCCAAATCTGCCTAGAAATTTTCAATTCGAAGGCCTCTTTTAAAGGCCTTTCATGTTCCAAAAACACGGTGCAGTAACACTGCAGAGTCTATGCAAGTAACAGACGTTACATTTTTATTCAGTCAGATCCATCAGGGCCAGCATAGTTGGATCTTTATATGCAAAGGCCAATGATTAGATCGTCACTTCTAAATCTGGAGTTGGATTATCATATGATGATGCCATTGTACTTGCCGGAGCTAGAACGCGTAATTTGCCAGGTTGTCTAGTCTCCCCTGGGTCCTCATGTGATTCATTGTGATGCCAGGTTGTCACTTCTAACTCTTATTTTCTCACTGAAAATTTGATAGATGAGATCCTCATCAAGAACAAAGATATGTCCTGTGAAGAACATTGTGATGCTGTGCTTCTGGTATGGCTTCTTGCATAAGAATGTTTTCTGGAAGTCGTTATTATGTTTATGCTAATATAGCCTTTGTACTGTGCAGCAGTGAGCGATATGCTTATTCAAGCCACTCATGCGCGGTGCTTGACTGCTTGAGAAGTAGGAATCCAAGGGCACAACTTGTTGGTCGAGGTCCCAAGCTGCAAATACTAGAAATATTTCACCAATGGATGTGCATTCATGCATGAAAATGAAAGAGATCTAATTTTCTAGAAGTTCAGGATTTCTGTTTTAGAACAACTTGGGTAAATTTTGCAATCCTCATCTTTCTAAATCAAACAGCTTTTGTCCAGACGAGGAAGAAGACACGCAAGCTTGATAATGGTGCTGCTAATGGAGAGCCTGATTCCGCAGACGACAATTCAGCTGCGTGGACCTGCAGCTATTGGCAGCATCAGTGCCCTTTCGACCAATTACGCAGAGGGATTGCTGATGGGTGGCTGCTTTATGGATGAGCAAAGGGAAGATGTCAACCTTACAGAAAGAGATACTGTATATAGTGTAACACTAGGCTGAAATTCTTTTTCATTGGAAGTCGATAAACCCTGAATTTTAGTATCAAAACCACAAATTTCTGTTCGTCAGAATCAAAGGCTAAAACACTTTCTGTTGTACTACACACTAAGCTGAAATTCTTTTTCATTGGAAGTCGATAAACACTGAATTTTAGTATCAAAACCACAAATTTCTGTTCGTCAGAACCAAAGGCTTTACACTTTCTGTTGTACTCGGTATCTGGGCAGCTTGAGAAGAAACCTTTACACAATTGTTCTTCGGAACTCGGTGTATCCACTTTCCTTCGTTTGTGCTCTCTCTCTCTCTCTCTCTCTCTCTCTGTGTGTGTGTGTGTGTGTGTGTGTGATGAAGACCTTTTCGATTTAGATGGCATTGACGATTGGAAAGCAAGGCTATGAATTTCACCCGGAAATCTCACTCGCCTCCTTAAACACCAAAGGAACCCGCTGACGTCTCTCCAAATCTTCAACGAAGCGAAAAGTCGGTACCCGAAATACAAGCACAATGCTCCAATCTACGCCACCATGATTAGTCTCCTTGGCAACTCCGGGAGATGGCCGACGTGATCGAACAAATGAAGGGCGATTCTTGCGAGTCGAAAGACTCGATCTTCTTAGATGTTTTCAAAATCTACGCCAAATTCGAAATGACCCATCAAGCAGTAGATCTCTTCGCCGCTTGCATGAATTCAACTGCGTTCGTTTCGAAAAATCTCTCACTACCCTTTTGGAAGTAATGATTTCCGAGGGAGAATTCGAGGCTGCCTGACGTCTCTATCTCGATCCCGCGAGGTATGGGATCGCACCAAGCACCCGTTGTTTGAATGTGTTGATTCGTGCTCTAAGCGAGCAAAATCGTCTTGCACTCCAAGTGTTCGACGAAATGTCTGAGCAATGCTACTCCCCTGATAGGACGACGTATTTGATTCTCATGAAGGGATTGTGCAGAGAGGGAAGATTGAACGATGCCATTCGTTTGCTTTACTCCATGTTCCGTAGGGTCTCTAAAAAGGGTTGTGGTGCCGATGTCGTTGTTTACAGGACCCTCTTAGAAACGCTTTGCGAAGAAGGGATGGTCGAACGAATGACGTGCTGGGCAAGGTGCTAAAAAAAGGCTTGAAAGCGCCGAAGGGTCGCCGGGCGCATCAATTTGGTGGAGTATATGTCTCATGGAGGAGTGGAAGAGGCCAAAGCGGCTATAAATCAGGTATTGGTGAGGAGGGGAGCTGCTACTTCACAAAGCTATAATGCTATGATCATTGATCTATTGCAAGTTGGTAGAATCGAAGATGCAGAGCAACTGTTTGTTGAAATGTGAGAGAGGATTCCAACCAGCATTGTCCGTTTACAATGCCAAAATTTACGCAGTGTAGAGAGGGAAGGTTGTTGGAAGCAGCCAACGTTCTGGACCGAATGACATCGGATGGCTGTCTTCCCAGAAACCGAGAGCTACAAAGTACTGATTCGCGGGTCATGCAGAGACGAGAGATCGACGAAGGCAGTCGAGTTTTTTGAGAAGATGGAAAAGCAGCTTGGTTGTGATCCGGATGCAGAGACATACCAAATTCTGGTCGAAGGGTTGTTTTGTGAAGGTTTGTTTAGTGAAGCAGGTGCAATCCTCGAAAAAATGGTTCGAAGAGGATTTCATCCAAGTAATGAAGCCTTTGGTATGGTGATTAAGGGCCTTTGTGTTAAGGGAAAGAAGTATGATGCTGTGTACTTCTTGGAGGAAATGATAAGCCATGGCAAAACTCCTGATCCTGTAATTTGGAACTCCTTGGTTACAGCAGTAATGCAGTAGAGAAAGAAGTCCTGGGCGTGAAAGTGGGCACGATAGCAGGCACCTCTTTTGTCCCAATCCATTATTTGAATGGATGCATTCAGTGATTTCGTGTTACCACTGCCTCTTCTTTCCAAACTGCCTTTAAATTCGCAATAAAGAGAAATAATTTGCTTGTAATACTGCACATTGCATATGTCAATCCAACAAAAAAAATGCATATGTAAATAAATGTCACTTATTCACGGTATTCCAAAGAATTACTTGCCTATTTATTTACACGGAATATCAATTGGGCACCTTTTTTGAGCATAAGATCATGCACCTAAACTAAGGTCCAGAACCACACCTAATTTTTTTTTTTCTGTTAACCAGTTAAAATCTCTTCCAAAATTAACCAGACCCCTTCCATAAAATGAGATAGCATATCATTAAACTGTATCTCAAAACTCAAAACATTGTTGGAAAAACCGAATGATGGCAATGAGCAGAAGATCCAACTTCAACTGATCTCTTTAGTAAAAGAATAGAACCAGATGTTCCATAGATTCCAATGTGGGATAAATTGTGAAAAATCTTCCAAAAGGATGCATATTCTCACTTGAAGAAGAAAGAGAAGAAAGTCATAAAGCCAAACATGGAAGAACCCAAAACCAAAAGAAATCACACCAACTCATCACATTCCAGTAAGTGTGACTCTTACTCGCTTTTAGAACTCAAAACTCGAACCCTGCTGATCAACCAAATTTTCTTGAGTTTCAAAACTGAAAGGAAACCCGAATCCAGAAACCAAAAACAAAATAAAAAGTTTGGTAGGTTTGGTTCGGTTTGGTTTCTCGGTTTTAGTTGAATTGTGCTCTCCCTGCACTCGATGGGACCCTTTCACCTGTGGGGTTGGAGAAGTTTCAAATTTGAGGTGATGAACGTAAAACAACAATAACATAGGCATCTAGACGTAAGTAGCTTAATCTTCCAACTTACTTTCACATTTCTTTTCACCTTCAATGAAAATCTATTATAATCACTAAATACACACTCCAAATTACTAAGGTCACACTCTCTTTCACATAATATCGTTGTTTACCCAACACTCACTCTCTTTACTCTCTACACTCTCATAAGCTGTCATCGTCTTACTTTCCTCTCCTCTCTACCCCTCATTTTTTTATATAAAAAAGAGGAAAAAATGAAATGTCGGAACGCATCTCTTTTGATAGGGTGCATAAAGAAGACGCACGCATTATGTGTCTCCTCTACGTAGGAGATGCGTGCAAGATGCGTCTCTTTTATACAAGAGACGTGCACTCTTCGAACGCCCGAGTGCTAAAGGGAGAAAAATATAGTTTATCTAATGAACAATTCCTTTTGGTGCTATCAAGCATGAAAAGAGAGCGATTATGGGTAAGATCGTTGAAATACTCGACAATCATAATGAACAATTCCTTTTGGTTTGCTTGCGAACTTGGATGCTTCACGATATTGAAATCCCTTGTCCTGAGAAAAGAGGGTGAAAATGGGGTTAAAGGTGCCGAGATTTGTTGGGGACAAGCACTACAAACCCGTCATTTGAGAAACCAACTTCGAACATGTGGGTCAATCAGGAAATGTTATAGAACACAAGCCGAGAGAGGGAGAGAGAGGTAGGTAGCAAAATAATAAACTAACAAGTTTTAACTATCGTTATTGATAAGCTAGTTTAATTAAATTTATGTGGCATGCAGGACCAGTGACTGCTAGTTGTTTTCTTTTGTCATGTCACGTCGTCGTGTCCATGGCTGAAACTCAATTTTCTAAAAGAGGACTCACATTTCCCAACAAAGAGCTCCATCACAAAGAAAGGGACGCCGGACCCATAATGATTTCCGCCACTTTTTGCAATCTAACGGCCAGCAATAAATACTAACCGAGAAGATCATTTGAATAAAAGGAAATCAAGACTCCATCAACAGGGTTGCAACCGGGACAGACCTCTCGAGCTTCTCTCCCACAAAAGAAAAAATAGGCCGAATCTCCAGCTTCTCTCCTCTCACCAGGCCCTGCCAAACCGTTCCCTGGAAGGGAAACAGATTAAATAAGAGTTGGGTTTCGAGTAAAAAAAAAAGCAAATAACTTGAATTACTGATAGAGCTCTCAATCAGTCGAGTTCACTGGACTTGCCGAATCTTGCTCACAAACTCCAATGATCAAGGTTGTTCGTGAGCTTGATCAAACTCACGAAACAAATAGCCAAGTTGCTCAAAGCTCGAAAAGAGCTCTACGATTGAGCTTGACTTCGAACGGAGCATTCTTCTAAACAAGCCCCCCAGTCGAGCTTGCCACGACGCACAGTAACTCCGAGAAAAAGCACAAAAGCAAAAGGCTTTTCCCTCGTAATTTACGCACCTTATTTCTGGTTCTGTCACAGGTCGGATTCTGAAACCAAAATTTTTTAATTTCCCTACCGGTGATGGCAAGAAACCTCCCCGAGGTCCCTTTCAGCCTCCCTTTGGCGTGCACCGGGCTGCTGCACAATCCTGGCTCAACCACACACCAACGCCCAACGGAACCACCTCTTCTACGCAGCACCTTCCACACGTCCACGCTCCCTTGGAAACCTATACAAGAGATGTAGGAAGAGAAGCAGGCACACTTACTTTATTTCAATACCAAACGATTACAATCGGCTCCATACAACGTAGGACCATCCACGAACACAGGACTTGGACTCACACACCAACGCCTTAGCCAGCTAAGGACCTCTACCCAAGCCCAAGCCGAGAAACCTCCTGCCTAGCCACATCACGGTGCACCCACAAGCTCCTTTGGATCTTCACACTCTCATGGTCCATGAAGCTCCACTCTTGTTTGGGGACTAGCCTTCTCCAAGTGCTCCTTGAGGCCCTTATAAAGCCCCCATACGGTCTAGCTGCAACGTCCCTAGGTGGCCCTTGAGCTCCTAGGGACGGTTCGGCTCCACTGCAGCACCGTGCGCCCACCTGCGCACTCGTAACAGTCGTAACGCACGCAATCCGCACGCCTGGCGTAACGCCCGCGCCACGCGCCACGCGCCAGGGCGTAACGCCTGCGTGCTTGCTGCCACTGCTGCCACCCGAATGCCATTGTCCCTGGTCTGAACTGACCCGACTACTAACCCTAAGCCTTATTTGACTAAAACCAACCTAGGCTAGGACTTAGACTTGCCCAAGCTTACAACACTTGCTTGAGCTTACAAGGACTCGATACAAGCCAAACCCATTCACACGCATACACACACGTACAAAGGACACATACACTGAAGAGGGGTTTGCATACGTCGCGCTAAAGCTCTGGATGTGCGACACACGGTCGTGCGTGCTGGTCTTAGGCATGGGGCGCACCCCCTCGTCTGAGTCTTGTGACAATTCTCCCCCAACTGAATCCAGACTCATCCTCGAGGCCGCATGGTAGTTGCGTAGCATCTGCTCGTATTGCCAAAGCTGTGCGCATGGCACCCATGAGTCATCATCTGCACTCTTACCAGTCCACCGCACCAGGTACTGTGTTTTCCGTCATGGTCCTGTGCCCTGCACTCTGTGCGCCAGTATTTCTTCGACAGCTGGAATGTCTTGTATCACCAGTGGTGGAGGTCTACGATCAAGCCTCTGTGAATCTTCGAAGTACTTCTTCAGTTGTGATACATAGATAACCGGATGAATCTTCAGTCTATCAAGTAACTCCAGTTTGTAAGCTACTTGGCCTATCCACTCCACCACTCTAAACGGTCCGTCGTACTTCGGCTTCAACCCCATATGACTGCCCTTGTACACTTGCTTCCGGATATACTCAGGTATCCGAAGCCAAACATGGTCTCCAATCTCGAACTCAACATCACGTCGATGCTTATTTGCCTGTTTTACCATTCGGGCCCTCGCTCTCTCAAGTGAAAACTTTGCTTCTTTGTACAGGGTTTGTCGGTCGCGTACCTCTCGCACGGCTGCTGGACAACTCGTTGCCTCGTCCCCGAGTACAAGCTCTAAGGGTCTTAATGGTTGCCATCCCAACGTAAGCTCGAAGGGACTCTTCCCAGTAACTGAACTCTTGTCGGAATTGTAGCTATATTGCGCCACTTCAAGGAGTAACACCCAATTTCTCTGACTCGCTGAAACGTAGTGGCGTAGATATTCTTCAAGCATCGCGTTGAGTCGTTCCGTCTGTCCATCGGTCTGCGGATGCTGGGATGATGAGAACAGGAGACGGGTTCCCATTAGTCTGAATAACTCAATCCAAAACCGACTCGTAAAGCGAGCATCACGATCACTGATGATCTCTTCCGACACTCCAAAATGTTTTACCACATTTTTGAAGAATAGGCGTGCAGTCTCCTTCGCATTGCACTCTCAAGGTGCTAGCATAAATATACCATACTTCGAGAAGCGATCTACCACCACTAGGATCATCTCAAAGTCGTCTACCCGAGATAAGCCTCAAATAAAGTCCATGAAAACTGACTTCCATGGCCTCTCTAGGATCGAAAGAGAATGGAGCAACCCTGCGGGTCACCGATGCTCCACTTTGTCCTGCTAACAGGTAGGACACATCCGTATATAATCAACTACATCGGGCACCATGCGGGGCTAATAATACCCGTGTCCAAGAAGGGTGATGGTACGATCTATCCCTAGATATCCAGCGTACTCTGCATCATGTACCTCCCTCATAAGCGTTTGTCTCAAGTCACCTGCTTCAGGTATGAACAGTCGTCGAGTCTTGGTCCAAACCAAGCCATCCCTGATATCATACTTATCTGTCATACCATTCTTTACTTGAGTCATTAGTTGCATATACGAGGTATCTTGGTCGATGACTTGCCTTACTCGATCATACATCTCCCCACGTAACCTGGTAATGGCACAAAGGGTCTCTACCCTCTTTCGACTTAATGCATCAGTTACGACGTTCTCCTTGCTCGGTCGATACACCCAGTCGAAATCATACTCTTCTAAGGTCTCAAACCAGTGTGTTTGTCGCATGTTAAGCTTCTTTTGAGTCTTAAAGAAGGTATTTGCCAC
This sequence comes from Brasenia schreberi, assembly GCA_036023115.1. Lineage (NCBI taxonomy): Eukaryota > Viridiplantae > Streptophyta > Magnoliopsida > Nymphaeales > Cabombaceae > Brasenia > Brasenia schreberi. The sequence continues at coordinate 39,013,312 of JAYKKT010000091.1, read as the reverse complement.
ATTATCAGTAAAAACGGTGAAGTGGGTTCCTAGGAGGTAAACTCTCCAGATCTAAAGGCAATGTACGACTGCCAGCAATTCACTTTTCTCATTTTTCACATATAAGGAGTGTGATCTAAGTCTTTCGAAAACTTCTGTGAAATGTCGGATGTGCTCCTCTAAGCTCCGACTATAGACCACAATATCATCGAGGTATACAACCACAAATTCATCAAGGAATCCAGCCAACACTTCGTTCATCAGTCTACAGAAGGTCGCAGGCGTATTCGTGAGCCCAAAAGGCATCACAAGGAACTCATACGCCCCATACTGTGTCATCATGGCTGTCTTGGCCTCATCCCCAGGTGTTATCCTCACTTGCCAATAACTTTACCTAAGGTCTAATTTCGTGAACCACTTCGCTCCTCCGAGTTTATCGAAGAGATCGGCTACTAAAGGGATCGGGTAATGGTCCTTTACCGTTACTTTGTTTGGTGCCTAGTAATCTACGCACATTCGTAGGGAACCATCTGTCTTCTTTTGAAATAACACTGGTGAACCAAAAGGTGACTTAGAAGATTGTATCATACTTGCTTCCAGGAGCTCCCCCAACTGTCTCCTTAGCTCCTCTAACTCCTGAGGGCTCATCCTATATGTAGCTTGGGACAACACCTTTACCCCCGGTTCTAATACTATCTCATGGTCGGTCTTCCGCCTAGGAGGTAGACTTTTTTGAAGTTCTGGTGGCATAACATCTTGGAATGAGAGCAATACTTGCTCGATCTCCTGTGGGATCTCGTTCTCCCCTGACTCCTGTTTGTCTTCTATCAAAACCGCAAGTACCGTGGGGTGTCCTTTTCGTAGTCTGGTTTTGAGTTGCATGGCTGATAAGCACATTACTCCGTAGGTCAGGTTTTTGGAAGCCTTACTTGAGTCTCATTGAGGTACAAACCCAGGCTGCGAGGGATCCATACACACCAATCCAGCAAGGTGTGGTGCGACCATCATCTTGGCTACACGAAAGAAGTCACATCTCAACACTACTCCAAAGTCATCCATCGTGCTGACTATGAAGTCTAAGCTACCATTCCAACATCCAATTTGAACTCAGCATGCTCTTGCTACACCATCTACTCCGTTGTTGTTCGTATTGATCGTCTTCAACCTTTGTTCAGAACATTCTAACCTTAACCCCCACTGTGAGACTAGTTCGGTGGAGATAATCGAATGGGAAGCCCTTGTATCAGCTAGGGCACGTACCACAGTGGTGCCTATGTTTGTTTCAACAAATATCAAGCTCTGTCATGATTCATCTCTTACACACGCTGCTCCTAAGAGTTGGAAGGAGGCGGCTTGGGCACTAGAGTTAGGGTTGACGCCCACCGTCTCTTCTTCAGTAGTGATGGCGACTATCTTTGCTTTTTTTGGACAAAACCTCATAAGGTGAGGCTCTTGACATATGAAACAAGTCCCTTGGGGTTTAGCCTCTTTTCGTGAGCCATCCTTACATTTCTTAGATCCTCCCAAACCTTCCTTCGAACCTTCGGGTGAACCTTTCTTTTTCTTCCACTTCTTATTTTTTCCTTTCCCTGATTCGTGTTTCTCATCCTTTTTCTTAGAATCCTCATTCCTTGTGGAACATAGGTCTACAAAGTTCTTTACGGCTGCCATGGCTTCTATTATGGTTGAAGAGCTTCTTCGCCTAAGTTCAACCTGAGCCCATGGTTGAAGTCCTTGTTCAAAGTAGAACATTTTATCCACCTTGGTCATGTCTTGAACGTCTAAAAGTAATGAGTTGAACCGTTGCACGTACTCATGGAGAGTACCCGTGCACTTGAGCTTCATGAGAAGCTCCCGAGTCTTGTGTATGCTATTTGTGGGCGTGAACTGACCCCTTAGTTCATTACGAAATTCTTCTCATGTAGATGGAAGAGTTGCACCACCATTAGCTGTAGCAACCTCACGGGTGCGCCACCGAACCTTTGCATCGTCTCTCAAAAACAGGGTAGCCACAAGCACACGACTATGTTCAGCTACTTGAGATATGCTCAAGTATCTCTTCAAGTTCCATAGGAAATTTTCGATGGCTTTCCTATCCTGAACCCCTCCAAACAGTGCTGGTTTTGAAACTTTCAGTTTTGAGCAAGCAAAGTTAGAATCGCGTGTCGTGTCACGCAAACCAATCGACGAACTTGGACTAGACTCGTGCTGTCGAACCTTTGGCTCGGTGAAGACATGCATGGGTAGCTTCTGTAACTGTGCCACCTGCACGGCTAGTTGGGCTTGGCTATCCTTCAAAAAATCCTGGTTTTGCTGCATTTCTACTTGGGTGACTTGCATCGAATCAAGTCTGCAGAATCTACACCAAGACATATTCGACTTCCGTTCGATGGGAGGAACCGGCATCCTCCGCAGCTCCCTTCCTGTTCTGCCCCATATTTCACTTGTGTTGGACTTGTTACAAGTTACAGATGCAAGATTGGAGCACAACAATCCCAACAGAAATCAGAAAAAAGGACCCGAGCCTAACTGTTGCAGAAAAATAGATTCTGCACAATTGGTTTTTGACTAAGTTACAGACACGATTTAGTACTCTTAAAAACACCGATTACAAAATTCAAACCCATTGTAATTTTTGGAATATACAGAGAACACACACACCAATTTTCAGATAATTCCGACCAGAATTGACCCTTCAAATCAACAATGCAAAATGACAAAAATCCATTTCTGCAGTTTCTATAACCATCTGCTGCAACTTCTGGAAATGGCTTTTTCCGGCGGATTTCTTCGATTTTTCTGGCAAGAGACTACTGTCTCGTGTGCTCCTAACCCTGCACTTAGTGTTTTGGTACTAAAAACAGCTTTGTTAGTCCAAAATTTTCCAACACCAACACGTTCTTCACAGATTACTGCAGAAGTTCTGTTTTTGAATTTTCTGGTTTTTCGGTCCTCTTTAGCAACGAATTCCGAATGGCTTTGTCTGCGATTCTTCTAAGTGAGTGTATCCTATCATACTTGGGTTGAATCTCATTGGATTGAAATAGATTCTACTTCTTTTCAACTAACCTAAGCGGTCCACAATCGAATCGAAAAATCTGCAAAAATTTTCCAGCAGAATTTTCTATATGGTTTCGATTCGATCCCAAACGAATGTTTGAGTGTTTTTATGGATCAAATCAGCACTGAATCAAGTAATAGGTTCCTGAATTAACCATTGAGGCTCTGATACCAAACTGTCACAAGTCGGATTCCGAAACCAAAATTTTCGAATTTTCCTACCGGTGATGGCAAGAAACCTCCATGAGGTCCCTTTCAGCCTCCCTTTGGCTTGCATTGGGCTGCTGCACAATCCTAGATCAGCCACACACCAACGCCCAGTGGAACCTCCTCTTTCATGAGGCACCTCCCACACGTCCACGCTCCATTGGAAACCTATACAAGAGATGTAGGAAGAGAAGGAGGCACACTTACTTTATTTCAATGCCAAACGATTACAATCGGCTCCATACAACGTAGGACCATCCACAAACACAGGACTTGGACTTACACACCAACGCCTTAGCCAGTTAAGGACCTCTACCCAGGCCCAAGCCGAGAAACCTCCCGCCTAGCCACATCACGGTGCGCCCACAAGCTCCATTAGATCTTCACACTCTCATGGTCGATGAAGCTCCACTCTTGTTCGGGGACTAGCCTTCTCCAAGTGCTCCTTGAGGCCCTTATAAAGCCACTCTTGTTCGGGGACTAGCCTTCTCCAAGTGCTCCTTGAGGCCCTTATAAAGCCCCCATCCGGTCCAATTGCAACGTTCCTGGGCGGCCATTGAGCTCTTAGGGACGGTTCAGCTCCATTGCAGCACTGTGCGCCCACCTGCGCACTCATAACAGTCATAACGCACGTGCGTCGCCCGCTTGGCATAACCCCCGCTCCAAGCGCCAGGGCGCGCTCCAGGTGCCAGGGCGTAATGCCTACATGCCTGTTCGCCTGCTGCCACTGCTGCTACCCGAATGCCACTACTGCCACCCGAATGCCACTGTCCTTGGTCTGAACTGACCTGACCACTAACCCTAAGCCTTATTTGACTCAAACCAACCTAGGCTAGGACTGAGACTCGCCCAAGCTTACAACACTTGCTTGTACTTACAAGGACTCGATACAAGCCAAACCCAATCACACGCATACACACACGTACAAAGGACACATACACTGAAGAGGGGTTTACATTTGTCGCGGTGAAGCTCCGGATGTGCGACGCACGGTCGTGCGTGCTAGTCTTAGGCATAGGACGCGTAGGGGCGCACCCCCTCGTCTGAGTCTTGTGATAGTTTCAGAGAACCCACCGTCATCAATCCTTTCTTGTCCACTCATTGACAAAAAAGACAACTAAAAACAAGGCACAAGCAGACCCATCCTTGTATGAGAAGCCTCCCCACACCCGTACGCACAACCTACACAATATCAACGAATCAGATAAAAGAGATCGAATCAGAAACAAGACGACTTAGAGACGCAGATCACTCAGAGAAACGAATCAGGAGATGGAGATCACCGGGGAGTATTATGAACAGGGCAAACTAGTACGAAATCGGGCCGTCAAAGGACGAGCCGATAAATGTTAAGATGGATTGATCATTTCCATGTTTATTTTCGTGGTTTGAATAGGCGAAGCTAGAGAAGATCGTTTTATGTGGGGATTTGAACCACCAACCGAGTCTTTACGAATTCATGGATCGTCCCGGCATCAACCGAGTCTTTATATGGGGGGAAACTTACCGTAGCGGAAGAGAACAAACTCAAGCTCGACGAAGATGAAGGATCGTCAGGATTGCCGCCACCACCGGAAATACTCGGTGGAGAGTAAGAGTGATCAGAAGGAGACGGAGGGTCGAGCTTCGCAAAGTCGAACCCGATGCCATACACCAGAGTTTCGTCGAGCTTGAAGAGCCTGTTGGCTGTTTCTGGCCACGAGCTTCTTTTCACCTCCGGCCTCAACTTCTGTTTGCTTGGTTCCGGTTTCTGGAAGTTCCTGGAGAGTCTGCAGCGGAATGTTGGTTTTTGGATCTGTTTGAGGTTTTCACATAGGGGTTTCCCGGGAGAAGGCCTTCTCGATTTGATTTTTCTTTTTCACAGTATTCTCTGTATTTTTTCCAGTATTCGCTACTCTATTTATAGAACAGCGTGCTCCCCCCTCTTCCCGGTTTTTCATCTTGCGGCTTCCTTTATATGGAGCATTGTTATCTAGAGCGTTACCACAAATCCTGATAATGTCCACCAGTTGTTTTGATCCTTCCCTATCCAATATACAGGTAACAGTCTTGATGGCCAGTCCAACCGTTACCTATGTTGAATGGCCGAGAATGGCCACAATACATCAGAGCCCGTAGTTCCTCTCTGATGAAGGCCCAGGTTTCTAGTTCTCGTTGAATAAGGCGAAAACGTAAACCTCCAACCCAATGTTAGGCCTCTTCAGTGTGCCTCTCTGCTCGCAGACAATCCTCAACAGGTTGGAATTGTATGTGTGGCCGTTATCCGACGTCGCTCTGGTCTCCAACTAGTTCCCTTTTGATGGCCATCCCGTCTTGAAAACTTTCACCTGTCACATTCCCGTGCCCTTCCCCCTCAGGAGCGAAGTAGACGACATCGATCAGAGCGAATCGCATGTTATGGTAGTGCAGACCCGATCTTAGATTCGTGACGCTAGCATTCGGCTGGAAAGGGGAGTTGGTATGTGGAATTTAAAACTGTAGTCATTCTTGGCAATCCAACACACAAACCGCTCAACCAGTTATACGTGGAAAGAATATGGTAACAGTCGTTAGTTGGGAGACCAGATAAGAGGCTCTACCAAAGGAAAACCAATAAGAAATTCGAGAGAAAAGAGGAGTCTTTATAAATGCTTGCTCCCTTTCTCCCGCTTTCTCTCTCATCTCTCGGAAAATGCAGTGGATTGAAAAGTTCGTTTTGCCCCAACTGGTTTTTTAATATGATGAACTGTAACTTGATAAAATTACCAAAATATCTAGATATTTTCGGATAAAAAGACTATTTTACACTTATTTGGGCGATAAGTCTATTTTAACCTCTAGCGGTTTATGAAAATTATGAAAAATCGAGAGGTTGAATTACTTTCTTGCCCTTTTCGATTAAATATATTACAGTCATTGTATCAAAAGACAAATTTATCCCTATCTTTTTGTCGAAATTACAAATTCAAACTTAGAGACAAATTTATTAATTTACTTTCGATTAGTGACGAATTTTCAGAAATACCAAACATCGATTTTATTGTTATGTCCTTCGTCTTTCTGAAAAATTACAAAATCGAACAAACATATAAAATTATTGTTTTACCCCTAGTGTTTTGAGAAATTAATAAAGGCAAGAATTTTTAGAAAAAATTATAGATTTATTCCAACTTGTTTTTATATTAAAAATAAGTTAGTTTTAGCTCATTTTTGTGATATCTTGTATCATACTAATTAGAGTTATGATATTTGTGGTTTGCTGCGTAGTAAATGTTTTCTTTTAGATCGTCTATTTCTTATAATTGTCAAACACATAAAAATAAACTCTAAAATATGTGTGTCGAAACCGGTAAAGACATAAAAGTTAAACAGTCTAAACTTCCTAATATGAAAGAGAAAGATATCACTCGCTCTAACAATCGAAGGTGTAGAGTATGTCCTAAAAAAAATTCTGTGTCCATCATCACCAGACACAACAGAGCAACAAATAGAAATGCATAAAACATTTATTAAAGATGATACAATAACAAGAACCATCATGTTGACGTACATGGAGGATGACTTAATTAGGGTATTCGAAGAATTGAAGACCGCGAAAGAGTTGTTCGATTCTATAACAGCTAAATATGATACAACTACCTAGCTACATATCCAATTGCTACTAAAAAAATATAATTCCTTCAAAATGAAAAAAGGGGATAATGTAGTACAACATGTAATGGCAAGAGACTTAGATGTGGTAAAATCAGTTATACCAAAACCGATACAAATATCCACAATATTAAATAGTTTTTTCCCATCATGGAACATGGTTATCACTGCCCTTATATTAGGGCTCGAAATCAACCTTTCTAAATTACCCGTAAAACTAGCAATTGAGTAAGAACATATGAGTAAAAACAGAAAAGAAAAATTGCTAGCAGTACAATATGAGATAGGGTATAGCTCTAAACTCAATTAAAGGAGAAATAAACCAAACAAAAAGTTTGACAAAAATAACAAAAAGGCTAGTCAACCTTTTAATAAAATGCAAGAAACCGCTTTTTTGGTTAAGTATTTCAGTTGTAGAAAGATTTAACACTATAAAAGGGATTGTCGCAAGAGGAAAAGTAGAGGAAAAAACTCACAACACTAACAATTGAAAAAATAGGACATAATATGTGTGATATCAAAATATCTCTATATGGACCATCCGGTGACCGATCGGTGGATTAACTGAAGAGCGACAAGAAAATAAAAATGAAAGTGACCGCCCGATTTGTTTTTGGCAAGGTAATTGTAGGGAAACATGAGAGAGTATTTTTCTCTATGGAATTTGATGTATAATATGGACAGTTCAAATTGAAAGTTAATAAAAATGAAAGTTCTTCTGCTTATATTTATTGTGCATTTAATGTTGATGTGAATGCATGCATAAACGCATTGGGCATATAAGTGTAGAAAAGTTGAGGAAATTATCTAACTTTAACTTACTACGAAGATTTGAGGAAAATACTTTCAACAAGTGTGAAGCATGTATAAAAGAAAAAATGACAAGAAAGTTTTTTCCAAAAAAACAAAAAGGGCAATAACCCTGTTGGAGGTCATTCACACGAATTTATATAGACCATTTAGAGTAAGGTCACATCGAGAAAATATTTATTTTATAACCTTTATCGATAATTACTCGAGATATATATATACATATATATATATATATATCCTAACACATAAATTTAAGGTACTTGAAGATTTTAAAGAATATAAGCGGCATTCAATCAAAGTCTTAAGAACAGATAGAGGTGATGAATATACCTCTATAGAATTTCTTGAATTTTGTAAAGATTTTGGTATTTCAAAGAAAAATAAAATACCCAAGACACCTCAACAAAATCGTGTAGCTGAAAGATATAACTGAACATTACAATGTCAATGTTAATCGATGCCTTTCTATCAAGGATATTTTGGGGAGAAGTAGTAAGTATAGTGGTATACATACTCAATACAATACCATGTAAGGTTTTATTCACTATACTATATAAGATGTGGTTTGAAAGAAAACTCATCCTAGGTCATCTTAGGAGGTGGAGATCTATTGCATGCATAAAGATCTTTAATGAGTCTAGAGATAAGTTAGACAGTAGGTTATTGAAATGTATATTCATTGAATATCCTAAAGACTCAAAAGGATATCCGTTTTATCATAAGGACCACGAACTGATAAAGAGTAAAGATGTTGATTTCTTAAAAGATACTAAGAATAATATCTTGAAAAATAATTATGAGTATGTTGACGATCTAGTCGTCCTAGATCAATCATCATTTGAACCCATAAAAGACCTTCCTAAAACAATCGAAACTTTAAGTGGATATAAAAGGCCTAAAGTCATACCATTATACTTAAAGGTTATCACACTTATTTTATAGAAGAAGTGTGTAATTCAATGGATTTAGATGAGTTGACTAATAACTTGACTTATCCACAAGCTATGAGCTCATCGGAAGCGACAGACTAGGAGAAAGTCATGGATGAGAAAATTGAAACAATTGAGAAAAACCAAGTCTGATAACTGGCTGATTTGCCAAGAGAAAGGAAAGCCATAAGATGTAAATAGGTTCTGAAAAAAAATATAAGGTCGATGCTTCAATTGAAAAGTTTAAAGTGAGGTTGGTTGCAAAAGGTTTATTGCAAAAATAAGGAATAGATTATTTTAATACATATTCCCCTATTGGAAAATTTGCATCCATGAGGATAATCTTGACAATATATGTATATTATGATTTGAATTTACATAAGTTAGATATAAAGACAACTTTCTTAAACAGAGATTTAGATGAAATCATATACATACAACAATCCGAAGGATATATAATTGAAAGCTAAGAAGATAAAGTATATAGGTTGAGAAAATCCTTATATGGCCTGAAACAGTCACCTCGTCAATAGTATTTGACTTTTTAAAATGTCATTATTGAACTTGAATTTGTAGCTAATGAGCTTGATCATTTTGTATATATCTAGAATAGTGGAAGCTACTTTGTCATCTTATCATTATATGTAGATGATATGTTGTTGACCGGGAATAACAATGAAATGATTATCAAAACTAAGTCATGGTTAAACTCATTGTTCGAAATGAAAGATATAGGAGAAGCATTCTATATCCTAAGTATAAAGATCTCTCGAGGTAGAGAATCTAAACTCTTATGCCTAAGTTATGAGAGAGATATTGATTATATCCTTAAGAAATTTAAAATGGGTGAATGCAAGTCTATTATTGCACCCGTTGCAAAAAGGGACAAACTAAGTAAGGTTGATTATCCCAGTGAAAGAGATGATAAGCCTAACAAGCTGTAGGTAGCTTGATGTATGTTGTGTTATGTACAATACCTAATATCAACTTCGTTGTTAGTCTTATGAATAGATATCAAAGTAATCCTATATGACAGCATTGGATAGTTATAAAAAATATTTTAAGATATTTGAAAGGAACAAAAGACTTGAAACTGTGTTATCAAGCAAATGAATTGAAAGTGGTAAGATACTTAGATGTTGACTTTGCTGAGAGCAAAGATGACAACAAATCAAGCTTGGGACAAATATTCTTATTTGGAGGTATTGTTGTTTCTTAAGCATGTAAAAAACAAGATTGTGTAGCATTACATAAATAAGAAGCTTAGTATGTGGCTTGTTATGTGACTCCTATGAGTGTTGTTCAAGTAAGTCGTTTCATATAAGATTTGAAGGTGGAGATAGCCGACGAGTCAGTTATCATTTACTGTGACAACAATACAGCAATTACTCTCATCAAGAGTAGAGCTAACAGCTCTAAGAGCAAGCACATAATGGTTAAATACCACTATGTTCATGATATGGTCATGAAAAATGAAATATTCATCTCATACATGCCAACTCATGATATGTTGGCAAATCCCTTCATTAAAAGCATAATAGAGGATCTTTTCTTAAAACATGTTGCGAACATGGGTTTGAGATATGTTTGATTGTTGTGTAGGTAAAAAACCACACAACGAGTGGTGATTGCAATAACAATCATGAAATGACATTACTAGGAAAACCTCGCAAAAGTAGGAGGAAAACCAGTATGTCAATTCACTTACCTCGAATAGCTAAATGGGAGATATAAGGAAATTATAGTTATTCTTGGCAATCCCAGCACATAAACAGTTGTACTTATCATCTAACCGTTATATATAGAATAAAACGAAATTGCCAAACAGTTACAAAGTTTATCCATAACCGACCGAATAAGGAGCTCTGAGAAAGAAAAGCCCAATAAAAACTCTAGGAGGAAAGACAAATAAAGAGCACCACAAGACACATAATACAAAGAAATCCACATAAATGCATACCACGCTCAATAGCATTCTCCCAAGCAAAACCTAATGAGAGAAAACCTCGAAAATACCTAAACTCACGTACATGTTTGAGCTCTAACAAGAGGACATCGGAGAGTCACCCGGGCTGGGGAGTCGACGGAAAAACCCAATAGATCATGGCATGGATAGGTCAGGAGAGATCTCGCCGGAACAGGCCCTTAGACGGTGGGTAAGAAGATTCCAGTACGGCGAGCGAGTGTGCCGTTGTTATCTTCACCTTGTCACTTAGTCCTACAGCTTAAAGAGCGGTGTATATGTTCTCCATCGCCGAAAGGAGGCATCCGGCAAGCGCCGAGTCATTTCCGGTCAGTACTTCGTTCCCGACAGTGATATAACCGATATGAGTCGCCGGAACATACTGCTGGACGCTGGACTTGACCCAGGCAAGGGCGTTAGCCGGATCGGCCATTTTCCCCACACATTCGTTCGGAATCGCGACGACGATCTCGATGCCGGTTTCACGAAATGCACGGAGTACCTTCAGGTCGGAGTCGTAGAGCTTCACCCTGCTAATATTGATGGATTGGAGAAGCCCGACAACTCTGTCTGGCGGAGGGAGGTTGTTCGCCACCTGGCCGTAGTTGACGCCCATCAACGGAATTGCCGCAGCCGGAAAACCGATACCTGAAAGAAGAAGATGGCAACCAGATAAATGTGAGCATCTACATTTCGCCTCCGGCGACCCTGTGAAGGACTGTTATCGGAAAATGAAGCACAAAAACCGGAGTTTTGCGTACTTGAGAAGAAAAGAAAGGCCGAAAGACCAGAATTGGGATCCGAACGCCATTCTTTTTCGCTCCTTTTGTTGATTAATTTGTCGCTTTTTCTTGTGCCAATGGAGTAGAGAGAGGAAAGAGTGACTTGATGATATGACCGTCCGTTAACTGTTCTCGGTTGCCGGTTTTTTCTGTTGTGGGTAGATGTGGTGCGGAAATGAGTTTGAGGTTTCTTCGCACCGTCCTTCGTATACTGTGTTTTTCTTGATTTTCAGTGTATTTATATATCACTGTTTTTGTGATTTTTCACTCGTACAAGCACTGCTCTTAAAGAGCAATGTGTGCTCCCTTGTATCATGGCTTTTTCATTGGGTTTCTCTCTTCTTCGGATTGTTACCGAAAAATATGGTAACGGTCCGGTGGTTACAATCTTGGCCCTATCCGTAACTCCTCTCTAAGTAACAGTCTAAATGATCAGTACAGTTGTTATCCGGTTGAGTTGCCGAGAATGGCCACTCTTATCTGTAACATCTCCCACTTGGCCATTCGAGCCAAATGTATTGACATACTTGTTTTTCTCCCACTTTTTCAGGGTTTACCGAGTAATGTCATTTCCTAATTACTATTGTAATCAGTACCTGTTGTGTGGTTATTTCCCTATACAACAACCTGCCCGTTGTTTGGTTATTTTCCTACACAACATTTTGCTCGTTGTGTGATTATTTTCCAATACAACAATCAAACATACCTTAATCTCATGTTTCTAACATGTTTTGAGAATAGTTTTTCTATTATGCCTTTAGTCAAGAGGTCTACCAACATATCATTTGTTGGCATGTATGAGATGGATATTTTCTTTCTCATAACTATATCATGAATATAGTGGTATTTCACCATTATATGCTTGCTTTTTGAGTAGTCAGCTCCACTCTTGATAAGAATAATTACTACATTATTATCACAATAAATAACAATTAGCTCGTCGGTTATTTCTAACTTCAAATCACGTATGAAGCGGCTTATCCAGACAATACTAGTTGCAACCATACAGCAAGCTACATACTCAGCTTCTTGTGTATGCAATGTTACACAACCTGTTTCTCATATGCTCAACAAACAACACCACCTCCAAATAAGAATATTTGTCCCAAGGTTGATTTGCTGCCATCTTTGTTTCCAACAAAGTCATGACTTTGTTATCATCGTTGCAGCCATATCATGACTTTGCTTGAAACAAAGATGACAGCATCTAAGTATCCTACCACTTTCAGTTCATCTGCTTGAAAAATCAATTTCAAGTTTTTTGTTCCTTTCAAATATCTTAAAATCCATTTTACAGCTACCCAGTACTATCAACCAGGATTACTTTGATATCTACTTATAAGACCAACAACAAAGCTGATATCAAGTCTTGTACACAACATAGCATACATCAAGCTACCAACAGCTTGTGCATAAGGAACATTAGGCTTATCGTCTCCTTCACCGCGACAATCAACCTTACTTAATTTGATCCCTTTTGCAACAGGTGTATCAACGGACTTGCATTCACCCATTTTAAACTTATTGAGGATATAGTTAATATATCTCTCCTGACTCGAGCATAAGAGTCTAGATTCTCTGTCTTGAGAAATCTTTATTCCCAGGATATAGGATGCTTCTCTCATATCCTTCATTTTGAACTTGGAGTTCAACCATGACTTGGTTTTGACAATCATCTCGTTGTCGTTTCCAATCAACAATATATCATCTACATATAATGACAAGATAACAAAGTGGCTCCCACTGTTCCCAAACATATACATAGTAATCAAGTTTATTAGCCACAAACCCAAGTTCTATAATAGCATTTTTAAATGTCAAATACATTGATGAGGTGACTGTTTTAGACCATATAGAGATTTTCTCAACCTATATACTTTATCTTCTTGGCCTTCAACCACAAATCCTTCGGGATGCTATATGTATATGATTTCTTCTAAATCTCCATTCAGAAAAGTTGTCTTTACATCTAATTGATCTAAATCCAAATCATAGTATGTAGATATTGTTAGGATTATTCGTATTGATTCAAATTTTTCAACTAGGGAATATGTCTCAACATAATCTATCTCCTCTTTTTACGAAAAAACCTTTCTAACTAACCTCGTTTTAAACTTGTCGATTGTACCATCAACCTTATATTTCTTTTTCAGAACCCATTTACAGCCTATGGCTTTTCTTTCTTTTGGCAAATCACCCAATTCCCAAACTTTGTTTTTCTCAATGGATTCAATTTCTTCATCTATGTCTTTCCCTCAGTCTAATGCTTTCGATGAGTTCATAGCTTGCTGATAAGTTAGGTTATCAGTCAACTCATTTAAATTACACACTTCTTTTGCAAGATAAGTGTGGTAATAATTTAAGTAGAACGGAGTGACTTTTAGCCTTTCATGTTCACTTAAGGTTTCAGTAGTTTCAGAAAGATTTTTAATGGGCCCAAAAGATGATTGATCTAGATCTACCAAATCATCAACGCATTCATCATTGTTTTCTAAGATGTCATTCTTAATATCTTCTAAGAATTCAACATATCTGCTTTCAATGAGTTTGTGGTCCTTATGATAAAACCAATATCCTTTTAAACCTTTTGGATATCCAATGAATTTACATCTTAAGGACCTACTGTCTAGCTTATCTTTAGACGGATTAAGGATCTTTACGTGTGCAACAGATTCCGACCTCTTGAGATGACCTACGTTGGGTTTTCTTTCAAACCACATCTCATATGGTGTAGTAAATACAACTTTACACGGTACTCTATTGAGTATGTAAACCACTATACTTACTGCTTCTCCCCAAAATATCCTTGCTAGAGAGGCATCGATCAACAAAGACCTTGTCATATTCAGGAAGGTTCTGTTGTATCTTTCAACTACACCATTTTGTTGAGATATCATATGCATTGTATTTTGCTTTGCAATATCAAAGTCTTTACAGAATTCAAGAAATTATGCCGAGATATATTCACCACCTCTTTCTGATCTTAAGATTTTGATCGAATGCCCTACTTGGTTTTCTACTTCTTTCTTATATTCTTTAAAAGCATCAAGTACCTCAGATTTATGTGCCAAAAGATATAAATAAATATATCTAGAGTAATTATCGAAAAAGGTTATAAAATAACCATTTTCCTGATGTGACTTTACTCTAAAAGGCCCACATAAATCCATGTGAATAACCTTCAACAGGATTGTTGCCCCTATTTATTCATTCGGAAAAACTTTCTTTGTCATCTTTTCTTATATACAAGTTTCATACTTGTTGAAAGTATTTTCTTCAAATACAGACAATAAGTCAAAGTTGGATAATTTTCTCAACTTTTGCAAACTTATATGCCCAAGGCATTTATACTACATATTCACATCAACAGAAAAGGCACACTCAATATAAGGAGAAGAAGTACCAATTTCATTATCACATAGTTTAAAGGGACCATGCTCTAAATCAAATTTCCCAGAGAATAATATTCTCTCATACTTTTCCAGTCATCTTGTTAGGGATAAACGTAACATCAAAATCTTTCTTTACTAAGGCAGGGACTGAGACCAAATTGCACCTTATAGATGACACAATTAATATATCAGTCAATACAATTAGTTTGCCTTATACAAATATTTTGAAGGACCCAATACATAAAACATTCGAGAAAGTATTATTTCCCATGTAGACTCTATGTTCGCCGAGTTTGTATTCCTTTAGGTCCATTGCCCCTTTCTTGGTCTTTGAGATGTGTCGAGTAGCTCCCGAGTCTATCCACCAACCTGTCACCGGGAGGTCCATGTACAAACATTCTGAAATCACGTAGATTATATCGTACTTCTCTAACTGTCTGTGTTGTGGGTTGTTTCCCCCACCTTTCTTTTTGCGACAGTCTCTCTTTAAGTGTCCCAACTTTTCACATTTAAAGCATTTTATCCGAGAAGCGGTTTCCTGCTATTTCTTAAAATTTTGACCACCCTTCTTGTTATTCTTGCCAAACTTCTTATTTAGTTTATTTATTTTTTGGTTGGTTTTAGAGCTAGACACTATCTCATCTTGGGCTACTAGCAATTTTTCTTTCTTGTTCATGTGTTCCTACTCTATTGCTAGTTTCAAGGGCAATTTAGAAAAGTTAATCTCTTGCCCTAATCTGAGACAGTGGTGACCATGTTCCATGACGGGAGTAGACTGTTTAATATGGTTGATATCTGCATCGGTTCTGGGATGACTAACTTTGCTACGGCTAAGTCCCTAACCATTACTAGCATGTGGTTCACATGTTCAACTACATTATCTCCTTCTCTTATTTTGAAGGACTTGTACTTTTGTAGTAGCAATAGTACATGTAATTTGGCAATTGTGTCATAGTTAGCTGTTATTAAATCAAACAGCTCTTTCGTGGTCTCGTGTTTTTCGAAGACCTTGATTAAGTCATCTTCCATATAGGTTAACATTATTATCTTAGCTATGATGTCATCTTTTAGAAATGTTTTGTACATCTTTACTTGTTACTCAATTGCATTTGAAGGTGATAGACGCACAGTTTTCTTTATCACATACTCAACAATTTCAAGTGTTAGAGCTAGTGAGATTCACCTCTTTCATATTTGAAAGTTAAGACCGTTTAATTTCTCAATTTTTGCTAATTTAGACACACAAATTATAGAACTCATTTTTATGTGTTTGGCAATTTTAACAATTAGATGGTCTAAAAAGAAAATAATCATAAAACAACAATCACACATAGTAGGGAGTATATTAAAACGATGCATAATATCATAAAAATAGTCTAAAATCATTTCTTAAACTACTTGGGACAAACTTGTAATTTTTTCAAAAGTTTTTTCTTTTGAATTTTTCAAATTATACTAGGGGTAAAACAATAATTTTAACTATCTGTCTACTTTTGAAATTTTGAAAAAAGCCTAAGGACAGACTTGTAAAAGTACTCTTTGGTATTTCTATAAAATTTGTAACTGATTAAGGTTAAAACTATAATTTTAACCCTCAGCTCGAATCTGTAATTTTTTTAAAAGTATAGGAGCAAACATGTCTTTTAACTAAATGGCAAAACTGTAATAGTTTAAACTGGGAAGAGCATTAATGTAAAATAACAGCCCCGGTATACCTTAATTTTCACAAACCGCTAAAGGGTAAAACGAATTTTTTGCATAGTAAGGGCAAAACATTCTTTTTACATCAGTGGCAGTTTAGTAATAATTGAAAATCGGTCTAGGTAGAATGGATTTTTCAGTCCGCTGCCAGAGGCGGTTTCTTGGAAAACCGCTAGTTTCGGCTCGCAGTTTTTTTGAAATCGCCTGACGGTTTTCGTCCTCTAAAAGCTAAGAGGAGAGAGAATGGAGAGAGAGAGAGATTTAGTGAGGGTGAGAGAGAGAGCAATGCTCCGCTCCTTGGCCCTCTGTTGCGGCCTCCTTTGGCTGCCTGCTGCGGCTTGTTTCCCATCGTTCAGACCTTTGCCAGCCTTCGCGGCTTGTTTCTGGCCAATTCAGGCTCCGACCGTTCAGGCCTTTGCCCACAGATTTCTTGCCTAGCCTGTCGGCTTTCTTGATCTATTCTCTCATTCCCTTTTCTTTTTTCTTCTTCTTCCCCTTCTCCCTTTTTGTTTTCATAGTGGTAAGCGTACCTCTTTGTGTTTTTTTTTTTACAGGATCAATAACCTGAGCCCTGATATCAGTGATGATCTTCGTCCTTGTTTCGACTGTCCGTTCAGTGTTCTCGGTTGTCGGCTTTCTCTGTTCTCGATAGATCTACAGCGGAAATGATTTATGATAGAGTTTGAGGTTTCCTCACAGCGGCTTTCCTAAGGATACGTTGTATACACTGGGTTTTTATTGTTTTTCAATGTATATGTATATCAATGTTTCCGTGATTTTTCACTCGTATATGCACTCCTCTTATAGAGCAGTGTCTGGTCCCTTATATCCTGACTTTCTCGTTGGGTTTTCCTTTTTTGAGTAGTATATTTGGACTGTTACCGAAAAATCTGGTAATGGTCATTGGCCCTATCCATAACTCTTCTCTGGGTAACGGTCTGAATGACCAGTTCAACCGTTACCCGACTGAGTTACCGAAAATGACCTCTGTAATGTAGATGACTGTGAGCTGATCGTGCTCAGTGCTCTCTTTCACCTTGTGGTGAAAGAGAAGGAAGTGAGAGACATGGTGGAATTTTGACGCTCGACTCTTTGACGACGCTCGTTCAAGCCGGGTGAAAATTTCTTTCCTCTTTTGTTTTTCTGGGTACAGAAGAGGGTGAAAAATTCCCAATAAAGACGCGATAACGGGGTAATTTCTACTTTTCATTAGGGCGCATGTCTTTACATAAAATTACAAGAACCTCCCTCCCACTTACCTTGAGTAAAAAGATTCGTCTATGCTTTCTCACTAAATGGAAGAATGACCGTTATACCCTCCGTGGGGTCTGAACCGGATCCGCGAATTTGAACTGAACTGTGTATCTGGTCAGTTGGTTGGTTTAAGTGGTTTGGCACTTGTTCCCTTTAAGCAAGTCTCTAGTACGAGTCTTGTGAATGGAGCAAACAAGCGTCAGGAGACTTACCCTATAGCGGACCGAGTCGGCCCCCATCGATTTCTTTGCTTGGTAATGCCTACATATGGACCAAGGACTAGTTTGATAGCTACACAACTTATTAGAAATGGACTCAGTCTCACCGTTTATGATGATATAGAGAAACCCCTATTAACCAAGAAGTGAAGGTTGATCTAATAAGTTGGGGTTCATAAGCCTTCTGTCTCTCCAATATGCTCCCTTCCTTTTCTCCATGGCTCCTTTTAAATTCAAACGTTAGGCTTGTGTCTCTGCTTTAAATGTGCGAAAAAACCATCTTATTATGTATATATAGCAAGATGGTTTCTTGTACGCGTCTGCATCGTTGTGACAATTTCAAAATTTGGAGCATAGCAATGGTTTCTTTAATTTAAAAAAGTATTGGAGAAAATAAAAACACCATAAATGACGGTTGCACTCCACTTTTTAAGTGGTGTGTAGCGGTGCTTAGTGTCAACAGTGCGTAGAAAGGAGTCGACACACACATACATATATTATATATTACCAATTTTCCAGCTTTATGTGATTGAAAGAGTTCCAACTTGTAAGCCAACTTATAAAGGAGGGCTATTGTTTGGAATCACAACTTACAAAATCATTGTAAAGATGCCAAATCACATATGTGACCATAAATGCACCATAAACTTGGGCGACGTTGCGTTATGAACAGGCGGGTCGGGTCGCATTGTCTTACCCGACTAGTTTGGATCATTGGGGTAATGTCGTATTTTTCGCAGCCTTGGGTTTCTACAGTATGTTGTGCTCCTCGGGAGCCAGTTATGGTATGTTAATTTGGTCCGCACATCGTTGTGATGGACGGCTATTACGTTCTTCTCCTATGCCTTCTATAATGCCTAAAGGGAGTGATGGCATAGGAGAACTAAATCAACATGTATGATTTGCAAATATGTATCATGAATTCTTTGTTTTCATAGAGTATGATCATATGCCATGCTAACAATTAACTTAACAGAAACTAAATCATTCTTTATTGTTTCCTTTCAATACTTTTAAGGTCCTTTTGATCAGTCGATACTTAAGTATATGGGTTGACAATGGAAGACAATTTAAAGGAAAACTCTTCAAACATTCATGCATAAATTTATAGGATCAGCAGTTTCTAACACATATATCAAACGATTCAAGAGAATAACTTAGCATTAGGCAATCAAGAAGTTGCCTTCTGGCTCATGGTGCAGTGGCAATGGAGGTTCCTGGCGGCCCGATAACTGAATCGACATGGCAGGGCAACTGAGCAACCTTTGACTGAATCAACTTTTGCTACTTGGAAGCTGCAAGCTTGGATCTTTTTTACCAATTCCATTTTTATGGTAACTGGACTCGCCTTAGAAAAGCTCCTGACGGCTTGCGATTAGGGCGACTTGAATTTATTTAAAATACTCGTTGTGTAAGATTCATTTTAACGGGACACTCCTGTCTTGATAGAGCCCACAAGCTCACTAGAAGTGTGGTCATGTGAGTCACATCATTATATATATATACTTATTCATGCCCAAATCTATTTAAATCGTTTAGATTTTTAAATAAAAAGCAAAATAATAACAGGTGCACTAAATGCACTATGCAAAAAGTATAAAATACTTTTGTTTTTTAATTCAAAACTCAACCATCTATCTCACCAATCTAATGATTGAGATGTTTAAAGATGTATTGGTACAAATGGTTAAGATTTACGTAAGTTGATCTTTGAGATCAAAAGTTATCATGATAGCACCCTTTGCTATTAATGCATATATGATGTCTTTTCATACATAAAACATCTCCATCATTTCATCTATGAAATATGTTGATGTAATAAATCACTTTGCATTTAATGTATATGTAAAGTACAAAGTACAATAACATTTTAAAATGTTGATGTCAAAGATGGGACACTGAAATATTTATGTATCAAAACATATTATGTATTTAGTACTACCCCTCTCTATATATACCACTCAAAAATATTATGCATTTAGCACTAGGACTCTCTCAGTATATATATATAGATTTATAGTATTTGCTTGTGTTCCAAGATACACATTTGTGTCCAACCTAAGCATGGCAATATTGGCATAACCCATGGGACCTAACCCAAACTGACCTTGGTAGTTCGGGAATTACCGAAGGCAAGCTCATGTCTTTAACCAGGCACAGGGCACACAAGGATGACAAACACCTAACCACACCTGACCCGAAATATGTATATATGTGTGCTTGTTAACACGATAGTATATAGTTACTAAATAAAAACTTTAAGAACCTAAGCTTAAAATCTTTGAATTAGTTTTGCAAATCATTGCATTTAAACAGAAGACACATTTAATTTTAAAAAAGTTGTTTCCGTTGGAGTTGGCGTGGGGGTACCCCGTTACTACATGATTGAGGGTCCGGTATATGATCTGGTGTAGGTATACCTCACTCATGACTGACGCCTAATAAAGATGTCTTTCATCCATCTTTTTTAATACTCTTATAATCTTATAAATTATTTTCATAAAAAAAGTAATGGTTAAATATGACATGACAAAATTGAAGTAAACACTTCAATTGGGCTTCATGGAGAGGGTTACAGTTCGTTTAGAATGATCTTAGTGTTTATATTTGATAGTTAAATTGTTATTGCTCTTGATATACAAAAAATGTTTGACTTATGAAAATGCAGTTAATATAAAAATATCATAACGATAAAAAAAATTCGTGTATGTCTTGTTTAGCAGATGTTCTCAATCATGTATTATTGATCATTGTAATATTAGGGAAAGAGATTAACTCTTCTTAGATGGAAAAGCACGGTTGGAGACAAAACTATAATCAATGGTATGGCTTGGTTTTGATATTCCGATTATATCCGGTCGGTCGATCGTCATGCATAGAACCAAACCAAGCCAAACTACTGACACTTCTACTTAGACATGACTGGTTTGGAATCGGTCCGGTGGTTCCAATGGAAACCAAACCCGGCTAGAAACTAGAACGGGATCTATAATCAAAGACTACTCGGTTTGGTTCTAGTTTCACCTCTCATGAAACAGGAACCATTGGTTCCAAATCTCCGGTTTCGGATTTTTTTATTTTTCCTTTTAAAGTTTTAATTTCTTTAATGGTTTTTTTTCAGTTCGGGTTCCAGGGATTTTTTTAATTTTTCCTTCAAAGTTTTAATTTCTTTTAGGGTTTTTTTCGGTTCGGGTTCCAGGGTAACGGGAAGTGGCCATGTCCACCCCTACTGGCGACTATACATACTGGATTGATAAGTGAACAATTATATTGGAATGTAACGAATCTGAACAAGAGGACCCAGGAATCATCGGATATCCGATCCAAACCGTGGATCCCTTACACTTTTGAATGACTATCATCAAGTAAGGCAATATCCGCCAAACGCTTGCTCCAATTTCGTCATTTGGGGAACGGCCTCCGAATAAGTACGCGCTGAAGCATCCTCATTAACATTTTAATTCGTTGGAGCGGGCGAACCAGGGAGGGACGCCGGCGCTGCATCATCGGAGTTGCGGGACGCGATATCGCTCGGCGATCTAACGAAGAAGAGGCGTTTCTGGATCACTGTAAGATATATCTATCCTTTACTAGATGGAATCTATTGAATCCCGTCTTGTTGCAAAAGCACCGAAACCCTAGCTCGATCTGCGCGTTATTGCAAACCCTAGATCTGTAGATAAGATACGCATGATGGTATGTCTGATTGTGTCTTTTACGTCGATTGTTTTGAATTTAATTCACTTCGATCTGGATACAGTTGTTCCCAAACAAATCTTGGCTGAAGTATGTCTTTCGCCGCTCATCCTGCACCCTTTTCTCGATCCCTTTGTTCTTTCTTCATTCTTCTGCTATTGTGTGCGCACGTTCTATTATGCTGAATTTGCTAAGTTCGTGTATCTTCTCATTATAATTTTCTGTATGTGTTGTTGGATTATAAATACGTGCATCGATAGATCCTGCACATGATGTGTTCTATTGAATCAGTGTATGCTCTATTCCTTGCGGGCTTTCTTCATATAGCATGGAGAAATAACTATGATGTGGGTATTCATTCTGGTAAATGCATGATGTGCCCGACACATCATTGTGGTCTCAAGTTTGTGTCGTTAACGTCAGTTTGCTTTCTTTTACGTTTTGCTCATCTGCTTATATCTTTATGCGTATGTAACTTAAAAAGCTTTCGTAAATGTCTGTTTGTTATAATTGGTTATGATGTTTTATCTAAGTTTTTATCCACTTTCGGCTAAAGTGATTACAACTGCATAAAGTCGCATACCTGCATGGGCGTGTTCCAGAAAACACGTATTATTGTTTGTTTTTTTAATTTACTTTCAATTTTCCTAATAAGATTTTATTTTCAGGAGTAGTTTATGTGTAAAATGGTATCGTTTTATTTGTTCTTTTTTATCTATTTTCAGCACCAACTATGCTGACTAGGCTCTGCATAGATGCTGACTAGCCCTTTTAGGTGCTGCCTAGCTGGCAACTAGGAACTTGACTTCATAGTCTTTGACACCTTACTGAATTTGCTCGACATAAGAAGCTAAAAGGAGAATGGTCATTTACTTGTCTTTAAGATTGTTCAAGAGCTTACTTCTGGTCCACAAAGACCTCGACTCTGAGAAGTCCATGCATCGGTGATCAGCGAACCTTTCTATAACTTTTCTTCCATGTTCTTCTTTTTTTGGTTTGATGTATATCTAATGAAGAAGATACTAGCTGCATGAACATACTGCATATTCTCAGGTATGATTTTCCTTGAGGTGGATGAGGGAAAACTTAAGGTACATCTATAGATATTTTCTCAAACTTGTTACATCAGATAACAGAGTCTTTCTTTATGATAGATGCAAGGCGCTTGGACATTCAGGAGCTTTGTACCTGTTCATAGGGGGTTTAAATGGGAGTGGGAGATATCTGGCTGGAAATGTGGGTATTTTGGAAAAAAGAGCTTTAACATCTCTGCAGGGAGCAAAGAGAGGATGAATTTTGCACAAATTTTATTGCAAAACTATTGTTTTTGGAGCTTGTTGGAGTATATTAGCAGTGGAGCTTGTGGAGCATAACCCACATCAAAGATTTCTCTTGGTCTGGTTTTATAGTTTGGTTTTGGTTCTGTTTCATGCTGTAGGAAACAGGCTTCAAAATGCTGCAACACAATTACGAATTCTCTTTTTTTGTAGTATGTTATAGTTAAGGAGTTATTTTTTTTGGATTAAGATTTTTCATTCTTTGATGCAGACATATTATACAGTACAGTTTTCGCTTGGCTTAAGCGAAAATGAGTGGACGATCATCTCGAACAATATACGTTGGTAATTTGCCAGGTGACATCCGAGAGTGGGAAATAGAAGACCTTTTCTACAAGGTTACATATTGCTCTTTCATATCTCTTTTACCTTTTACCATTGAGTAATTGGAATTGGCAAATCATGTAGCTAATGCTTGTATTGCCTACTTTTGCATTTTCCTACAATATGACTTTGGCAAAGGTGCATGCCTAGATTGCTGCATCCAAATGTCGCATTTGATTACTTGCTATTCCCACTTTTTAGTAAATATTCTGATGCTCTTGAATTGAGTTTGATTAGCCTCATATGATGGAAATTGGAATTATGACAATTGGAATCATTACCAAGGTTCAAACCTCTTAGGGGAATGTCAAGGCAATGTGGCAAACTTTTAGGTAGCATTTTGTTTAATCAAACAAGCACAAGATCTAGGATTCTTGAACATGTTATCATGATTCTTGTCGCGGAATATGGGCTTCAGAGGGGTGTGAGTGTGAGGATTCCTAGTCATGTCTTTTTCCCATTCCGCCAATGAGATTCGAGTTTATTCTGGGCGCACTATATTGACCTGACGAGAGTGGTATTGCTCTTTTATCAACAAAAACTTTAGGTTCCTCTGATTCACAATTCACTTGAGTTAGTGCGATAAAAAGAAGGGATAGTTCCATTGTCAAGTAAACCAGGTTCACGTGTTAAATTTTTGTTATTATTGGCGTCTCTCTTAAATCATTCATGTTTGTTGTTTGTGTATTATCTTGTAATTTGAGGCCTACAATACTGCTATTATATGCAGCATAGATTGTACTTGTATACGTGGATATTGTTTGCCAAAGTATGGCCAACACGATGTTTGTCTTTTTTTTGCCTTCAATGTAATACTTGAGTTTTTTATAGATGAAATGAGAAACTTAACCTTCAGGGTTCTTGATACCGTATGCTTTTCTTTATTTGATGCAAAATTGCTAAAATACTTGCTATTGAATGTGGAGTTCTATGAGATATGAGATATCGACATAGCATAAGGGAATGTGACTAGTTAAATGGTAGTGTGTAACAATGTTATAAAAATCGTACCATATTGTGTGATACGATACATGATATAGGTGTATCGGTACTTGAACCGATATGATTCAGGTACCTGTATCGCAAAATGTATTTATTGTACCGTATCGAAGCGTATCATATGAGTTGCCACAGCTTCCTTTGATACTTGTATCGGTACACATTGATTATCGCAAAATGTATTTTTAAGGTTAAGCTCAAAACCCGCCAAGTCAAACAAGCTTTAAGGCTAAGTTCAAACCTGAGTTTTGAGGAAAAACTCGAACCCAAACAAGCTTTTTAAGGCAAAGCTCAAAACCTTAAAGTCAAACATACAATTCCCAAGGCCCTTAAATATCCTTTAAACTCAAAAGTGATTCTATGGTTCTAAAAGTAAGATAATCATTTGAATGATTAAAACAAGTCAAAGGAATCAACTTTATGCTTTTCAAAAGGTCTCACAAGGTTTGTTAAAACCATAAATACAAAAGGCCAACAACATGGAACATCTTAATCACAAAGATTTCCAACAAAAGGCCAACAAATGGAGATCATAATCTCGTGAAAAAGCAACCTTAAAGTTATCAAGATCATAAAACTTCAAATAAGTGCATCTTAAATTTTCAATTAATTTCCAACCAAAGGCCAAAAATATGAATCTCAGTCATACAAGTACATTCAACTCATTGTCAACAAACATTTTTCCAAATGTCTCAAATAACAGTAAGTATATCTTCAAGCATTAATTGATTTCCAACAAAAGGCCACCAACATGAAGCACCTTAATCAGAAAGGTCTTCAACAAAAGGCCAACAACATGGATCTCAAATACCCAAGAAGATGCCCCTTATTGTTTTCCAACAAATATATTTTTGAACTTATCAACAGTCAAGTTTGAAATCGTAACAAATTTTCAAATAACAATAAGTGCATCTTAAAATATCAATTAATTTTCAACAAAAGGCCACCAACATGAAGCACCTTAATCACAAAGGTCTTCAACAAAAGGCCAACAACATGGATCTCAATTATACAAGAAGATACCCCTTATTGTTTTCCAACAAATACATTTTCAAACTTATCAGTAGTCAAGCTTAAATCATTCAAATATCACTACACAATTTTCTTCTAAACATGCCAACAAACAATTTGATTTAACTTCGTAAATACATAATCAAGATTGCATATAACCAAGTTGGAAGAAACACACTTGGATGGGCTCAAGTCTGAATACCATGCACAGCGGAATCAGGTCAAATAGCCAAATCTGTCCATTTAACTCAACAATGCAAATACTATACAAACATGCAATAATACTAAGTGCAATAGAGAAAATTCATGTTTCCACGAGAAGGGAAAGCAGTACACCACTAACATGTTCGAATAATCAAACTGAACCCATGTTTCTTGCCAATAAGTCCATCTAAAACACATAAAGCTTAATATTGCCAGATCAAGGATAAGAAAAAGTGGTTCCCAGAAACGAGATAACAAAAGACAAATTAATATTATTGGGATATTGCATATCCCTACTATCACCACATACAACCAGAAAAAGAGGCTTGGTTCCTAAAATACCAGAATATTTGAATAACATCATCATTGGCATCAATTTTACTATCCAAAACAAATCGAACCCAACAAATTCTTAAAGCAACCAACATCACAAAAAGTACAAGACTCGCAGAAATCACATGACAAACCCAGAATTGTAGTCAATATCTTGATAAGTAAACAAGCCAAACAAAATCCACATATAAAGAAGCAACTATTAGCTAAGTACCCAATCTCTATTCAACCAATTTTACAAAAAGGCAAAGTTATTACAACCCCTGTCAAGTCACTTAAGTGCCAAAACCCAAACGAGATTACAAAAGGGAAACACCCATATAGATGCATTACACATTTATAATTGCAAAATAGATTGTTATAGAACCTTAAAATTGAGTACCGTCATAGATTTAACAAATCAAAAATTTAGCCAACGAAAGACCATCTGGACGAACCTAAGCACTCAATCTAAACACAAAAGTTTTGTAATTTTGAAATAAAAAGTCATGCTAAAATTATGAAGGAAAAGATACCAAAACCACAGAAATTGACCAATTGGACAGTGGAAACCAACAAAGAACAATTAGTACTTTAGATGTCATGTAAGGTTTCTTAGTAAAGAATGCAAAAGCAACTATCCAAACAATCAAAGCAAATTTCTACAAAAAAACCAATGCAACGAGAAGATGCAATTTGAAAAGTGAAATAATGCAACATGAACGAGCTAACAAACTCATTAAAGACATGAATTATTAATTAAAAACAATGATACTACACAAAAAAAACAAAAATGTCAAACACACTAGCCTAACTCATGTCCTTTTAAGTCATAACAAAAACAACTAAGTTTTCAAATATCAAATATGGTCAAAAACTTATTTTAGAATCGTTCATTAAAATCACAAGATCAAGTTCAAAAACACAAGTATATATACAAAAAACCACAATAATGTATTACTAATAAAAGTTATATTTTCATAACAAGCACATCCAACATTATCCAAAGTCAAGAAATGCGTAGGAGAATTTATAAGTGAACACATCCAAACACAATGTTATATTAGCAAGAGTTAAGAGAAGACAAAATTTCTAAGAAATTCTAAAATTCCAATGAACACAACGTAATTAACTGAGAACTTCATAATGTCAAAAAATAAGAATTGTAGATTTTTCAAAGTTGGCATGCTTTCCAATGCACTCGATTTCTTCGATCCGAAGCTCTGATACTATATTTAATATTTGTCGATAGTTGAAGGTTGATACTTCATGAATCAAATCCACCAAATTGCCAAGAGTCAAACGGCATTCAAGTATGAATGACAATCTTCAAGTATAACAAACAAGAGAGCGGAAGCGTACCAAAACAAGTCAAAAGCTATGCCAAAACAGCATACTTTATTCATGGTTTGAAGAGGTATTTATAGAGTTTACACTTTGTACATGAGATGTGAAAGAATAAGCAACAAAGAACAAAAACATGGACTAGTGTTGGCTGGCCAGCACTAGCCGTTGGGCAGCTCAAACAGGGGCTGCACGATGTATGCATGTGATTTAGTTTGTTTTGATGTTGAATCCATTGTCTCTTGGTATGATGCATATTGCAGAATTTTTTTCTTGTTTTTCAAAAAAATAATTTAAAAATCATATATATAGTAAGATACAGGCGTATTGATGCCCCATACAATACGGGATCCGATATGCTATTTACAACAATGGTATGTAGAATGCGTAGTTCAAGGAACATCAGAATACTGCTGAGTTAGCAGGAAAACGGATCTTGGTAGAGGGATGAATGATGGGTTTTGTTTAGAAGGAGAGTATTGTATTATGTGAGTGACTATAAGAATGAAGAGTGAAGTTTTTGCGAGCAGTACGTTGCTCTGTTGTTTCTCTTCTTGTTAAAATTTGGTGCACAAGGAGAAACTGAACTGTTTATGAGCTGCTACTTGAGTATACTGTTGTCTCTCTTTTCGTAGTAGAGGATTAACAAATCTTTTCTTAGTCAACATGTTCCTTCACTATCTTGGAGGGCCTCAGGGTTTTCCTTTTTGTACTGCTTACCCTGAGAGGCTCAGTTAGAACATTGCTTGTTTATTTATGCATCTGGTTTTTCATGTATCACAGTATGGTCCCATAGTGGACGTTGAGTTGAAGAACCCTCCTCGTCCTCCTGGCTATTGCTTTGTGGAGGTATATTCTTGGGAGATTTCACTAGTTGGTCTCTAAATTCTTGCTGTATCTTCAAGCATTTGTTGCCTAATCATCTTTTTAAGCTAATTACTTAACATAGGCTACTGTTGCAGTTTGAAAGTTCTCGAGATGCAGAAGATGCTATTAGGGGTCGTGATGGCTATAATTTTGATGGTTACCGTTTGAGGGTAATGTTTTCCTATAGTTGTAGGGTTCTTGACTTTTTATGCTTGAGTGCTGATCCGCTTGCTGCAGGTTGAGCTTGCACATGGAGGTAGAGGGATGCCTTCTTCTGGTGATCGTCGCAGTGGCGGCTATGGTGGTGGTGGTGGCGGTGGCGGCGGTGGAGGTGGAGGTGGAGGTGCAGGTCGTTTTGGAGCTTCTCGCCGCTCAGAATATCGTGGTATGTACTGACATTTGTTCAAAATGTATTGTTTGTTAGGCAATCTGCTTTCTGCATGACAAATGTGTCATTTTTCTGGTGGTACTAATTATAAGGACTCCTTGTTTGCTTATTATTCTCTTCAACCAAAACCTAGATAAAACCAAGCCTTTTCCTCTGTGCCGTGTTTGCTACATAGCTTTACTAGTATTGCTATTCTCATCTATACAGGGTCATACCTTCATTTAAATCCAAAAAAGAAAGTTCACAAATTTTATGGTTTCCTTCCGTCATTTTTGGCCTTTCTCAGCCTCTTTAGTGATGCACATGTGATAACTTGCTTTCTTACCCGATTGTCATTGATCCATGAAATCAATTTTCTTAGAGGCGATCCACGAGGGGTGACATGGTTCATTCTTATCTTTAGGTTTCTGTAATTTGGGGTCCTCTTTCATGTTGATAGACATCTTGCTTCTGAGTTGGTCGACTGTTCCAAAGTGATTTCAACCTTATGCTCCCATTAAGTCGCTTATAAAATATTTCTTGTTTTGATATTGTCAATTACCATGCCAATCTTTTTCTTGTCATACATTATTACCTTGCTTACATGTGGTCTTTGTCTTCTTCTCCCTGACTTTAGAGCCCTCAAAGATATCTTTTCTCTCCTTTTGTACCAAGTTCTATACGCTTCTTATACAAGTTTTCAAGTTTTTCTTTTTGCTTTGCTACTATTGGTTGCTTCTTTGTTTTGTGCTTTTTCAAACTTTATCATTTTTGTTTAGAAGGCCTTGTCACACTCGTTCCTTGCTTAAAATTAAATGCACAAATTTTTCTAGGTTTTATAGATATTAATTCTAAGCTTTTTGTTCACTTGTAGTTGTTGTCCGGGGCCTGCCTTCATCAGCATCATGGCAGGATTTGAAGGTATGGACCACCCTTTTTGGTTTTAGGTATGGAGAGTAAGAACTTACATTATCTCATTATCGCTCACCATTTCATTCACATTTCTTATCAGGATCACATGAGAAAGGCTGGAGATGTTTGCTTTGCTCAAGTTTTTCGTGATGGTGATGGTAGGGCCATTTCACGCCTCATTCATGAACTCTTCCATTCATGCTATTCTCTTGCGCATAGAAAATGAACAGAATCAGTTCTCCTACTCGTTCTAGGATAGCACCTAATACTGTAGGAAAACTATAATGATTATCCTTTGCCTGGGTGTTTGTTCACTCTTGCCAATGCATATCTACGTATCCCATGCAGTGTTTCTTTCAGAATTGTTGTTATCAGTTTTCAACAATGTTATGTAACTTATATAAAGAAATTTATTAGGATTAGGTTTGTGTTCTTTCATATGCAGATTATAGGTGAACTCTACAGCGTTCTTATAGAGAAAGAGGTCACTCCTAGAGAAGGTTGTCTATTTAAACAACAACAACTAAGCCTTTTCCCATACTAGATGGAGAAGGTTGTCTATTTAAACAGAATTAGTTTTTTTTTCTCTTCTGGAAAGGTTGTAGTTTCTGTAAGTTGGTTAACTTTTTCCTTCTTAGTCATATAGTCATGACTTTCGTATTTTACCTTGAAGATATTTCATTATTTATAGTGAAGAGAGAACTTTGGAGGTAACTTACTCCATAAATACTTCCAATGACAAAAATGATTGTTGGGGAACTTTAGAAACCAACTTCTGTGAACTTCATCTCTTCCATGGATAAAGCTTAAGCCTCCTAAGACAGGTAGAACCGTGTGAATTAGAAATGCAAATCTTTCAAAGTTCAATCATGACTTTTTATTTTTCAACTGTTGAGAGCGATTTTATGTATGATTGTATTAAATGCGTCTTTCAGGGACCATGGGTTTGGTGGACTACACTAATAATGAGGACATGAAATACGCTGTAAGCCCAATTCTTGCAAATTTCTTTGCACATGATGAATGAGTTTGATACACGCTTTTGTGCTTGTTCGAAGCGGTCCTGAGTGGACACACTGATGCTAGCAGCTTTCTGTTTTCATCCAGATTCGAAAGCTTGATGACACTGAATTTCGCAATCCTTTTGCACGATCTTATATCCGGGTACTTCTTGTTTTATTATGTTGAGTTACTTTCTCTCTCTCTCTCTCTCTCTATATATATATATATACATATATATATATATATACATATATATATATATATATATATATATATATATATATATATATATATATATATATATATATATATATATATATGCACACACATTTATACATGCTCTCCAAGAAGTGGGTTGGGACCTCACACTCTGTTGTAGCAGTAGAGGAAAATGTCTTCTCATGATTCATGGTTTTGTCCATGCAAATTCGCATTCTTCCAAACAGGTGAAAGCTTATGAAAAAAGTGGATCAAGGAGCCCTAGTCCAAGCCGTGGTAAGAGTCGGAGTCGGAGTCGAAGTCGTAGCAGAAGCCAAAGTCCAAGACGAGAAAGGAGCCGAAGGTATTGACTGGTTCCGCTGTATTTGTTTCTGTTGCGTTCTTTGATCTCATACTATGCCCTTTAAGGGAAGTTTTCAATCAATTGTACTTCCAATTGCAGCAAATCTCCACGTCGTTCTGTCTCTAGGTCGCCGTCAAAATCAGCTCCTTCTAAATCTGCCTCCCCTGTGAGGTCACCCAGGTAGATGTTGCCTTTGTTTTTCTTTTCTTAATCCTGAAGTGTTTACTCACTAGAATATTTCACAATCTGTTAACAGATCTAGGGCCAAATCCTTGTCCCCAAGTCCGGTGAGTTTGTGTTCAACAGTATCTAAATTTATGAAACTTCATTGAATGCGATGTTCTGAAAGTTACTGGTGGAATTTTCCTCGGTTCTCATTCCAGTGTGGTGTGTGTCCTTGTCTTTCAGGCATAAACCATACTGATGGATTGCAGTTGGGCCACATCTGCTCCTATAGTCGGTTGCTGGGTTTCTTTCCTGCTACGTTGTCAGGTTCTAGTATATCCGAGTTTTTGCTTAGTGCACAACAGTGTCAGACGAACATGGGACGGTTTCCAGTTAAAGCAGTGTTACATTTATGTGATTTTCTGATTTATTTTCCTTCAAGACATCCACAAAACTGATCATCCATGTAGTTGATTAGCGCTTTCTTAGCCAGTAACTTATGATGCAATTTCCTTTTTCTTTTTGCTGTAGTTTTCTATTGTGTCTGGCTACATTTTTCTTGTGTTTTAGAATGAATGCAGGGGGAGCCAGCGTGGCTCTGCTCTAAAACCTTCCAAGTTTCATAAGACCCAGATTTCCCAACGGAAAAAGATGTGACTAATTGCTGGACCTTGCTAGTCTTATATCAATCTCATAAAACCCGATAATGAGGGAGCTGCATGAAATGCTTAAGCTCAATGGTCCTTGGAATTATCAAGGAGCAACTTGGTTGTAGTTTACAAACTATAGGCCACGCACATGGCGTTGGTTTATTTGCATGAATTGAATGTCACTTCGCTGATTATCGGAGTGAGCTTTGTCGAAGAGTGTCATGCACACGTTAACCTACAATTTTGATATAGAATATGCTCTTGCGATGTTGTTCATAAAAATAGTGCGAGGGTTGTAACCTAATTATCACTCTCTCTCTCTTCCAGCCCAGCATGACCCAGAGCGTTAAACCCTCCTCTGACGCCCACTTGCAGGTGGCGGGTTCGGTTTCGGGAAGGTGCATGTGTGTATGTGCGTGTATAGTCTTGCACCTCCCATTGTGAAAAAAAAAGGAAAAAGCCATAATAGACATTTAGAAGCACATGGTACACACTGTTTCAGCTCATTGGATTACTTTGAATGAAGTGCTTAGACTAATGTATGTCCATCGTCGTCAGCTTCGAACAAAGATGATGGAACTCGATAAAAATTGGTCAAGTCTCACCATGGTGAGTGTTGGGACTTTCCTTCATTTATCGTGATCGTATTTGATCAGATCTGCTTCCGTCAATCACATGGAGCAACGAGTTGCCTGCCTAGGTGTTGAAATGCAAGCTGAAGGTCATGAGCTTGATAGCCAGGGCATGCAGCTGGTTTCAGGCTTCCCCCATTGTGTGATCCCATCAACAATTCCAAGCATGTCAGACCTAACTGTGCACAGATTTTCGTCGGTTACCACTCTATGGACCAAGATGGCAAGATGACATCTTAGATATGCCTGACTAGAGACTATGGATAAGACAGGCAAGGAAGTCGAAATACAGGTGCACGTAGATAAGTTACAATTAGTAAAGTCGTGGCATTGCAGCCGGGATGTACATGCTCACAATATCAAAAGAAGGAAAAGGTTCATCAAATTAAGAGTATTAATCTCTCTTAACATGCATAATAAATCATACTCAAGTCTCAGTGTTGTATGAGACTAATGGTTTTATTATTGTCATTCCAAATGTATAGACCTCATAGTGGTCGGAGTAGTACTTATATTCATGGGGCCGGCACATTATGTTCAGCACGAGGCATGATCTCCTCCCCTTCAAATCCTGGCTGGCTGCTTGCACCTCCCATGCTCAGCAGGGCTTCTTCCCAACGCCTAGATCGGCCCTTCCACGAAAAATCCTGTACCATGCAGTTCCTGATCATCTCCTCATGAGCAGGAGTGCCATACATTGCCAGTGACCTTTGCACTGAATTGGCAAGTGCATTAACATCTTTCGGATCGACCGCTTCGCACTGCAAATGCATTGAAGAGGAAAGTATTTTAGTTTGATAGTTCCAGCATGTATGCGTTAAGATTTTGGTAAGCGAAACTGTTGCATACGTCGACATTGAAGGCACCCATCTGGAATCCCGTGAAACCTTCCTTAACAGTGTCAGCAAGTCCACCAGTGGTGGCTGCAATACACACCTGAACATGTAAACAGCATCAGCGCTTTTCACAAGAAAATCGATCCTAACATTATTTATCTCGATAAAATCATAAAATTGTGAACCAAAAGGCACCCATCAGCGAGTCCACCAGTGGTGGCTGCAATAGTTTGAGAGAATTGCTACTATTGTGGAGTATAGGCAACAGAAAAAAACTGGTTCAAGCTATGGATCTATTTGCAAGATGGAACTTAGTATAATGGCTGGCCACATACCGTTCCATACTTCATTCCTTGTAATTGCACGAGGCCACAAGGTTCAAATCTACTGGGAATCAAAAGAAAGTCAGCTCCTGCTATGATCTTATGGGCAAGGGATGCATTAAATTTTGCTATCCCTCTAGCTTTCTGCGGGTATAAAGTCTCCAATTGTTCGATCTGACTCTCCATGCGCTTCTTCCCAGTTCCCTGAATCAATGAGAGATACCATAAATGAAATATAATCATGTGTAAAACTCGTTCATTTCTTACAGTATCGATTTCTGATGTAAAACATGGTTTTGGCGATAAAATACTATCTTGTAGAAAGGTGCAAGGTGAGATTGATACTGATCTCATAACGTACAAGAGCAATCAATTGAAGGTTCTGCCCAATGATTTCCGGCACAGCAGCTACCAAGATATCAGAACCCTTTTGCTCTTCAAGCCTACCAATAAAAGCAAACACCGGGATGTTCCGGTTGACGGGTAGGCCAACTTCTGCTTGCAGTGATTCTTTTAGAACAGGCTTTGCCTTGAGGACCTGCAAAATTGTTGTTAGGAATCAGCATCAAGCTTCTCCTCTGCTGTTTGAACAATGAAGCTAGTTGTGCATTATCACACTTACAGTAGAAACATCAAAGTTGACATCTATGTATTTATCTGTTTCTGGGTTCCACTCTATGACATCCATACCGTTCAATATTCCAGTAATTCCCGTTTGCTTAACGACTGAATCCAGTTCCACCCCTTTAGATATTCCAGACATCAGTTCTTCTGCATAGTATGGACTCACGGTTAGAACCTTGTCTGATTCTATGATTCCGGCCTTCATCCAGTTAATTTTCCTGGTCGGATGTGGTATCCTGTTGCAGCGAAGGTAACATCAAGAAATTTAAAACTCATTTTTGCCTCTCAAACTGTTTAAGTTGGGTACTCATGCAGAATCTAAGAAAACAATACCCAGTAGTGAATTGAAAAGAGCTCTCAAATTCAGCTGGTAGATTCAGAAGTCCAAAATCAGATTCGGGGAATCTACCTTGATAGGAAACGTTATGGATACAAAATGCAACCTAATATCATAGCAAGATCAAAAGGTTATCAGAAACTTGATCTATTATGACAGCAATTCAATGTCTTTAACTGAAAGATTGGTACCTTTGCATTCTTGTACACGCCTCTTGATTTATACATACTTTTCAGATAGCAAGGGAGCAAAGAAGTATGCCAATCATTCGCTATGAAGACAACATCTTCCCCTGTTTTTGGTTTGCAACAAAAGGTAATTGATGATGAATAAGACTACATTTTCATTCACAACATTTTATGGCTTAAACTAAAGATAGAAAAGAGAGGAAAAAGCAGAATTTTACCATAAGGACCAGAGAAGTATTGGTTGCTGTTCAGGTTGAGTATTCTTGGGGCTTCAAGAGCTGCCTGCACAATGGACGCTGAAAATTTAGTTTCATCGCAGAGTTATTGCTATGGAGGGACGCATTAAACAACATTTATACAGAAAGACAGATATAACTGCATATGATGACTAAATCCCGTTGAAAAAATTATGGAAAAATCATGATAACTTAAGAGTGTCATATGATATCATACATAATTCTTGATGGAAGGTTATTTGGTTTGCCAAGACAACTACATTTTGCATTTGTATCCTGGAAAACTAATCAGCAAAAGGTCTTCCATAAAGAAGGAACAAAGATTCATACCTGGCACAACAAGCTAAACCTTAGCTGGTTGTCTTGATAATCCTCCCCAGTCTTAGGGCCATACAGCTTGCCCCCGGTCATTCCCCACACCTTGCAATCAAAACATCCAGACGTCTTTATTTATCCAGCAGCAACGCTATGTAAGATACATGACTAACAGCAAACCAAATCCATGTTTAACACCAAGAGGGAAAAAAGAAAGAAAAAGAAAAGGCATCTTTGGACCTTTGCAAGGAACCATGGATGATCAACAAAAACACGATCTACTCCTCGCTTGAAGGAGTGGAAAAATCTTACTGTTTCGACTTGGTTTCCAACCTTCACCTGTGAAATTAGCCATAGTAATTATCAAAATCCTCTGATGGACAATGATTTAAAAGGAAGAAGGCCATGAGCCGCCGGAAAAAGAAAAGATACTGTTCAAAAGAATGACGTGAGCACCTGAGCCAATACGCTAGTGTCCCATGCGTCGCTGTACTGATCATAGCGTGGTGAGATGGTCATGACCCGATGACCCCTAGCCTAGAGAATAAACCAAACATGGATTCCTTAAACACATTCGTCATTCATATGTACACGTACAATGTAATCAAACAGTCTTAATCTTTCACGGGAAACAGTTGATGATACAACTATACTAAAAATATAAAGAAAACTGAAACTAAGGTTGAAGCAGACGATAAGAAATCGAGTTGAAAATCATTTTCTAAACTTACAGCCATTGCTGGTGGGAGTCCTCCCATAACATCACCAAGTCCACCGGTTTTACTCCACGGACCCACCTCTGCTGACACAAACACCAAGTTCATTCCTGTGCTGCACTCAATCACTCCTCTTGGCCTTTCACTTGCTTGCTTGGAACCTGATCGAGCGGTACGACTGTAAATTGCTCCGGCATCTGATTGTCAGTCTGTAGAACTACAAATTCTTAATCCATTGTAAGACTTAACTTTGTGCCTGTGGAGGTTAGCCTTTTTGAGTGCAGCAGCATTCTTTGTAAAGGGCACGATCTCGGAATCACAGGCACCTACACATTTGAAGTGCGAAGCTCCTAAAATCAAGTTGGCAGCATTCGGTGTTGCCATCACGGTTCTCTAGCACAATACTGCAGTATCAGAAACATAGGTAAGAAAAATACAACTGCAGATCACCAGGCAGCCTCGCTGACAGATTCAGCATATGCATAATCCTAGTTTCTACCTATAGAGTTAATCAATCAGGTGTAGTTCTGATTGATAATTACAAGTATTCTGTGGATAATTTTTATCTAAAGCCAGCAGGTGTAGTTCTGATTATGAGACGTGCTTAATTTGGATCTCACCTTATTTCTTCCTTCTGATGCTGTGCAAAGGGAGAAGGAAAGCACTTACTCTGGTCGAGTCAGTGGAAGGAATTTGCTAGAGTTGATGAGCAGGAGCACCTCCGACCTGAATGCAGAAGCTTGTATTATATGTAATTGCAAAACTTTTATCGAATCGTCACGTTAGTGCTTATGCAGCAGAAAATGCAATTATATACGTAGCGAAACTCACTGATCACGTCTATCTTTTCGTTCTCCCTCCTCAGAGTTGAGACGCTCAAGTTCATTCTGGTGCTTTCTTAAATGCGACTTACGTGTTGTAGTCTATTGTAACTCTCTCTCTCTCTCTCTCTCTCTCTCTCTCTCTCTCTCTCTCTCTCTCTCTCTCTCTCTCTCTCTCTCTCTCTCTCTCTCTCTCTCTCTCTCTCTCTCTCTCTCTACATATCATAAAATACTGCAATCACCGTAATACCTGAAGCTAATTTCAGGTCTATGTGTTTGTTCTATTAAATGGATGACTTGGTCTTGTTGATCAGGATCCTAACCACGATTGACATGATGCATCAACTTCCATGGACACGGATCTGTAAATGACATGAAAGAACATGACCAGGGTTGTTCATGGCTCATTTGCCAACTTAATACGCTGCTCAACGTTAAGCTTGCCAACTCATTTCATTCAAGACCAGCACGAACTGATGGAATCATCTGACTTAGTTGAGCTGCAAACTAATTGTAATTAAAGCTAAATTAATTGTTAGCTTGTAATTTATTGTAAATGAAATTACATGGGATTGCGTGTATATATTCCCCAACTTGACATAGACATTGCTAGCGTAGATATGAGTGAGTAGGTGAGACAAGTAACCATCTTTAGGGACTTGGCTTCACAATCTGCACAACCCAGATCCAAGATCAATAATAGACATTTTTTTCTGTTTTCATACTCGTGTTCTTTCTTGAAGTTCTAAAAGCTGAATAAATGCCACACTAAACACAACTTTTGTAACTTTGTTGGCCACTTCACTGTGAGAGAGTTTGAGAACATAAAAAACGCACTTCTCCAACATTTAATAAATAGAAAGAAAAAATCAGTGGGTCTCAAAACTTCCTCATTTAGCTGTCAGTTCTATGACATATTCTGCATCTTACGGTTGTTCATCTGCATCTTAATGGAGCTCTCTTGTCATTGCATCTTGGAAATCTCCTACCTTTTCCGCATAAACCCTTGAATCTCAGAGAGTATTTTGTTTCAAAACAAGCTGGAAATTCCAGTAAATAAAAAAGCGAGATGTTGGTGCTTAAAATTTCTGGTTTCTTGCTATAGAATAACTTCACAATTCTGGATCTGGGTATACTCGACATGCTTTGGCATCCTTATACACTCAAAGTTATTTAATTTGGTAAGGTTAAAAATGCAGTGGCCAGCGTTTTCTGCAAAGTGATAGAACTGTGGTGAGGGTGCATACTATTTAATCCGAGCGTCTATGTGAACATCTTGTTTCTGAGCATTTCCTTTCAAGTTTAAGATTCTAACTACGCACAGAAAAGAGCAGCACTTCCTGGCTGGTATTTTGTGACAAGCAGGACTAACTTTTAACCATTCCTATTACATGTTGATGTTTTTGGAGGTTGGAAGCATTTGAATGGAAATCAGTGCTTAGGAAAAATGATTATATGTCAACAAATGCTAGCTGTAATATGGGTACTTGGAGAAGTAATTTCCGGTGGAAGGCGGACACCGGACCTTTAATCGGAACTCTTTGACCTCTGATCTATCAAGCAACTCATCCCAGCAACCTAACCTCTAGATGGCTTGGAATGCTGCTTTCTTTCGATGCCTATACAAAACGGAAGCGGATTCCTTCTCTTTGAGCTTATCGAAAAACAAAAAGGTGAACATCAATGATCAAAGGATCAGCCTAACTCCATCTTCTCAACTCAAAAGACAAACTACCTCAAGAGACTCTACATGATCTTATTCAAGATATGATTCTCTTATAGATTCAGCTGCTTAATATCTGAAAGTGACCTGCATTGCCCAAGATAACGATCAACCATGTGAAGTTGTGATGTTCTGCTCTCGTGTTTTGGCCTATTTATAATTGTTCCTAATAGCAGCAAATATCAGTAGCATGCAATTCTCTAAAGAAACTGCTGAAGCAGATGAATATAATTGAGAAATTCACATAAGCACGCTAAATCGATCAAATATTTAGAACTATCTACCAGTAACAAGACACTCAGGATTCTAAAACCAGTTGACCCCTTTAAAAAAGTTGAGTGATGTCACCCTCATTAATAGCATATGAAAGAACTTCACAAAGCAAATGGAATTCTTGCTTTCCTCAGAATAAATAAGCATATCCTTTCCAACTCAGATGTCCACTTGGTGTAGATGGGAAGTTAAATGTGATATCTAAAAAAGTTGGGTGTTTTTTTTCAGTTAGGTTTTTTCTTTGTAAATTGTCAATAATTATGTTCTTTCTTTAGATGTTCTATTATTAATC
Organism: Brasenia schreberi; assembly: GCA_036023115.1. Taxonomy (NCBI): domain Eukaryota; kingdom Viridiplantae; phylum Streptophyta; class Magnoliopsida; order Nymphaeales; family Cabombaceae; genus Brasenia; species Brasenia schreberi. Next base: position 38,974,316 of record JAYKKT010000091.1, on the reverse strand, counting down.
AAATCATCTTGTTGCTTATAGAACTCATCTGTGTCTAGTGGCATCGGTGCTTGCACATAAGTCGAACAAATGAACCAATTTAAGCTTGAGATCACTAGACATGTAGTCAGCTGGCTGTATTGAATCCATTTCGCACACGGTTTGACCTAGCCGGTGCATCTGAAAATGCAATTGTATGGCATTTCTGAGGACTGCAATGGTCGAGTCTGGGCAGCTTTCAAAGGATCAGGTCTGGCCTCCAAAATTTGCTAAACCTCGATGGATTCTGAATTAGGCAGGACTACTGTGATCAAGACTAACCATATAAATGACTCAAAAGAGGCATATATTGCACCGGCTAAGCGTTTGGCTCTCGAACATCGAGTCAGGAGTTCGAATTGTGTATTTGATAAGCCCTGCTTGGTTTTCAAAAGGCAGTCTAGGCATAAACTACTGAACCGACTTAACCCTTACAGCCAGAGCACCATCGGTGCAAACAGTAGGGGAGCTGTGAATAGCCCTTACAGATGATTGATATGAAATCCAAAACTTTGAATCATAAAACACCGGTGCAAACGCAGTAGATTGACTGGATTGCATAAATATCATTCCATGGTAAACTTCCGTTCCAGATTATGTGTTCGTGTCATGTCATTTCATCTGTGTTCAACCTGAACGTGATCAAATTTTTTCCTCATGTTACTTTGGTTAGTCAAGACCCCATACTTTTGTGGTTGTATTGGTGTAAGGATTTTGTATTGGGCAAGAATTTCATGTTTTGGGTCATCTTCGTGTTGCCTTGTTTCTTGTTCAAGTACAAAGCAGGTCAATTTTGCATGTTTCCCATTTCTTCCATGTCCTTTGGATGGAGAGACATGGATGTTTCCAATCGTGTTCGTGTATGGATTTCATGACTTGTTTTATAATCAGGAGCCAGGAAATTGACTGTCGTGGGATTGAATGAGTTGGACCCAGATCCTGCAGGAGTTGAGTCCATGCACTAAACTTTGGGTCAATTATCGACCACTCCCACATCAGATGCATCTTACAAACCATAAGAGTCAGCTTGACCCTAAGCTTAGTGTGATCCAAGCTGAGCTGAACACGAGATTATGAGGGTCGACTCGAGAACGTTAAAGGTCAGGGGTTCAGCTAGATCGTACGTCAAATGAGGTTTCTCGAAAAATGTGCTTCCAGATCTCCACCGTTCAGTTCTGGATGGACTTCATAGTGGGTCCCATAGGACCATGGATGACTAAGATGGACGGCCCACATTTTGAAACACATTTGCAGGTCCAGTTTTAACGTATCATCTGAATTTCTTTTTCGGGTAAACCGCGGATTTGATGCTTATCTTGTCAAGAAGTTAACAGAGCCTTCTTCTCACCAGGACTCTCTTCCGTATCTATCCCTTCGTTGCATCTTCGACTCGCAGTCGTTAATTTGCTCCGACTTTCCTCTTGCTGAAGCTTTGCTACTATCTCTTTCTCTGGCTTTTTCTAGCTCTCTGTGTTCTTCTCTGGTTTTGCTTAGCTTGCTTTCTTCCTGCCATGGCTGTCGGTGGTCACTTCCAGTCTCTTTCCGAAGCCATCACCGCTATCGTATCATACTTCCCCGTCAATCACCATGCCAATCATGCGGTGAGCCTTTATCTCCAGTGGACATAAGACGTTTCTCTCTTTTTGTTTCTTTCTGTTTGTTTCCACGCGCTGAATTTTCTCTTTGGTTTCGGTTAGCGCAGGGTCGGTCTCGCGATTCGGTGGAGATGGACGAGACGGAGCTCAACAAGAAGCCGGCAAAGGAGGTTTTCCAGGTGAGGTTCGCGCAAGAATTCGATGGCTTGCACTGCTTTGAAATGATAATCAAGGATGGTACGAACGTGAGGCCGGAGTCATCGAAGCAGCCGGCGAAGGTGGTAGTGCCCTCAAGGTTCGCCCTGGAATTCGACGGCCAGCGTTGCTTCGAGACGTTAGTTAAGCACTAATCATGCTTCCTCCTTTCTTTTTCGTCGTTTTAGTATGTTCAGGGGATTCTTTTGTATAGGTAGGCGACAATCTGTGATCGAAGTTTCCATGTTCATATGCCCTTGCTTGAAGAACAGCAGTGGATTCGCTTTCGTTTTTGCTGTTTCTTGGTGTCAAAGATTAATGAAAACAAGACTTCTATTTGTTTCTTTTGTTTTTTCTCGGAGCTTTCTTTTCTATTTACCAATCAAGAAAACTTTTCCGCAGAAAACGGGTTTGTTCTTGGGTTATTTCACAAGACAGTCATGGGTAAAGAATTTTCTGTAGTTACAACGTTTCTTTGGTACTGATATGAACGGGTCCGACTCCATCCGGAAGGACTTAACTCTAGACCATGGTTGAGTTATAAGAAGACTTCGAGTAATACTATATATATATATATATATATATATATTGGTATACGTTAATTCAGTGTCTGTTTCAATCTATTTTATCATCTTGAAGATAATTGTATTATTATGCATTAAATGTGAGTATTACAAATATAATAGTACAACATTTTTTTTAACTCAAATTTTACCGTTTGTGAATCAAATGATAAAATTATTTGTTTAAGAAGATTTAAGTATGAATGAAGATTAAGGACTAATCACTCTTTATATATATATATATATATATATATATAAACAAACTCAACAGGCAAGCATCATTATAAAGATCCAATACTACTGTAAGTTAGGATGCAATCATCAACACGTCATATATGTTCACATATACTTTTATCACGTTAAATTTTAGATGCAAAATCTAGAACGATGAAGCTAGCCGCATGCCTGCACACGACGCGCGCACACATGCATCATTACTCTCTCTCTTTCTCTCTTTCTCAAATGGAGTCAAGACCAAACCCAATGGTTTCAGTTTTTCTTTTCTCCAAATTGCAAACAAGTCAGATCAGGATCAACCAAATGGGGTCAAGACTAAACCCGATTTGCAACCAGGTGTGTATCCATGGAGAAGGCTACTCACCAAAAGTTTTCTTTTCTCCCACCTTCAAAAGAAGAAAACAAACCAGAAAAACTGGTCTGAGGCATTGGCCCAAAGCCAAAAAGTTATCCAGTTAATTAAATTTCTGATCCAATTCAGAACCAAAATCCTTATGGAGGTTCCATTCCATATCTGTATATCCGAACTAACGTATTTGATTCGGGTATGCATACGAACCAACCCGATCCATTTCAGCTATTTTATAATTGCACTCTCTGCGGAGCGAGGGGGGAAGAGGCGGAGGAGGAGATCCTCTGTTCTCGGTTTTCCGGATTTTCGTTTCCACGGAATTCTCCTCAGTTTCAAAACTCCGGAGAATACATGGCGAGCACAGCGCCCTTTCTTACTCTCTCTGTCGCAGCCGCGGCCTTCGGATCGTTTCTCTTGGACAAATTTCCCGTAAAATATGAGGTGTTCCACCTTCCCTGGCTTTTGGTTTCACGCGCTCGTTTCTCCTATTAACTCGTCAAATGTGCTTTTCCTTTGTCTGTTCTTCTTTATTGGTTCTTTTTTCTCTTTATGATTCAGGGTTGGCTTGTTAGTGAGGAGATCCGAAAGAGGGAAGGGAAGGAAACGAGCGAGAAAAAGAGGAGGAGTTCGCAACCGAGGGTCGCACCGGAATTCGACGGAGTGAATTGCTTCGAGACGCTTGTGGTTCAATGAAATTTGGTTCTAGTATAGCCATCTTTCTTCCTTAAAATACAAACTTCCTAGACTCTTGAAATCTCGTGGGTTCTGTAAATATTACACAGAAAAGTGTTGGAAATTGTTGTTTCTGCTATGAATCTTTTCATTGAGAGAGAGTGAATAATTAGTTCGAAGAAATACCGTCAACTCTATATCAGACCGCTTCCTCCCCTCAGCTTATTATCCGTAAACGTGTTAAGATGCAACGTGCATGACGACATTTTGAAGCGTCGACCAAGTGTTCTACTCATCAACAAAGGGCACCTCCACATGGGAACAGCGGAGGCCACTAGAGATGGAAAGCCATTCTTTACTTCAAATTGGTGAACGTCTGCGAAATCTCTCTCTCTCTCTCTCACACACACAAACACACAATATATATATATATATATATATATATATATATATATATATATATATATATAAAGAGAGTGGGAGCTCCTAAATAGTCTTCCATGGTAGACATTGTTTGTTGATGTCTAATAAATGACATTGTATCGTTGTTTATGCAATCGCACGGATGATTATGATGAGAGTGTGTCTCTCATATATATATATATATATATATATATATATATATATATATATATATATATATATATATATATATATATATATTTATGTATTCACCGATGATGAATTTATTTATATACACCAAGGTTGTGCTTAATTTGAATAAGATTTTAATCTGGTTATTTGGATTCAGCAGCTAATTAAGCTAAGATTCAATTAATGGTTGCATTCGCATGCTTTTCTAAGTGTGCATATATGTGTAATGTGTTTGTGAATGGCAACTCTTGCTATCACGGGTTGAGGCCCCTCCCCTTCAAGTCTACCGTAGACCGCCATATGGTTTCCCTTTGTTCAATTGAATGGTGACGATAAGTGTATCAAGTTCCAGCGAAAGGTAGGGTTCGGATCTGAATATGATATGCGAATCTGAATCTGATTAGCTGGATCCGCAGCTCACCAAAACATTATTTGATTAGTAACTGCATTCAATACATGTGCAACTTGAGTCCAAATCAAAGTGTAAAATGTGGTTTGGATATAAACCCGTAATTTATGCAGGAAAAGAAACTTTACTAGGATACAATATAAATGCAAAATCATGAAAACGATTCGTATTCGTAAGACTTGTTAATTAAGATAAAAAAATGAATATGAAAAGCAATGTCAACCCTAAGAAGAGTTCTTAAAATATGGAAAGGAGAGCTTCAATTACTATGGACATCGATGTCCTGAGTACGGACTCTCACTGCAATGCTTGAACCAGGAATTGATCTTGCGTGTAACATCCGACCCAGTATAGGCCCTCGGCAAAGGTTTTGGACTCGAAACTTTACATGTAAATGGTTCGGTTCGATCTCCTTTGATTGGCGGTTTATTCGAGGTAGAAGTAAAGAAAAGGAAAGGCAAGGAAAGGAAATCCAAAAGCAAGGCCAATTACATAGCGTGAAGCAAGAAGAAAGGGGTTTAAGGAGTGAATTCATATATCTTACTAGCTTGAAGCAATTAGAAAGCGTATAAAGGAGAAAGGGAGCAATGAATGAGAAAGCAAGTAGGAGGCAACCTCAAAACAGTGTGAATCATCATTTTCTTTCTTGAATTAAATGCGTTTTGAATCGTTCTCTTCAAGAACGCCCACCATCGAGTGTTTTATAATGCAAAAACTAATTTTCTAAAAGAAAAGTCATCTTCTAGTTTCATGAAGACCGGTTCATTTGGCAAGAAGGCCACCAAGTTGGCAAGATGGGACGAGTTCAAATCCAAAGAATGCCAAACCTAAAGACTAAAGCAAAACAGAGGAGTCGTGTCACCGGGTTTAGCACACCCACCGTCAGGTCCGGGTCAACCAACAAAAGTTGGGATAGGTCCAGGTAAAGGCAACCTGTATATCAGCAGAGGACCCACCCACCAAACTCAATCCTTCAAGTTGGCGCACAAATGGTCTTTCACAATTTGATACCTCGCACCCTAGGAGTCACAAGTGGGTTTTAGAAAATCTCCTATATCCAATTGTGAGAGATGCCAACCAGAGTCAAGTTTTGGAGGGTTAATATCCAAAATTCTGAATCTGAATTCAATCCAAAGTATTAACGAGATAATGGTTTAGGATGCCGATTTCTACAAATATGATATTGGCTTCAATTTAATGTGGTTCAGGGCAGAAGCATCGACTTTAAGAACATGAGATATTTTGAATGAATTAAAGAGCCTTCTTTTTTCATGAAATAATCTTTTAGGTTGGTAATTTTTAAGTTGAAGTTTGTCTGCATTACTTTAGGGGTGTCTGATGCACTCATTCTGGCGCAGATATAAGAAGTCAAAACCAAATCCAACAAAGTAGTACAATGGGTGGGGATGAGCATCAGACTGTTGGGCTCAAAAACCAAAGTATCTTTAAATCTGAAAACTGAAACTGAACCAAATTATATAGGAATTATTTGGGTTGGTTCAGTTCAGTTATTCGATTTGGGTTGTATGGCTGAATTCTAAGATATACAGAGAGAGAGAGAGATTGGATCATGCCCACCATTGACAATGTCTATTCATGTCTGATCATTGCGTAATAATATTATCCTTTATTTTTCTAAGAAACCCTTAGATGTTTTTAAATTATGTTCATGCCTCTAAAAAACAATGGATGAACATGATAGGAGTGAGTAGGATCTGGTTTCTATATATATATATATATATATATATATATATATATATATATATATATATATATATATATGTGATACATACATATGTATATATATTTATGTGTATATGCATGGATATCTCTAGTGAATTGGAAGGTCCGGTGTTTTTGCACCACAAAATCATTGAAGCACATCAAGTAATAAGGATTCATGTCATTAAAGTGGACCTGTTTGATAACAAACTCTATGATTCATCATCTCTTAATTCATTTTGGAGTTCTAAATATAAGTAAATCATGCAAAAGACAGTAACCTTGAATTGCAACTATGTGAAACCAAGGTAACATGCTATGAGAAAGAGACCAGATCTATCAGATCCAATACCCGGTTTGAACCACATTCAATAAACTTATAATTAATTTGGGGTTCCGGATTTGTGCATTTTCAGATATATTAAAGTAGTGGTTTATCTAGCAGTACCTGCATCTCATGAACTTGGTTTTCCTCTCTCACATACGGCCTGCATTGAATTTAGCTAATATCATATTATGTTCGATTTGGTAAACCATTATCTGAAACTAAATCTGATTAAAGTGAATCGATGCCTGAGCAAGCTAAAATTTAAACCATGAAATGTTTCACAAATTTTGGCTTTCCTGAAGACCTCTGACAGTGAGGCAAGCTAGAATCTTGGCCCCGTCGGCAGCCACGTCCACAAAACTGACTCGGTGCTGTGGAATTGGTTTTGGGTTTCGATTCCTCCACGACAACCCAGCGTAGGTCAGGGTATGCTTTGTGTCGCTTGAATTCATGTTGACACAAAAGTGACCCTACTCAAAAATCTCACGAACCCATGCCATTAAGTAATTTCTAAAACAAATCTATCTGGATTATACACAGTTTTCCAATGCCAAAAGAATCCAGTAAGCCACTCCTTGTATTCTGCACAATTTCCATTACCAACACATTTCAGAGCACGAATCAATCTGCAATCGAATCCATATTAAGAAAATCAGTTTGTTGGGAATATAGACAAGGAATGTGATATATGAAGTAACAACCTCAAGAGGGACGAAGGGTTCTTCCTTCTGATATGTGATGACTGCAATCGTGCATCAACTCTGAGCTGCTCATCAGCAGCTTTTGATTTAGATCAAGATGCACTCAATTGGATGTTCGTGATCTTCTGTAGCATGACTTTTTTCTGAATCCTGCTTCATAATAGTGGAGAGGCAAAGGGGTTGGATATTAACTCACTGTTTTTCCTGTGCTTTCTTATGATGCAGTAGGAGAACTCGCTTCCACCTGCCAAGTAGTGGAGGCGAATTATGATCTTACTTGTCGGGCTCTGCTTGTTGGATTACGAGCTTAGTTCGATAACCAGCGAGCAAGCCTAGTCTCAACCACCAGTTTGATCATCTGGGGCCTGACATGGTGTAGGAGGAGAGCACAGCCTGGTCCAAGATCTCTGATGTCTCCGACATATTGTTGGTGGTGCTGGTGGTGGTTGCGTCACTGGCCTTCTCATCGCCGCTCCGGATGCTGACCTCCCCTTTAAGCATGCCTAGATGGAGCCTGAATCCGGAAGGAGGTGCCGATGGCAATTCTGGTATCTCGATGCTGCCAGAGAGCATCTTCACCACTGTGCCCATTGTCGGCCGAAGGTTCCAATCCTCCTGAACACACCACATCGCCACCCTCACGCACCTCGCCACCTCCGCCACCTCGCCCTCTTCCACCAGCAATCTTTCATCCACTACGTCCTTCACCTTCCCCTCGCTTTGTCTCTCGTATGCATACGCCGGGAAGTAGCATTTTTCCGATGACACGGATGGGTCGAAGTTCTTCCTCCCGGCGACAAGCTCCAACAGCACCATGCCGAAGCCGTACACATCGCTCTTTGTCGACACTGCCGACATGGCTAGCCATTCCGGCGCAAGGTAGCCCCTCGTCCCCCTCAATGTGGTGAAAGCTTGGCTCTCCTCGCGGCTGAGCAGCTTCGCGAGGCCGAAATCCGACACCTTGGGAACGAAATTCTCATCGAGTAAAATATTTTCTGGTTTCACGTCGCAGTGGATGATTCTCACCGGACACTCCTCATGCAAGTAAGCCAGCCCCTTCGCCGTCCCCACTGCGATCCCGAACCGCTTCTTCCAATCTAGGATTTCGTCTCTTGGCTGAGAATTGGATCTCTTGAACAGCAGTTTCTCGAGTGATCCATTTGCCATGAAATCGTAGACGAGAAGCCTTTGTCTCCCTTCTGCGCAGAAGCCACGGAGACGCATGAGGTGAAGATGGTGGATTCTTCCCATGGTGGCTATTTCTGCCTGGAACTCTTTCTTCCCTTGCCCGATCTTCTCCAGTTGTTTCACAGCAACTCGCTGGCCGTCCGGCAGCCGACCTTCATATACGGAGCCGAACCCCCCTCTTCCCAAAACTATCTTGAAGTTATCCGTGGTTAGTTGTAGCTCCCTGAAAGTGAATCGGGTCGGCAATCCGGGAACCATCAACGCGATATCGTCGCCGCTATCGGACGACGATTCCCACCGCTTTGTACCACCAGCCTTATTTCTTTTCCGGCAATTGAGTAAAAACAGAGAGCATGCAACAATGAGAAGTCCAACAGCAGCACTAGCAGCAATAACATAAATGAACCAAGAATTGCTTGATTTGTTCGCTTTGTTCTTGTTGGTAGTGACCGTGGAGACTGAACTCCTGACGTAGAGATCAAAAGAACTATTCTCGTTTGCTGCCGTTTCTAGACTACCAATTTGATTCCAAGTATAGCACGAATTGGTTTTGTTTTGGAAGAAGAGAACGTTGCAGGAACAATTGTTCCGGCAGAGTTTTTCACAGTCCTGCAATCCGGCGACATGTTCCGATGCGTGAAACTTAATGGCGAAGTAGGCAAATCCACCACCCACTCTGTAAAAGGACACCGAGGAAGAAGAACCGCAAAGGGTGGAAGAATTCGGTGGAGGAGAACAAGATGGGCCATACATATTGATGAGAGCCTGCGGGCAAGCGCAGACTCCGGCGCTGGAGCAGAGAGAATATGCGCCGCAGGGGCTGGGGCGGTCGCAGTATCCGGCCGGAATCGAGAGGGGAATGGGGACTACGGCCGCGCCGGTGGCAGAACCGAAGCCGCTGAATTGAAGACTCCCATCCGAAACCAGAGCGGCGAACACCATGAACAAATTTGGTAGCGGCCTTACGGAAAAGAGGATCTGCGAGACCGGAGTCCCGTTCTGGCCATAGAAAACCCACCCGGAGCTTCTCAGAGCTGCTGATTCCGGTGATCCCACATCTAGGGCGATCCTCCGGCTATCGGATTGCAAAGACCAGTACGTCTGAACAGGCTGAAACTCGGCAACCAATTGCACGTCTCCTTTCTGCATCTGTAATACATAACTTCCCGAAGAGAGATTGACGTTGGAGCCGCTCTGTGACACTCCTCGACTCACCAGCTTCATCCCCGGTCGGAAAACTTGGCCAGAGATGATCGTATCCGTCGGGAAATCGAAGCTTTGCCAGACAATAACCCCCTTTGAATTCAGAAAAACGAGATTTCCCGACTCTTGCAGCTCCATAGCAGTAACTCCTGCATTCGTCGTGTTGCTCCTCCACACGATTCCGTTCGTGGACGACGTGAGCATGGCCTCGCCGTCTGCACCAAAGGCAAAGACGTCCGAGCTCGATACCGGAGAGTCGCGGTTAGCCGTCCATATGATGGTGGAGCTCGGTCGGTGCATGACGACAAGGTAGAAATTGGTGCTCTCAGACGGATTGGCAATGCCGAGAGTGAAGCTTCGGTTGATGGAAGATAGAAAGGCGCCATTGTCATCGATCCAGTTGAAACTCGTCCCTCGGAATCCCGGAGAAATCCTGCCGAAGGTGAGCTCAGAGTGCGCCAAGTCAAGAATGAAAAAAGAAAGCAAGCAGGAAAAGATCATCTCTTTGCTTACTTCCGTTGATGGCTATTCTGGCGACTAGCGTAAAGCGAAGATCAATCTCAGTTACCATTGGCAGAGAGAGAGTTCAGTGGGCAGACGGCCTTGTGTTTAGACAGAGAGAGAGAGAGAGAGAGAGAGAGAGAGAGAGAGAGATGAAACTGCATTAAATGTTTACCAGAAAAGAGACTGAATTAAATGAGGTCACGCAGGGAGAGAAAATCAGCCATGTGGAGGGTGGAAGAGTCTTCTTCTTTGGTTGTTCATGTATAATTTGGCTAATTCGATCATTTACGCTCTCAATCTTAGCGACATGATGACATTAATGGCGTGTTTTGGTGTGAGATAGTGACCTCTCAAACGGTGTGATGCATTGAAGTCCGAGTAAAGGTGAAATTTTTACGAGCTTCCTGGTGAAATCTCAGATTGATCCTCAGATTCTATCTGAAAATCAAGGTCGAATAACCTGACGCATGGCTTCTGGTGCCTGACATGAATAAATGCAGCGGAGCGGCAGATTTAGAAAGTTTCAACTTTGATACTTGAGGTGTGCATCTGGTAGGAACCTGCGTTGAAAAAATGCCTGGTGTCTTCCATGACATCCTAGTCATTCCTGTGGGTGCATACGCGGGTGAAGATTTTTGGATCCAGCAGCAATCACAGTTTTGGTTTGGTTAAACTGTTCCTCGATAGATGAAGATGTTATCTATCAAATCCAATTCTTGGGGCCCGCACACCGCATACATGTCTACCCGTCTTAACTTTCGGCCTCCCACTGTAACATAAAAAAAAGAACACTCACTTCAGCGTACAACAGTCAAAAGTTGACTTAAAGAGCTACCGTTACACTTCGCAAAAAAATGCATTCTAGCTTATATATATATATATATAAGTTTGCAAACCATCCCCTGATAGTATGAACACATTGGAGAGAGTTGGTGGAGGAAGTCGGCTTCCCCAAGTAGATTCTTAACAAGCGGTTCAGATGTAACATCAAATCAATTTCACGTGTGAATTTCGATTCTCAACCATCCCTTTTTTTAGTGATGGCTGGCTGTTTAAACTTTCACTGCTCCTTAAACGCAATTGGTACCATCTCTTCATCACCAAAATAGACGGCTAAAATTTCGGAATGCATACGACGACATGAATGATGCATCATTTGAAGAGTCTCTCGCTCCATGATGCGGCAGCCATTAGAGGGAATGCTTCATGATTGAAGAAGCTTTGTCCTTTTGCGGAAAAAGTTAGCGCCCTTGAATTTATCACAATAATTTATTATAGGCTTTGTAGCATGAAGAATCCGTTTAAACCAGTGCGATACGTACGATACGAGGCCCTATCGCAAGTGCGGGCGTATCGCACCGTATCGTGTGATATGACCCGTATCGTACGTCCTGGGACCCTTATAAAGGGTCCCGGTCCGAGAGAAACCTCTCTTCTTTTGGATTCCTCAAGCTCTCTAAGAGTCGGTTTTCACCTTCTTGGTGTTTAAAACTCTAAAATCGTGCTCTACGATGTTCGATTTAGGTATATCAAGCCTCCAAACTCGGATTTAGATATATTTTTAATATTTTTTTCTATTTTTTTCCTTTATATTTATTGTTTTTTTATGTTATTTCGGTTTTTTTTTTGAATGACAAAATATGAAGTTATTAAGTGTGTGTATACGATTTTTATTGCATTCATGAAGTGGGAGACATTCGATTTGAGTGTTATTTGAAGATTGGGGGATTTACGAAGTGCTTTTATTTTCAGGTTTTTGTTTGAATTAAAGTACTCCATTGATATGGCAGGAAGGAGTGATAGAGACTCTCATTCAAAGTCTGATGATCCGGCATGACAGTGGGGTATACCAGTTGAGGGTTCAAGGTTAAAAATTAGATGTTTATTTTGTGAAAAGGTGGTTAGTGGTGGAATTTCAAGGTTAAAACACCACCTAGCAGAAACCATGAAAGAAGTTGCTCCATGCACAAGCAGAGTTAGAAGTGTGCCAGAAGGTATTAAATGACAATGCTTACAGATGATTGAGAGCATACAAGAAAGAAGACAATAAAAGGATGATTTCCAGATGTGTGAAGAAGGTGATGATGCTACTGCCACTGGAGTTGGATTCACTGATAGTTTGCCTTCAGATGCTAGAACAAATATTGGTAGTAGCAGTTCGCGAGCACCTAGCAGAGGAAAGAGGGTTGCAGCTGAAGACTTTGGAGGAAGGAGTACAGGAAGAGCTTCTTCTTCTAGCATACATTCATTTTTTCCTCCTTCCACTACACCTGGTGCTCAGCTGGGAATTCGTGCTGCTATAACTTCAGAACAACTGCACGATCAAACAGACCTTGCAGTGGGCAGATGGTTTTATGATGCATACATTCCATTTAATGCAGTAAACAATTTTCATTTTCAAGCAATGGCAGATGCAATTACTAACATTGGTCCAGGATACAGGATGCCCTCTTATCAGAAGTTGAGAGGAAAGATATTAGATTAGACCGTGATTGAAGTGCAGCAATAATGTTCGACTTTGAGACAATCGTGGAAGGAAACAGGATGCACTATCATGGCAGATGGATAGACCGATAGGCGAGGAAGGACATTGCTAAACTTTCTTAAATATTGTCCTAAAATACTCATGTTTTTGAGATCTCTAGATATGTCAGAGGAGAGACACATTGCAGAGATCCTACGAAAGGAATTTGATAAGGTTATACAGGAGGTTGGGCTAGAAAATGTAGTCTAATTAATTACAGATAATGCAGTTAACTACAAAGCAGCTGGAAAGGAGTTAGCTGATATTTATGGGACTTTCTACTGGACACCATGTGTAGCCCACTGTTTAGATCTCTTCCTCGAGGACATTGGTGAGATGGATGAAATAAAGGCAGCAACTAAGTGTTGCCAAGATATTGCAAAATTCATTTACAACCATGCATTTGTTTTGTATATGATGAGGAGATACACAGAAGGTACAGAGCTTCTTCGCACAGCTGCAACTCAGTTCGCAACAAACTTCTTATCTGTACAGAGTATTGTGAGACAGAAGCAAGCTTTAAAGAGAATGTTCTCCTCAGATGAGTGGCAACAATTTACAGAGTTGTCACAAAACAGAAGGAACAGAAAGTTAAATGAGATTGTAGAAACGGTTTTTAGAAGTTCATTTTGGAATGCATATATCAGATTATTGAAAATTACTTGTCCTTTAGTGAAAGTTTTGAGATTGGCTGACAGCGAGGAGAAACCATCTATGGGCTACCTTTATGAAGCCATGGATAGGACAAAAGAAGCGATCAGAAATAACTTTAATGGAAAAAAAAGAGATTATGTGCTCGTGTGGAAAATAATTGATAGTAGATGGAATAAACAATTGCATCAGCCTATTCATGCAGCAGCTTACTATCTAAACCCATCATTGAGGTACTCAATAACCTTTAAAAGGGACGGTGAGGTTAATCGAGGAATCATTGAATGCATCGACAGATTAATCCTTGATGAGAGCATAGTAGATACGATACATCGAGAGATGGAGATATATGATAATGCTCTTCACTTGATGGATTTGCCTGTTGCAATTCGCAACCGCTCTATGATGCGTCCAGGTACATTGTTTATTTTCATATTTAAGTTGCATCTTACATTACTGTGGATTATTATGTCTCTAATGTTTATATTTTTTTTACAGATGTTTGGTGGAACAGGTTTGGAAGTGATTGTCCAAACTTTGGAGATTTTGCAGTTAAAGTCTTAAGCCAAACCTATAGTGCAACAGGTTGTGAAAGAAATTGGAGTGTTTTTGAACACATCCATACAAAAAAGCGCAACAGGTTGGAACACAAAAGGCTTAATAATTTGGTTTATATTCGTTGTAACATGCGCCTTCGTGAAAGGTAATGTTGTATTACTTTCAAATTTTTAATTCGATATTATTTAACTTCAGTTTTCAATTGTTAATATTACTTACTAATTGTTTATCTTTGTTTGTGTCATAGGCAATTAAAAAAAGTAAATAGAGAAGAAAGTCAGTTCGATCCAATAAGTTTGGATAATTTTGATATATTAGAAGATTGTGTTATGGAAAACACTGAAGAAAATACCCTCCTAACAGAAGAAGACGTTGCCTGGATTAATTTGGAAGGAGCGCAACAACATTATGGAGATGAAGAATTTGATTTTGAAGAAGAAGGTGTGGGCGTGGCTGATGATGATGAGGATTTGCAACAAAGAGAAAATGAAGATTATTTAGTTGATGATCCTGATTACAATTTGTAAAATGTAACATTATATGTAACTGTAGTGTACTGTAAAGTGTAAACTATGTCTGTATTTTATTTTTTGGATTCAAAATATGTAAATTTGGATGCAATTGTTCAATGCTGAATGCTCAATCTGTATTAAACTTACATTATATGAATTTAAAGTAATTATCAGATTTTTTTCTGATTTTTTCCTGATTTTTTCCTATTTTTTAATTAATTTTTTCATTATTTTAATATTAAAGTATGATACGATACGCCCGTATCGTGGAGCCCAGCGATACACGATACGATATGCGTCAGACAACACTGGTTTAAACGTCTTCTCATAGAAAATACCAACAACGGATATCCATTGTCAATCAATTGATTATATAATGCATTGAAAACCTCTTTCTCCCTTTCCCTCTCTCTGTGCATGAAGTAATATCCTCAATTATGAAGTTTTTGGGTTAGAATTCTCGCTACTAATGAATTGAACTAACATTATTAAAGCAGAAGTTTGATTCCTTCTTTTATAGGCAAACCTTACCAAAATGGAGACGTATTCATGTGCCCTCAAAGGGAAAGCAAAGCTCAATTTCTTGTTTGATCGACCCATCATAAGCTGACTACTTTGCGGTTAGGTAGAGTAATCTTCCTCGGTCAAAAATTGGAAATGTATTGACAGAAAATAGAACGGTTAAATCCGTGGTCTATAATACAGAGCAGCAACAGCCCCCTAAAAACCATCGACTATTCACATCTACCTTAAAAGTAGTCGTACCTAAAACTAAGAAGACAGAGATAGCTGGAAAGCCTATTATTATCTGCTTCACCCAAAGTTTCTACATCCTGTCAAATTAACATGGAATTCCTAAGCCGTGGATCTTGATGGCTGTTCCCTCGTATTATACATACATTTAGTTCATCCCTCACGTCTAACACATGGAGTCTTCTTCTCTCTCTCTCTCTCTCTCTCTCTCTCTCTCTCTCTCTCTCTCTCTCTCTCTCTCTCTCTCTCTCACACACACACACACACACACATATATATATATATATATAACACGAGAAAAAAAGAGAAGAAAATATAATGATCCTTTAAAAGCATATACTTTCAAATATAACTCACCAAACAAGGTGTGTTCTTATCACATAAAAATTCCACATGGTGTCTTATTAGCGCCATCATCTATGAAGGGCAATCAGTGATTAACGTTCGAGACCATACATATATATGTATGTATGTATATACGCGCACGTGAAAACTTTTCCCTTAAACCATAAGCTCGATATCATTTGCAGCGAGTCTGAAAACATTTACTAGGCCTAGGGTGTTGAACGGCTGTTTCTTGTTGACAGAGATTTCCCTTTCATAAGGAAATTTAAGGCATCTGTTTATTGAGGTCGGCTCTTCGTAGGCACTAAGAGTACCTATAAATAAATGCAGGGTTGCCGTTCAATCTGTTCGGAAAGAGCAGAGAGCAACAAGCTTAAATGCTCTGTCAAAATTTCTCAGATGGAAGCAACAATAAAAGAATGGCAGCTAGCAGCCACCGTAAGACGAGAACGGATTCTACTGAAACTAGGGTTATGAAAGAGCCGAGCCGAGCGGCTCATCTTGTTACACTCTTGCTCGTTTGTGTGGCATGTGAAGTTTGTGGCTTTAAGATGAGCGAGCTCACTCAGAGTTTTAGCTCACCTGACAGGGCTCTCAATTCACAAGATGCAGGTAGTGAGTTCGATTCTTGGGGCGTGCATACCTGGCTTTGGCCTCCCTGTTGTAGAAAAAAAGAGAATAGTATGCTAATGAAACTATACCATCTTGGTAGGTGAGCTACCATGAACGATTTTCTCAGTTGGGTATTCTCCAAAACAGCCATTTTGCCTACCAAAGTCCAGCTAGCTTGCCGGAAATTCTTCTAAGTTGCCAGAAAACCCTGTAGCAAAATGGATACCATCTGGATAAGTTTCCTTGAATGATATTCTCACTTGGATATCCAACAAAAACCCTATTTTCTCTCCAAGAGTGAATCTAGCTGAGGAGCCACACTTTGCAGCTCATCTCGCCGATACACAACTACACGAGACGAGCCAAGGTGAGCTTCCCAAGAACTGAGATGAGATGATCAACAGGCAGCCCATATGAGCTTGAACCTTAATATTGTGTAAACTGTTAATTTTAACTTTCATAATTGATCGCATTGGAAATATTGCCTCGACTATGAGATGATTATTCAGATGTAAGTTCGGATTTACTTGTGTCACTGAATATATACATTCATGGATCGCAATGTCATCCTACTGCAACTAGCTTGATGATTGCATCAGGGTAACCCCACAAACAGTGATGAGAGATACTTCTTCACGACTAACATGCACCAGGTTTGTAAGCAAAAAAACTTTACTCAAAATAAGAATTTGTGTAACAATCCCAAAAGATTTACAAGTTTTGATTAAAAGAACTTGAAACAAAGTTCAAGGATTTCCTTAGATACTCAATAACAATTTGAAGGAAAATTCGAGGTGTTTACGATGTTCATTACATCTCAGAAAGAAAAATATCTTCGAAAAACAGTAATGGGTTCTAGCAGAAAGAGTCAATTAGAAAAGAAGTTGCAGCATTGCTACAAGGTTTACTACTGATCAGATGAGAACTTCTGAGGGGCTTCAGCCGAGTATGCGGGCTAAACTATATCAAGCACAATGACAGCTAAGAATACATGTAGCTGGCCCACTTAACATGGGTGAAAGGCTTGGGTTTTGTTTTTCTTTGCTATGTACACTATACTGGATAGTAACAAACTGCTTCAGTTACCATATGCATAATACAACACACACATTTGAATTGCTTAAAGCTCGTTACTTATTTGGCTCTACCGGTGTGGATCTATGTGGTTAAAGTTCTTACTACTGCTTGGCTCTAATTTCTGACCCAGAAGCCATTATGGTGAAAGAATAATTTCTACAATAGCACTCTTGCTTGCTACCACTTGATCGATTCAGCCTCCATTTTAATGCATTTATTCATTTACATTCATGTGATAAGTTGGGGGAAGGAGGCCAATAGGGAAGTACCAACGAATCTTATTACTCCCGGAGGGCTCCACCATGTGCTTATCATTAACACTACAACCAAAGCCTTCCACATCTTACCATGATAAGCACAACTTATTTTAATAACCCGCAGTATCCTAATCAGTCAATTTTTGCACCATTCTCCTCCCACATCCATAAAATTCGTTCCTAGTCTATTTGTTCCGACTCTCTATACCGGAAAACTTGAGAAATTATCACATAATCATCAAAGAATTTGAGAGAGCAAAAGAGAGGTTGATGAATGATTTTTACGATAGTCCTCTCAGTAATCCATTATTATAATTATGAATGAATGCAGTTAAGTTGGACGAGCCAAACAGTGGGTTTCCAAGGCCTTACTTCACAGACCTGGATTATGGAACAAGTTCTTTTGTCAGACCAATTCACAAGTCCATCGCGCTGGCAAGCCGAGCACAATATCATATCCACAGATTTTACACCCAAACTGGAGCAACATGATAGAGATGGACATTTTGGCCAGTGACTATGGAGAGAACAATCTATGGTGGTAATCCCCAAAAAAGAAAGAACAATGAGTGGAGAAAACCACATTGATTTGTTCCACTAATCTGTAGATTCACAATTGTTTAGATAAATGTGAGACTAGCAGGCTTTCCATTGTCAAATCAAATAAAAAGACCAGGTTAATTCTTTCCAGCCAAAGAGATCACCTAGAAGAAAGAAACATGGCCGGGTCTAATTGCTCCAATACCTGAACTTATTTTCACATCAGATTTTGACTATGAACATAGCACAGTTGTTTTATGACAACCATATTTTCTTTCAAATTTACAGAAATACAGATTGTGAAGATATTCTTGATGAGCGAAGATTCTTAGTCGGTTTCATCAACATAAGGTTATACTAATAAGTTTATGAGTTGGACACCAATTCCATATGGCTCTACCCTAATATCCATATGAGAACATACTAAACTTAGGCATCTGACATCCTACTTTCTCAAGTAATTATTTCTGGACTAGAAGAAGAATAGAAGACCCCCGAATCAGGATTAAGAATGGAAGATAGTTGCTGTAAAACACACTTGTTTTGGAAATACACAACCATGAGGAGAAAGCAGCACGAAGTAACACTTACGGTCTTTGCCAAACAACAGATTATCAAAAGCTAATGTGATTGACCACTAAACACTTCTGCTATGGGTTGAATGAAGATTCATGGGACAAAACGGATCATGTGCCATCCCATCCTACATGCAGTAGGTGTGTCCATGGTATTTTTCAGCATGGTACATGCCAGAGATATCCAGTGGTCTAAAGTTCAAAATCCTAATTAACGTTGTAATGTATGTGCTGAAACTATTGCTGGAAACTTGTGTTGCATAGACAGTAGCAGGTAGACACTCCTGCAGCAAAAGATAATCACAAAACATAACAGGAAAGGAAGTTCTGCAAAAACTGTGTGCATTAAAGAGCTGAAATGGAAAAGGGGACAGCCAAATTGATCACTTAACTAGAACACATAAACGGGTTACTAAAGCTTCTCACCAAAGTGTCAAAAACCAGTGCTTGTGTTCTGAAGATAACAAATCTCTAATTACTGATCAGCAAAGAAAATGGAGATAAAACAGAGGATGAAGTGGGATTCCCCACAGTATAGCTGTCAGACATGGAACCATTCATAATGTATAAAGAGAGCTCAGATACCAAGAATAATGAAATGTGCAAAGAAATGAGATTTAATCAAGGTGTGATATTCTGTAGCAAAGTGCAAGAACTACAAACGGCTACCTTTTCAACCATATAGCTAAGAAGTCTAAACAACACGATTATGTTCCTCAACGATTAGCCCAGAAAGGAATTCTTGGATATAAATGCTGTTGACAGGACACAACAATTAAGTGGTTTCTTCTTAAACTTGAACTATTGTTAGCTACTATCTGCTCTAGTCATGTTAGCCAAACCATACCTTGCTAATAACATTTCCACGAAAAACATCTTGATGGAAATTATCTGCTCAGCAACACACATTGAGATACTTTGACAAGAGAATCTAAAACCCAAGTCAACTAATGAATTGGTATAGCATAAAGAATGAAGCCAGAGGACAAACCAGAACAGAAGCAACCATGAAGGTACGGAATCATGAATT
The DNA here is from genome assembly GCA_036023115.1 of Brasenia schreberi. NCBI lineage: Eukaryota > Viridiplantae > Streptophyta > Magnoliopsida > Nymphaeales > Cabombaceae > Brasenia > Brasenia schreberi. The sequence continues at coordinate 38,954,601 of JAYKKT010000091.1, read as the reverse complement.
TTCAGACTGTAGGCTTAAGAGCATAAATATTCTTAGCCAATTAAACATCCACTGAGATTTTCAAATTTCAACAACTAACTACACCATACACAAGCCGATGTCCTTGAATACAAAAGTTGATTTTGACACCTTGTACTTTAAATATACAACATGGTGAAAAATTATGCAAAGCAATCCAGAAGAAAGCCAACACATTACAGATGTGTTCCAATTCTGTGGGTTGAAAAACCAGTCAGTCATCATACAACATCAACCAAAATTAGAAAAGGTTTCCTCAAACTGTCCCTAGTGCCTTGCCAATGAACAGTTACGAAGAAGTAGGAACGCTCACAAGAAAAGCATTTCGTACTTGTAGGCACGCAAAAAGATGAAGCATTGCAGAAAAACAAAACTCATTGTCTCTTCATTAATAGAAAGCTCGCAAATGATGCGCACTGAAAAGATCACCCATCAATATTTGAAGATTGATAATTGCATAATTAGCTTACATATTCTGATGATTCTACCAAGCAATAACCATAAGGAACGTTGAAATGTGATCTACCCAAAAGACTTCACTACACATCCCAAGCTGACGTACATGCCATCCTAATTATGACAATATATTGATACCATTTTGGCGTGAATAATCTCAACCTTGAATCCAAAACCAAAACGAAATTAAAACAAAACAATAGTGGAGGCTGCAACTGAAATGACTAAACCAAGGTTTCAATGAACCAATCATCCCTAAACCTGAGCAGTACCCGCGGTAAAACCAGGATCCTCACATCTGTAACGCCCATCTGGACCAATTCCAAATCCTTTTGGATCAGCAAACACATTCTCAAGGAGCTGACTTCTCGGTGGAAGCGGACTCTGGTCTGCGAATTCCACTGCATCTTCTATCACTTCATCGATCTTCTTCTCAATTGCCTTCAACTCAGATTCAGTAGCCAAATTGTTCTCAATCATGTACTTCTTAAACGCCACGATCGGATCCCTTGCAGCATAATGAGCCTTTTCAGCTGTCAAATTCTCATATGGTATCAATATACACAAAGCCAGACTAATCGCAGTAAAATTCTCACATACAAAATCCTATACAGATTACAAAGAAGGATCAAAGAGGTTCGTGTGATCTCACCCGGATCGCGAAGCTCATCCGGATCAGCCAAGGAGTGCCCTCTAAACCGATAAGTCTCGCATTCCACCAGGGTTGGCCCCTCTCCACGCCTAGCCCGCGCAATTGCCTCCTTCGCTACCTCCCTCACCTTCAATACATCCATCCCGTCCACATGAATGCCCGGCATTCCGAATGCTGGCCCCTTCTTCCAGATCTCGGGATCGGACGTAGCCCGAAAATGCGACATCCCGATTGCCCACAGATTGTTCTCAACCACAAAAACAATCGGCAATTTCCACAACGCAGCCATGTTCAAGCACTCAAAGAATTGACCGTTGTTGCATGTCCCGTCTCCGAAGAACGCCAGCGTTACATGCTCGCAATCTTCTTCCTTGAGGACTTCCCTTCGGTACTTGGAGGTGAAAGCGGCGCCCGTTGCGACAGGAATTCCCTCGCCAATGAAGGCGAAGCCACCGAGGAGGTTGTGCTCCTTGGAGAACATATGCATCGAGCCACCCTGGCCACGGCAGCAGCCGGTGGTCTTGCCGAAGAGCTCGCTCATGACCGCTCGCGCAGAGACGCCCTTGCTGAGCGCGTGGACGTGGTCTCTGTAGGTGCTACAGACGCTGTCTTCCTTCTTCAGAAGATTGATGAAGCCCGTCGACACGGCCTCTTGCCCGTTATAAAGATGAACAAATCCGAACATCTTGCCTCTGTAATACATCTGAGCACACATATCCTCGAAAGATCTCCCCAACACCATGTCTTCATACAGCTCCAATCCTTCCTCCCTTGTTACCAACTGAATCAAGAACACCCACAAAATATTGAGAATCAGAAACTCACCAACTGAATAAAAAAAAACACCCGTAAAAGAGTAAGAATCCGAAATCCAACAAGAACTAAAAAAAATTTGTGGGTTATACCGGCGTATCCACTTGTGCTGAAGTGGCGGATTTGGGAGTTTTCTGATGGAAGACGCTTGAAAAGGAGAAGGTTTTGAGAGGGATTATGAAGGAAAGGGAAGATGGGGTGTTGAGTTTTGCATTGGAACCCAAAAATTGGGAAACTTTGAGGACCTTGGGAAACGATTCGGGATTGTTGCTGGGGAAAGTTGAAGGGTGGTGAAGGAATCCGGTAGTAAAAGATATGGCTGAAAATGAAGCCGCCATTTTCGCTTTTGGGTGTGTCCTCAACTCCTTGTTTGACTAGGGAAGCAAACTCACGCGCAGAGAGAGAGGGGGGAAGAAAGCAATGGTAGGGAAGTTGCGCTGATTCAAGGGAGGGAAGACGGCGCTTGTTTTGATGGCAGTGGGTGTTTCTGAAATGGATTCGAGAATGGCGATAATATGGATTGGATTTTATTGAAGTACTTGTACATTTCAACTTCTTTTTGGTGTTATTTTTCGTTGGTGACGGGGGTTTGGCAGGGAACTTGTTGGATTAGGTGATTGGTTCCGGTCTTCTGGCTCGCTCGATATAACCAGCTATTGGCTGGGTCACTTTGTTTCTTCTCCAATTTCAAGAGTTTTGCGTGAGCATCCAGCGGCTAAATCTGCACCGTATGTACGAGTTGGAACCATCTACTTATATATTAACAATCACATTACATTATTACAATATGGCTCGGTCTCCTCACTGCAGGCACCTTATGGTTTTTTCCTTTTGAAGAACACCTTCTATTATGGCTTTGGTGGAATGCTCTTACCAGAAGAACAAGATTATCGATCTTATTTGAACCTAGACCCACTGAAAGGAAAAGCATGTACAATTCTGCCTCGGCAAGGTTTGTCCAGGTGGCAAAGTTGTGCATCCTGGTGAGCATTCCTCGTCTGTGGCAAAAAAGCCCCAGTTATTTGTTTCGTTTAGAAGTTACCAAAATGTACTAAAAATAGATTTTACCTATCATAGAATCTCCAGAATGGTAAATCACGAGTTCATCAGTTGAACAAGTTTGGAGCAAGGGAATGAGCTAATCCTGAAGTTATCATCCCTGGTGTGTCGTAATCTCAACCAAGTATCTTGATCCTTATTGGACAGGACTTCGAGCGATAAAAGAGCTGATTGGTTGCTGGGATCCAAATAACTATAATCTTTTCTATCCTTCTTAGCTGTACTGGTCCGCATCTTACGAAATCCCAGCTTACCTATCACAAAAATCAACCCATTCCAAACACAACTTGAAGCAGTCAAATTTCCGAGCATTATCTGCTTTACAAACTGGTCCAAGCCAACACCCTGGTGTTTTCATCAAGCCCCTTTTCTCCATAAGGACTTTTGTTTCGGCAACCTTTCCCCACCTTCCAGCTCCAGCATATATATTAGACATCATGACATAAGTTTGTGCTTCTTCTGCTTCTAATTTTGTTAGTTGCTTAAACACACGTTCTCCCATCTGTACGTTTCCTTCTACAGCACAAGCACTAAACAGAGACCCCCAAATTCCGGCATCCGGTGTAACTGGCATTTTACATATGAACTCCTCCGCCTTGCTCAGAAGACCGGCTCGACTAAGTAAATCAACCATACAATCATAGTGCTCCAGTCTGGGAACAAGAGAGTGGTCTTTCGCCATGGTCTGGAAACACTGCCACCCTTCTTCCACAAGTCCAGAGTGAGCACATGCTGAGAGGACCTCAACAAATGCAGCATGATCTAGACTCATGTTCAGTGAATTCTTCTTGAAGAGTTGCAGAGCAGTAGATCCGAATCCATGAACGCGGTGGGCAGCTATAGCTGCACTCCAGGACACAGTGTCCTTTCTAACCAATTCATCGAAGACGCGCCTTGCCACATCGAGAGACCCACATCTTGTGTACAGCTTTACTAGAGAAGTGCAAACAAAAGCATCTGCCTGGAAACCAGATTTTAAAATAAAGCTATGAATGGACTTCCCTTTCTTTGAAGCTGCAAGATTCGCACAAGCGCCTAGCAGCACAAGCATTGTCACTGAATTAGGTTTCACATGGTGCCGCAACATTTGCTTGAAAAGATTCAATTTGTCTTCGGAACATCCGATTTCAAAAAGGCCAGTGAGCAAGGAATTCCATGGAACAGGATCTTTCACAGAGTGCATCATCAGCAAGCGATGAGCTTGGTTTATTCTCCTCTGGTTCACAAATACAAAGATTAGCGAACTCATCAACAAGTTCTCTTTCTCGAAACCATTTCGAATAATGTAACAATGAATCAGTCCAGTGTACACCAATTTCAGAGATTCTAAACTGATGAGTACACAATGAAGTGTCACAGGATCTGACCTCATCCCTGAAACTTGAAGTTCTCCGAACAGTTGAAGAACCTCGTGCCAGAGAGAGTTTATCACATACCCTGTCAGCATTGCATTCCATAGTACCAAGTCTTTCACTGTACAAGATCTGAATATTTTGCATGAATTACCTATGCAACCACATTTTGCATACATATCAAGTAACGCTGTACAGATACAGACATCGGAGCAAAGCATGTTCCTTACGATATAACCGTGAATATCTGTCCCTTCCTTATGAGCTCCAAGAGAAGCACAGACAGGAAGAACAGTCAACATGGTCATTGTCGTCGTCTTGAAACCTGCCGACAGCATCTCGTGGAACAAAGTCAATGCTTCAACGCTTCTATCGTTTTAAAAAAGCCCAGAGATCATCACGTTCCATGAAGCACGGTCTCTTTCACTCATGGCACCAAACACTCTACTCGCGAACTCAAAAGACGAGCATTTACAATACTTACAATACATATCCATTAGAGAATTCACCACAACGATGTCGGAGCTGAACCCATATCGTAGAACCCAAGAATGCAATTCCTTGGCCAGATTCCAGTCACCAATTTTCCCGCAAGCCGAAAGAACTGAGGCAGCTGTGATTGAATCACCACGTAATCCATCCGACTCCCTCGTCCTCCGAAGCACTTCCAGTGAACTCAATGGATCCCCATTAAACAGTAACCCACCAATCATGGAGTTCCACATAGTAACATCCTTCTCAGCACTTTCATCCAACAGTTTGTAAGCATCCATAAAATTGCTACATTTCGAATACATATCCATCAAAGCGGTCACCACGAACAAATCGGAACCATACCCACTTACCAAAACATGCCCATGAACTCTTCGCCCTATTTCATAATCAAAAAGCATAGCAGACGCCTTGAGAAGGGTGGTGAATGTAAAGCCATCGGGTGTTACCGAAGAGAACAACATCTTGCGGAAGAGATTGAAAGCTTTCTCTGGCTCGTTGTTGAGAGTGTACCCTCTCATCATCACGTTCCAGACGAAGGAATGGTTTTCCTGATGATAGATGGTATCGAAAATCATGCGGGCGCCGAAGAGGTCGCCGAAGAAAGCATATAGTTCCACGAGTTTCGTTAAGAGGGCGCGGTGGAAACGAAGGCCCTTCAAGAGAAGACAGGCGTGAAGACGCTGAACATCTCGTCTACATCTTGCATAGGCGAATTCATTGGTGAATTGTGAGACGATACAACTCAGACGATTGTGTTTGTTCTCAACCACAAACACAATCGGCAATTTCCACAATGCAGCCATGTTCAAGCACTCAAGGAATTGCACCAAAGAGCAAGAATCAAGAACACCACAAAATATGGAGAATCGGAAACTCACCATCTGAATCAAAAAACACCCGTAAAAGAGTAAGAATCCGAAAGCCAACAAGAATTAAAAAGTTTTGTGCGTTATACCGGTGTATCGGCTTGGGGTGAAGTGGTGGATATGGGAGCTTTGTGATAAAGGACGCTTGGAAAGGAAGAGGTTTTGATAGGGATTCTGAAGGAGAGGGAAAATGGGGTGTTGAGTTTTGATGGAATCCAAAAATTGGGAAACTTTGATGACCTTGGGAAATGATTCGGGATTGTTGCTGGGGTGAGTTGGAGGGTGGCGAAGGAATCTTGTAGTAGAGGATATGGCTGAAGATGAAGTCGCCATTTCTGCTTTTGCAACTCCTTGTTTGACTAGGGAAGCAAACACACACTCAGAGAGAGAGAGAGAACAATGGTAGGGAAGTTGCGCTGATTCGAGGGAGGGAAGACAGCGCTTGTTTTGATGCCAGTGGGTGTTTGAAATGGATTCGAGAATGACGAGAATAGGTAATGGATTTCATTGAAGTACATTTATTCTTCTTGGTGTTAACTTTTCGTTGGTGACTGGGGGAACTAACCTGTTGGATTCTGGCTCAATCAATATAAAGCAGCTATTGTGGGTGACGGTTTTGTATTTTGGGTGAGACGGATTCCACACATTGACTCCATGTAAATCTGTTACTTGGGTGAGCTATCAGACAAGCCTAAACAGCCTCAGCTTGAAGCCAAGTGATGTTTTCAAGACTAATAAACGACATACTATAAAAGTGTAATCGTTCTTGAGAGTACTTGCTCAGCCCTGGGTTCTTGCAATGAGAGAAAACAGTAGTTGAATGGGTGACCTCCTCAATCAAGTTCTGGATGCTTTAGCTTATTCCACGGTATTAATGTGTGAATGATTGATGGTGACACCGATATGGCCATTATATTTTTATATGAATAGTTATTTGCACACTCTTTTATTATTGACACATTTTTTTACTAAATACAAAATCATTTTCAATATAAATATTGTTTTCTCTCACCTTTCATCCAACATTTCTCTCTCCTTTCATTCAAACATTTCTCTCTTCTCTCACTCAATTCAAGCAAATCTCCTCCCTCACCAAATCTGTTGCCTCGTTGATAGAGGTTTCATTTAGCATTGTTGTTTTCTTAGCAGCTCAATGCATATTTTACGAATTTGATTTAAAAAAATATAACAAATAAGAAAAAAATAAAAATAAGAAAAAATAAAATCAATAAAAAAATAAATACAGCTTAATAATAGAAAAACAACAATCATAAGAATCAAGAACAAAAGAAAAAAAAAATAAGAAACATATAAAAAATTTGAAAATAAAAAACTAGGACATCACAACGAAATATTCTCCTATTGAGGAGACATCGGGCACGTCTCTTCCATCAAGATGTCTTGGTTTTTTATTTTTAATTTCGGTTTAAAAATCAATCAAAATAACTAGGCCATGAACCTGAACCCAGAATCCGCCCGGAACCTTGGACCACCTAATTTGATTCAGGTTTTACCCTTTTATAGAACCTAAACCAGAACCGCCAGTTTCATTTTTCATTTTTTTATAATTTTTAAATCTTTTTAAAATAAAATTATCGGTCATGAACATTTCTGAACTCAAACAGTAACCATTCCAAAATCGACAATTCTGAAGCTATAACTGCAACCGTTCTGGGTTAACCGGAATCAGATAGGTTTATTCAAAGCATCCGAGGCTGTGCATTCATATTTCAAGCCTACTTATGCAACGGACCACATCAGTATGAGAAAAGAAAGGAATATGAAAAGACAGTTAAGAAAACCAGAGGAAGAGACTGACCAATAGGTGCAGCTATAGAAGGCCCTGAGGAACAAAATTAGTTTTAAGGGTAGGTATAAATAATCGACACAGAAGGAGCAGGTAGCCGCAGTGGTGGCGATTGGGTTATTTAAGAGTAAATATTAAGTGATGTGGTAGTGGTGACTTTGGATAATGGGTGATGATAAAGATGATGATGATGATGACGATGCTGATAGTGGTGGTAAATCTGCACCGTATATACGAGTTGAAACCGCCTACGGTGAAAGCTTCCATGAAATGAGATGGATGGAGACGTACGGTGGAGATTGTACAGCAATTACATCGCAACATGACTGTCTGCTCACTGCAAGCACCTTATGTTATGGCTTTTTCCTTTTGAAGGACTGGAAGGATATACCAGAAGAACAAGACTCTCGATCTTATCTGAATCTGGACCCACTGAGCATGGATTGGTTCACTTAAAGAGGTATGGACGCCTGGGAATCAAACTTACAACCTACTACTTGTGAGTCGAGTGCCCTGCCAGGTGAACTAACGCTCAGAACGCTGCTCCTTTAGTTCCTTTGATTCACCATATACAAATAGATGGGATAACAACTGCCTTTCAACAATTTTGAGGCCTTCCATCTTTACTTTATATCTCATTGGGGCGAAAAATGGAATACAACGATCTGCAATCAGGTGAAAAGGAAAGCTATTGCTTAGGCATTTACTTTTTTAGTTGGCCAAATATACAAATTAATGAAAATAAACTAAACTGTGAAATTCAACAGCACTTGCTACACACGTTCTGACTGACCCAAGATGCATAGAAAGATACCCAATATGAACAGAACGTGTTAAACTGGCCCAGAAAGCTGCACCAGATAAAAAATTTAGCAATGCTGATCAAGTTTGAAGATGATGCCGCATATGTACATGAAATACCTCAAAGCAAAATTTTAGCAATGCTGATCTGATTTGAAGATGATGCCGCTTTTGCCTTCGATACTGAAATGCTAGCTTACATGCTCACTGTTAATGGTGCAGCATTTCTCAGGTTCTGCGGAACAAATTCACAAGAATCACCTTTCAGTATTTCCAGTGTCCTCTTTGTTCTTGCGAGGCTGGGCCATTGGGGATCCACACGTTTTGAATCTTAAAAACAACTTCTAACGTTTGAATGGCAATATCGTGTGCATAAAGCAGGAATAGAACCTGTGAACTTCCCCATTTATCAGCCAGTGCGCGAATGGACCGTTGCTGAGCTGAGATGTCCCACAGTTTGTACCCGAATTATTCGTGCTTTCTGTTACAGAGATATCACACTGCCAAGAAGATACCTCATATCGAACCAAGGAAGGGTTACAAACTACATTTGGTGTAATCTTCAAAGACTTCATACTTCAACATCTTATATATTGATATGCAGTTGAAAGATCTCCAGTTGACCCGAAATGGGAATAGTGTCCCCAGTCATGCTCACTCTTGTTTCTGCGGACCAAGAAGTTTGACCATTATGTTCAGTGCACCTGGATTAGAAGAATGAGGTAAACAGCATCAGAAAATGACAATGAAAGCTATTAAGACAAGGACATTGAAGTTTCAAGAGAACTTTTATTTAATAAAACCTTCTAGTAATATAGATACCCAAAGGAATAGCCAGCCATTAACTACAGAGTTCTGAACAGAGAACTTCGAATAATCAGCAAAAGGAAACCAGCGAGCAGGCTTCACCAACTTGGCAAGTGAAACAAATCTGGCAGCAACGAATTAAATCAACTGTATTTGCTGTCCACCCATCTTGATTTAAGAAGATTCTGGCAGCAGATACTGCAGTTATAAATGTGGAGCTGCAAAACCACAAAATATGAATGGAAACCAATTTTGGTTGAGTATCCTCATTATGGATGTCGATAGGAGCTTCTCTGAATGTGGGACAGCTTTGTGACTTGACAGTAGCTCGATACCAAGGTGCAGATCAGCTGCTTTCTCCCTAACCACAGCGTTGTCAAAAGAAAAACCTTTATAATGGATACAACATGGTAGGATCTGCCTATCTTGTTTTTGAGCATTTTAGGGCATACAGATCATGTGCATAGTATCTTGCATTAAATGCAAGTACATCAATGGGGAAAACAGTATTAATTTCAACACTGAAAATGTTTAAGGAAAAAAAGTGCCTATTGGGGAAAAAAGTTATATTGTTCTTTGACCTTTATTGTCTAAATGATTCTAAAACTCAGAAAAGAAATTGCTGGCTATGTTATATGGTTTTGAGTGTTGGGCCTACAGTGACAGAAATGGATGAGTGGTCAAAGACCGTATACAGAGGTTATTAGAAACAAATTAGGAGTGACACTAATAGATGATAAAATGAGAGAAATTCGTTTAGATGGTTTGAACACATAGACAATCAAAGAAAGTTCAAGGTATGAGAAACTAAATTGTAAAAATGTTAAAAGAAGAACACAAAGTGTTGGAAGGAAACAATAAAGAATGATTTAGCTTATGTTGAGTTAACTGCTAGCATGCCACATGATCGAGCTCTATGAAAACAAAGAATCCATGTAGCTGATCCATCTAGTATGGGAAAAGGCTTAGTTGTTATTGTTGTTTGTTGATGGTGGTGATCATACAATAGCTCATAGAGGTGCCCAGACATTATTAAGGAACTAATAAGCTGACAAGGGCATAGTGAGGAAAGAATGATTTATACCCATTCATTTTTAGCAGAGCAAAAAATTGAAGAAAGTTTAAGTGAGTAAGGGGCACGTACTAAGTAGTTAATAGCACGCTATAACATTTTAGCAGACCAAAAAACATTATAGTGCCCAGGGTTTAGCGGGTGACCCACCTGGGTGCTATTAGCAGCGTGAACACCACTATAGTGGTCTACTATATCATGTTTAGAGTATGTTGGGTCAGGTTGATCCAATTGGATCAACCCAGCCCAAACTAAATCTAACCTAAAACTAAACCTAGCTCCCCATCTCGTCTTTGGCCTCTCATCTCTCGCCTTTGCTCCTCCTCTCTTCGCCACCATACGCACGTCGACGGAATTCTCAGTCTCCCTTTCTCCCTTCTCTCTTCCTTTCTCTCTCATTTTCTCTGTCTCAACGAACACAGTGGTGCAACTGCTCTTGAGGAACTTCTCGTTGCGGTAGCAGCAGTTCTATGTGGTGTAGCTGCTCTTGATTGGAAAAAAAAATTGGAAAAAAAATTGAAATTTTTGGGGGCGTATTATGGATAACACTGCTTCAAATACAATGAATGGACTTTAATTTCTAAGGAAATTCCTCGGAGGAGTTCTCAACTAAAAGAGTTTAATGTTTTTTACGAAAAACATATGACCTAAGTATGTTTTAAATGTAAAAATTGGAGTGACAATCATGATAGAAGAATCTGCTTACACGGATTCGGGTTTATAATTTCATTTATTAAATAAGAATAATTTATGAACAAATAAAAATTGTGACAAAATCATTTCTCTTTCTTTTACCAACTTTTAGGTATATTTCTGCTACCAGTTTCTAATTTCATGAAATCGCAAACAATGAAGAACAATTTGGTTGTCTCGGTTCATTGAGTGGGCATTTCACAACTTCACTATTTTAGGGTTCACCTTACAAGACTTCCATTGAGTTGAACATGATCAACGTGTGTGAGGCTTAACTCAGCCTGTGAAGTGAGAAATAGAGCTCAAGCATTAGTTAAAAAGCTAGTCTCCAATAAGAGAAAAAGGAGATATCATCAAGTAACAATATCACATCACTAAGGTGTCATAGACTCAATAATCAAAGAAATGGAACTCATTGTTTTGCTCACATATGAAAATTAGCAAATATGATAACTATATGTACAAAGATAGCAGTTTATTAATTTTGATATATTAGATGAGTGGATTATGGAAGATAAGGAAGAAAATGCACTCCTAACCGAAGAAGACATTGCATGGATTAATTTGAAAGGAGTGCAAGAAGATTTTGATTTTGAAGCAGAAGGTGATAGAAACTTTAAATCTTCATCAAGGAGAAGAGAAGATTATTTAGTTAATGATCCTGATACAAATTTACAATATGTAAAATGTAAATGTATTTCATTTTTTGCTTCAAAATATGTAAATTTGGATGCAATTGTTCAATGTTGAATGCTCAATATGTACTAAACTTTGCATTATATGAATTCAAAGCAATTACCAAAATTTTCCTGATTTTTTCGGATTTTTACTAATTTTTCTTGATTTTTTAAATAATTTTTTATTTTTTTAATATTAAAGTACGATACGATACGCCCGTATCGTGGAGCCCAGCGATACGCAATACGATACCTGTCAAACAACACTGATTTGAAGTGATAACTTATCAAATTTTGGTGTCTTATCTATTTGAGAAATACTTTGTGTTTCCATGGATGAGTTTGACTAAATACGGCCATGAATTCTGGTAATAGTGTTGTTCTAAGAAATGAGTTGAAATCGGGAAGTTGTTGCTTATGCAAATGATCTTTTGGGGAGTATGAAGCATTGTTTCTCATTTTATCGGCTTCAAGAATGTCACACTCGTAAGCCATCTGAAGATATAAAGGCCACATGTGTAATGATTTTATTACTAAGTGTTTTATCGTGATAATAACGTAGGTTCTTATTTTTATGTCCTTTTGCTATTCTAGATGAGCTGAAGAGGTAGTATTGTTATCTGCAACCCTGATGTGCACATAAAATGGTTAACAATCAAGTAGGAGTTATTGATAACCATTTATATCGGTGGCATAGAACAACGTGCAAGAATGCTCAAAACAATGCTGCAAACAAGCTAAATTCATTTCGTTGGTTAATAGACAAAGAAGGCAAAGGATAAGATTTCTATGGAAGATCAAGAAGAATTCAATTTTGAAGGAACAAAGAAAGAGGAATTGTCTTCGTTTGAAAATAAATGAACATGATTAGTTTCTTATAGAATAGTTTTTTGTTTATTTTAAACAATTAAGTGTATATTATAATCACACTTCAATCTTGATGGATGCTATGTTTTGGACTTTATTTGTTAAGTTGTTAGTTGTATTTGATGCATACAAAAGTTGTTGCTCCAAAAGTATTATAAATATTTTGGTCAATTGGTAATTTAGTATATTTGTCCACTAGTCCACCCTAACATTATTCTATTTTTTTGCAGGTTAAGTATAATTTGTTTCATTGCTCAAATTAGATTGGAGTCATGGACCATAGTCGCCATACTTGAGCAAATAAGTATAATATATATATATATATATATATATATATATATATATATTAGTTTCTTTTAATTCTTTTGCTTACTTCGTATAATAATTTGGTTACATTTATGCTTTTGTTTTTTAATGTAAGTTTAATAATTCAATATGCATATACCACATGAAATTTAGTGTCTATCTTTTTAAAATTTGTTTATTTAGTTTGATTCATATTTATGAAAGAAATGGTTATGTGTTTCTTGATATTTTTTAAAAATTAGAGAATAATTTTTAATCATAAATAAAAGTGTACCGTTATATCCCCGCTACTCCTATATAAGGGTCAACTGCTACCAACCCACTAACCGCTATTGATAACATAGGGCACATATAATATTGATGATGCTTTGTTATGATAAACTACAAAGAAACACACAAAGAGCAGTTCACTTCGCTAGGGGTTCAACCCACAAGATGAAGGTCATGAGTTTAATGCCCAGTGCATGCTGTGGTGTAGGCATTGCCATCGCACCACAAGAAAAAGTACAAAAGAAACAAGTTGTACCTGTGAATCTTGGAAGAATTTGTGCTCTGGTAATAACCGTCTGGAAGCTGCTTAGACAAAACTTTACTTCTTTGATTCTGCTTCACGTTTACCCTTGCATATCACTGTCACGTTCAAGCAACAAATATTGCGTATTAGCCTTTTAGGGCTTAATTCTTGTTTCTGCTTCATGTACCACTCATCAAACGCAACTATTCACGAGTAAAGGTGGCCGCTTCCACCTGATGGGAAGTGACAAGCCCAAGATACACTCCTCCATCTTTGCTTGTCCCAAATGTGCAGTAGACTGAAGATGCATGCACTATATAAAGATGGCGCTATTGTCTCCTCTTCTTCTCTGTAACTGCAAAATATTGGAAGTTCCAACAAAAGATGCTATCAAGATAAATGCATGAGCAATGTAACATGTACGAACTTTTAAGAGCAAGCTACACATGAGAGGCATGTACATGCTTTATAGAAGCTTAAATACTTACGGAATAAACTAGATGTTAAGGGAAACTGAAACGAGGATCCCTTTGGTTTAAGATTCTTCAGTTGACGAAATTTGTTTGGTTTGTCATTTTGTACAGCAGAACTGCTAGCTCCCCCTAGGGAAATATCGGTTGTCATTTTAACCTTTTCATGATAAATAGCTGGTGGTGCAAGCCTCAACCGAGGTAGAGTATCAATCTGAAGTGTCCTCTGAACCTTTTGAAGATTGTTCAAGATATCAAACTGCAAAACGATATGCATTCAGCTTATATTTCAAGGGCTCATACACAGGTATTATGTCTAAAAGTAAACCCTTACACGAGATATCTGCTGGAGCCCGTATGGCCTCTCAACAAGTTCAGATTCACGTAATGGTTGCCCAAGTACACTGCCTTGTCTTTTTTCAGTTTTCGAAGGGGCATTTTTCACTAGGCCATTTTCTATGAGGATGGACTTGCTTCTGGCCAGAGTGGGGTTCTTCTTTGGCATACAGATGGGGCACCCAACTGAGGAGTTCGCGTTCAGTTCATTTCCTCCAACTTCACATTGCACGTGTACTGCATGACCGCAATGGAAAACATGTACACTTGATGCTGGAGAATCCTTGGTCAATGAGCTGCTACATATGCAACAGTTGTTACTCTGCGGAGCATAAGCATGTGATGCACCCTTCTTAAGTAAGCTCATGATATAATATGTATCATCCTCAATCAGAATTTTAGCGGTATCCTGATTTAAAGAAAAACAACAAAAGAAGTAAGTTTTAAGACAAAATTTCACAGGAATAAGATAAAACTATGTTAGCTAGACTATTACTATTTTATGTCAGTTTTGATGCAGAATGGCAGAAAATTACATAGACAACCGAAGGTAAGATGTCCAAGGACAACTACAGAAAATGTTATTATTGCAAAGACAGCAAATACAAAGGAAAGTGCTTAAGTAGAACGTTGGTTTAGATTTCCCAAGGTCAGTTTTATATTGCGCATTGAATGTACAAAAGATTGTGTCCTGTTTCGCTGCTCTTTCATGTTATATTTTGGTTAGATACTTGAAGTTTCTTAATCTCATCTGCAGCTTCCTTCTTTATCTTTCACAATGAAGCCATTTTTTATAGACATAAAAGGGCATTGTAGGAGAGAATCTACGACAGTGTTAAATGTTGCACAAAGAAAATGAAAAAACAAAAAACATGGTTCAAGTGATGTACGTACCAGAATTCTGCGCTCATAGCCATATGTTCCCAGCATACCCAATATAGTTCCTTTAAAATCACCAAACTGCTGGCTCTCGTTATCAGAAAGAAGCTTAGTCATGATCATTGGAAGAGGAACATATCCCACCAGTCCTTCCACAATTTCTCCAACAAACCGAGAGATCAGTCTTCGTGAAATACCAATTATTTTTTCAAGATCTGAAAACCCTTTATTGTTTGAAGCAGCATGATCATCTCCTAGTGCACTACAATTCCCAGTGGCCTCCGTAACTTTAAAGGCATTATCAGGTTCAAACAGATGCCTCAACGGCTTGCAAAATCTGACAAAATCACAACGAAAAAGCAAAGAAAAATAAAGCACCAAAACTGTTCAGAAATGGCTGCCGAAGTTAGTAAGGTAGCACTCAACAACTATGAGCATCCAAAAAATGTTGCTGAACTATCACAAGAACATTAGTACAAGTTTATATTTCAACCAAGCAAACAAACTTACGAATCGAACAAGTGAAACCACAAAGACTGAGATTCTTCTGGATCCAGACGATGAGTGTTTCTCTGGCATAATCCTATAGAAGTATGTAAAATGCCATGAACAAAGATAACCTGCATATACCAGGGTTGTCAGGTCAGGAATCTATGTACAAAACAAGAACCTGATGTGAACGGGTATGACACAAACCTCTGGTGTGCTTAAAATAGCATTCAACTGATCCAATTCAGACATGCTAGAAGTTGTTTGAACTTTGCTTCTAACAGTGGAAAAAATATTGTCTAATTGGGAATCAATACCAGATAAGGTGAGGGACAAGGAACTTCCCACATCACCAGCCCTTTCCAATAAGAATGCAGCTGCATCTGTCGCACCATATTTCTGGCAAAGGCGCAAAGAGTTCTCCAGTCTGTAGTTCTCAAAAGTCTCCAAGAACCTCAGTACTGAACCAGGTTCAAATTGACACATCAGCTGCAAAAACAGAACAGCTTAGCCTGTGACAAAAAGTTCTGACCTTACATTGGATTGATTGAAACGTAGAACATAAATGCAAGTACAACATTCAATAACATTTCACTTGGCTAGGTAACAATCTGACATGACCTATGCACAAAATTACTGATCCTGTCCAATTAAAAGAATTTAGGTACCTCCAAGGCTCTCACACATACAGTTCAGTTAAAAAGGGTGCCTTGGCAACATATTGGTGAGAATTTTTTCATATAATTCCTATGAAAATGACTGTGAAAAGCACATTATAGAGAAAAAAATTGTAAAGTATCTTTGAAACTTTGAAGAAATGTGAGGTCGGGATTTGACTGGTCCAGGGTCACCAATTATCCATTTCTGATTTCTTTGTCTACCAATTGTAAATGTGAAAAATATTGAAAACTTTTGGTCCTTCGATATTTTGTTGGTGCAACAACCCTACTACCTTGTGTTTCTCTTCTTAAGACCTTATGTTCTTAACGGTTTGGTTCTATCCCTCCATACTGCAGTCCTTTTGTTTTTTCTTTTTTCCTTTGATAAATGTGGTATTCCTTGTCATTACTCGTAAGAATTCCGTAGCTTCCATTGAAGCACTACATTTTCCAAAAATTTGATGGTGCCTCCTCCATAGCTTTAACAAGAAGTGGAATTAGAATGAGTTCACCCAAAAAGAAACGGTGAATGTGAGATACACCACGATGCAAGGCAACTGGTTTCTCCCAAACTGTAGCGCCAACTCATGAAAGGGCATTCCAACTTCACATGGAACCTCATATGTGCATACCTCAAGATAAAGTTCTGCCATGTCATCAGTGATGTCAATGGGATTACTACGTATGAGTTTAGGGAAGTTTGAGAGCATGTCCAAATAAGCCAGGATCTCATCTGATTTACCCATATGATTAACTCCATAAAAAGGAGAAACCAAAATATCGCCCTTCGTCAAAGAAGAAAAATCAAGTGCACCATATAAGTGGACATCGACTGCAGTCTTTAAATATTGAAATAAGCACTTTGCTTGAAGCTGTAGTATGGATAGTATCTGCTGATTGTCTTCATGGAAATGTTCAACGACCAGAAAAAAAGCGCCTTCCCTGCCAAATCAAAACATGGTAAATCAAATGAAAGAGGAAAGGCCACAAAAGATTTCCATTCACTACAACAAGAACAACATTCGACAAAGAATCCCGTAAGAACTTAATTCATCTCTTTCAACACAGAAGACCACAACATTTTTCTTAGACCAACATTTAAGTGATTTAGTGAAGGTTTTAGAACAAAGACAGAATATATGGAATGTAAGTTTGATCATTTGGTTACTTCAGAGGACATAGAAATTAAAATTGGCACACATTGCATTCCCCAAAAGGAAAGTTTTAAATACCTAGGGTCAATTTTTCAGAGTGATAGAAGAATTGATGGAGATGTTACGCATAGAATTAATGCTAGTTGGTTAAAATGGAGAGGAGCATTAGGTATTCTCTGTGATAAGAAGATACCATTAAAGTTAAAAGGTAAATATTATAGAGCAGCAATTAGACCTGCCATATTTTATGGTTCTGAGTGTTGGGCAGTTAATCATCAACATGTACAAAAGATGTCTGTGATAAAAATGAAGATGTTGAGATGGATGAGTGGTCATACAAGAAAAGACTGTATACATAATGAGGTTATTAGAAACAAATTAGGAGTGGCACCAATAGAGGATAAAATGAGAGAATATTGCTTAAGATGGTTTGGACATATAGAAAGAAGATCAAAAGAAGAACCTGTAAGAAGGTATGAAAAACTAAATTTGGAAAGTATTAAAAGAGGTAGAGGACGACCACAAAAGTGTTGGAAAGAAACAATAAAGAATGATCTAGCTTATTGTGAGCTAACTGCTCACATGGCACATGATAGGGCTCTGTGGAAACAAAGAATCCATGTAGTCAACCCCGTCTAATATGGGAAAAGGCTTAGTTGTTGTTGTTGTTGTTGTAGTGAAGGTTTTAGACAGGCAAAAGTATTTTAAAGTTACCTCTTACTTGCAAATATCATCATAATAAATAATGGTGGGAGAAAGATATCCATTAAAATATAACAAGAAGACAATTATATTTTCAAGGTTGTATATCAAAATAATCAGCTTCACCTGTTCAATTTTACAAGGTCTGGTATCCGAGAGATAACTGATGATCGAAAGGAAAGAAGTTCAGCATCTTTCAATTTCAGTAGCATATTGCTAATAAAAGCAAAGGCATGAACAGGTTCATCCATGTCTTTGATGTAACTATCTAAGGCTGCAACATACTGGCCACTTTTAATATGTATTAAGCTGCACACCTGCAGATTGTCAGACAAATCATGCCTATGAGAATTGAAACAGAAAGTCGAGAACAATAGTAAAATTGTAAGGCGCTTAAGATGGAAGGAAAATAACAAAAACAAAAATAGCTAATGCAACGTTATATTCATGCCTGGTAATATTCAGCCTGTTCACAAACTTGCAACACGTATGATGAATCCCATTCAGTCTCCCGCACTGCTTTTAGAAGAGCAAGAACTTGCTTTTGCCTTCTATTAGGAGGTATATGCCCTTGCTCTGAAGACCTTGAGAACGTATCAGTCTCAGATGCCAAATACTCCAAGATATGATTAAACAGATTTTGCGAAATTGTAGCCCGCTGACATGCAACAAAGCAAGCAATGAACTCCAGAAGATAACCCCGCTCTTTCTTTGAAGGCCATAAACCCAAAGATTCATAACTATGATTGCTGGATGTGTCCACTCCCGGAACCTCGATATCAAGAACACTAATCAATGCATTGGTAATATTTTGTGATAAACTCTTGTCCTCTGTCTCATTGGCATTTCTTCTATACATGTCTTCCGCAACCAAATCAAACGAATGAGATAAAGGTTTATCTACTTTCTTGTATTCATCTTCGAAGAAAGCACACCGGAGAACCTCAAGAGTGGCAACAGTATCCAAACATAAAAGATAATAAAGATTCAAGCATGATCCAAGGGATGATTTAAAGCTTGCAACAAACTGAGAATTCTGGCTACTTGAATTTTCCAAAAGAAATTCAATCAGTTCCTTCCTTAATGATGGCAGGCGAGAGGAAGGGAGTTCACCTTGACCTGCCAAAAAAATATTTCTTCAACTTCAGCTAAGGGTCGGGCATCAGATAGCATCTGAAATTTCACTAAATACCAGGCCTTCCACTAAAAAGGGAACATGAATATTAAAGAAGAAAGGCGCCAATAAAAGGAAAACACGATCTGAATAATGAGAATAAAATAATGAAGTAACATTTCAATGTGCATATAAAGGAAAGAGTTGAGACCATTTTTGTTTCATCTCAATAAAAGTAATGAGCTTAGAAAACTTTTCTAGGACTAAGCTAGGCATGTTGATAAAATCAAAAGATTGATTACAAGTATTCTTCAGGTTGCGATTCCCATGCATCCCACGTAGACAGCCTATGCACCAAAGCAAAAACTGAAGCCCAGGCAAGTCCTTATGTGGGACCACCGGATGGGGGAGAAAAAAGAGCGATGATTCATGTCTGTTTTTTTTATGTATTATGACAGGTCACAATGTGTGAAGTATGTATCGGATCGGGTCCATCCAACCGGGTCCCACCTGGGACCCGATGTGTTGGGGCAGTGGACGGGAACCACGGGCTCCCGTCTGCTGTAAAACTGAGTGGCCACTGCTCAGCTGAAAAGAAGGCAGTAACTGCCTTCCTGCAAACATAAACAGGAGAGAGAGAGAGAGAAAGAGAGAGGTGAAGACAGAAGAATGTGAAGAGGGAGAAAGGCGGCTAAAATTTCTTTTGAAGAGGCGAAGGTATCGACCTCATGAGATCGACTTTTTTAGGTTTTTAGACTTGTTTGAAATCTGATTTCGACGTGGTTTGAACCGTTGGGTTTTATTTGAATGTAGAATATTAATATTATGCTTTTATCATCATTTAAGGATTAAATTGAGGTGATTAAAGGAGAGTTAGCACTATTATATTGGGATATGCATAGAAGCGGAAGGTAGGTGAATGTGTTTTCTTTTCGGTTATATGTTAGAGGTAGTTTTTAAATGCTTTCAGATGATGCATGAGGTTCTGAAATATTTATGAATGCTTTTAAATGGGTATACATGTGTTGGCTTGTGAAATAGTCTTTAAAATGCTTCGATGACCATATGGGTGCATAGCACGAGTGTGCTTGTGTGTGAGTAAACCACTTAATGGGTATGGATCTATCTTTCATTACGGTATGGGACGTCGATGGATTATACATGAACGTATCTCTTAGTGTTAGCTCATGGGTTACCATTATAGGCGAGTGAAATACTACCAGTATGGATCTACTTTCCACGACAGGGTATAGTGTTAGTGGATTGTAATGGACGTATCAGATAGTCCTAACTCGTAGATGTGTTGAGTTATGCTGACTACTTCGTTGGTTGAGCTATTTCGCACTTATAGATATAGTGGGCTACTCATGTCAGTTACAATATGCTTGAGTTGGGGATAAGTGGAACTAGTCAGCGAGCTTAGAGAGTTTATGTACAGTAGAACGGATTTGATACTTGATTTGAATGTATGGTTTTGATATGAATATGATATTTTTGACTTAACTGAATATATGTGATTAATGTGGATGTGATTATGTGGATCCAGGGAGATGGCCCAGTAGATGTTATTGTGGAAATGGGATGTGATTCTGGAGTTATTGTTGTGATTATATGGTTGAATGTATGATTGTATTAGTGGGGTATCCAAATACTTTTTTTCCATGGAGTTAAGGGGTTGGACTTGATGGGCCCTTGGCTGGTACTAGGATCCTAGTCCTGACATGTCGAGGGGATTGTCGGAGGTCACGTTGATAGGAGCATGATGCAGGCAACTCCTACGGCATGACAGTGATTGGTTACACTATAGAGTCTATGATATTGAAACTAAATGATTGGTTACATTATAGAGTCTATTATATTGAAACTAAATTGCATATTGACGAGTGTTTGAGTATGCACGCATGTTTGGTAATGGTATTGTTTTATTGATGATATATATATATATATATATATATATATATATTCTCACTGCCTGGTTTGAAATGGTGCATGTCTCTATCAGTCAAGGAGACAAATCCATAAGTCAAAAGGTTGTGCAAGACAACTTGATTTATTGATGGAGTGATGCTTTATTTATGGAGTAATATGTACAACAAGTGAGAGAGAAGAGAGTAGTAAGGAGAGAGGAGAGGGTTAATTGCATTCAGTTGTTGGGGATCAGGTCTCCCTAATGGCTATATTAACTAGCCGTTGAGGAGCCCTGATCTCCAACGGCTAACTGGATGGCCAAGGCCCCAATGGCCCTGGCTATCCCGTACCTAAACATGGGCAGTACCTCAAACTTAAGATATGGATATTGAAAGTTTGTGTAACAAAAAATTAAATGTAGGAGCCGATAATGACTTGGTGAAGAAGTCTGTCAGTTGCATTTCACATGGTAGGTACATAACATAAAGTGAGCTTTTTCTTCAAGCATTTCTCTCGAACAAAGTGACAATCCATCTCAATATAATTCGTTATTTCATAAAAAGTGTTGTTAGATGTGATATACATGGCACTCTTCTTGTCACAAAACAGAGTCGATGGTTGTTGAAGGATGACCCCCATGTCTCTCAACACCTCTATAATCCTTGAAATCTCAATAGCAATGGTCGACATGACTTGATATTCCATTTTTGTGGATGAAAGTGATACATTTTGTTACTTTTTAAATCTCCAGGAGATTAATGATTCACCTAAAAATATACAAAAACTTATGGTGGAATGTCAATTATGGACATCTCCACCTCAATCTCCATCATTGTATGTAGTCCAATCAAGTGAAGAGGAAGAATTTAGAAGTACCCCCTTATTCAGAGAGTACTCAATGTATCTAATGATTCTAATAATCGCACTCATGTGAGCACTAGTATGAGCTTGTTGAAACTAGCTTGTAGTGTGTACAGCGTGTGATATGTCTGAACGAATGATAGTGAGATAGGTCAATGCTCCTATAAGTTGTTCGTATTGGGTAGGATCGTCCAGTTTCTCTCCATTTGTTGCTCTCAATTTTGTTCCAAGACCATCTGGTGTATCCAACTCCGCCCATGTAAGGGATCACCCTTGCATTGCCGGTCCCAAGACCGGATAAAAGAGGAGGGTTGTGTTAAGCTTCCGACAGCCAGCGTAAAACTTCGTCGGATTTTATAACATGGATTACAAAAATTATAAGCATTGCTTTGGGGCGTCCCCGCCTAGCGATGTGCTGCAAAGCCCGAATGTAGTAATAAGTAAACAATGGCCACTACATTTTCACCCGAATGTAGTGAATCAATTGCAGAGAGGGTTCCTACATCATGGACGGGTGTGGGTAAAGAAGTTAGTCCCACTACATTATCACCCGAATGTAGTGAATAATTTGCAGAGAGAGTCTCCGCATTTTGATTATGAACAGATGCGGAGGGTAAGGAAGCTAGTCCAAGATAATAAGATTCGTATTGGTTCTTGGAATATCGAAACATTATCTGGTAAGCTAATAGAGGTGGTAGATACTACGATTCGGAGAAAGATTCATATTCTATGTTTAGAAAAGACAAAATGGGTTGGAGAAAAAGCATAAGAGATAGTGGATATAGGTTTTAAATTATGGTACTCAGGTAAAGAAAAGGCTCGAAACGGAGTTGGTATTATCATAAATAAAGATTTAAAGGATAGTGTAATAGACATATAACGATATGGTGACCGAATCATGACATTGAAATTAGTGTTAGGAGCAGAGGTTTTGAATATAGTTTATGCTTACGCACCCCAAGTAGGACTAGAAGATAGTATAAAGACGGCTTTTTTAGAAGAGTTAGATAAGGTGATTCAAAAGATTCCATAAAGGGTGATGATTTGCTTAGGAGGAGACTTAAATGGACATGTCGGTAAAGAGGCATTAGGATGTCAAGGGATTCATGGAAACTTTGGTTTTGGGGATATAAATGAGGAAGGTAGGGAGATTTTAAATTTTGCTATGGCATTTGATTTCTTTATAGTCAATACAATCTTCAAAAAACGAGATGAACATTTAATTACTTATAAGAGTGGCTTATCACAAACACAAATTGATTACTTTATTTGTAGAAAAAAGATAGAGTGTGTTGTAAAGATTGCAAGGTAATTCCAGGATAAAGCTTAACCACCCAACATCGACTTTTAGTTATAGATTTACAAATAAAAGAATGGACAAAGAAGAAAAGAGTGCATCGAGTTATTCGGACTAAATGGTGGAACCTCAAAAGCGAGAAAGAAGATATATTTAAACAAAAAGTCCTTCAAAGAGATGTTTGGAATTATGTTGGTACACCCTGTGATATGTGGAACAATATGGCTATACATATTAGGAAAGTGGCGAAAAATGTGTTAGGTGTATCTAAGGGAGGTGTACCAGCACAAAAAGGAGCTCAATGGTGGAGTGAAGTAATGCAAAATAAAATCAAGGCAAAGAGGACATGTTACAAATTACATTATGCTAAGAAAGCTAGTGAAACTTTAGAGGCTTATAAAAAAGCAAAGAAGGAAGCGAAAAAGGCCCTGAGTGAAGCAAAAGCTAAAATTTGGGAGGATTTATATAAAAAAACTCAACTCAAAAGAGGGTGAAAGATATTTTTAGGATAACTAGGACTAGAGATAAGAAAACTAAAGATCTTAATTATGTTAGATACATCAAGGACGAGGATGAAAAAATTCTAGTGGCAAATGATGATATAAGAAATAGATGGAAAAACTATTTTTCTAAGCTTTTTAATGAAAATAAAGATGTTAGTATTAGCTTAGGAGAGTTAGCCAAATCATAAAAGTATATAAACCACAATTTCTACCGACGTATTCAAAAGAATGAAGTCAAAGAGGCTCTTAAACATATGAAGGGTGGTAAATCGGTAGGACCAGATAATATTCCTATAGAAGTTTGGAAAATACTAGGAGAAATAGGAGTCACTTGGCTCACAAGACTATTTAATGAAATATGGAAAAACCAAAAGATGCCCGAGGAATGGAGAGCAAGTACACTTATACCCATATATAAGAACAAGGGAGACATTCAAAATTGTGTGAATTATCAAGGTAAGTTAATGAGTCATACTATGAAATTGTGGGAAAGAATTATTGAACATAGGTTAAGACAAGTATCAAGTACAACAAAGAGACAATTTGGATTTATGTTAGGCAGATCTACTGTTGTAGCGATTCACCTTTTGAGACGTCTTATAGAACATTTTAGAGCAAAAAAGAAAGACCTTCACATGATATTTATTGATCTAAAAAAAGCTTATGATAGAGTACCGAGGGAGGTTCTTTGGAGAACTTTGAAAAAAAGAGTTATCCCATTGACATACATTAACCTTATAAGAGACATGTATGATGGTGCAAAAACATGTGTGAGGACTCATTAAGGAATGGCAGACTTCGTTGAAGTTAATATTGGGTTATATTAAGGATCAACTTTAAGTCCATACTTATTTATAATGGTGATGAATGAGTTAACAAAACATATTAAGATGAAGTACCTAGGGTCAATTTTGGAATGTATGGAATGTAAGTTTGATCATTTGGTTACTTCAGAGAACATAGAAATTAAAATTGGCACACATTGCATCCCCCAAAAGGAAAGTTTTAAATACCTAGGGTCAATTTTTCAGAGTGATGGAAGAATTGATGGAGATGTTACGCATAGAATTAATGTTGGTTGGTTAAAATGGAGAGGAGCATCAGGTATTCTTTGTGATAAGAAGATACTATTAAAGTTAAAAGGTAAATATTATAGAGCAACAATTAGGCCTGCCATGTTTTATGGTTCTGAGTGTTGGGCAGTTAATCATCAACATGTACAAAAGATGTATCTGACAAAAATGAAGATGTTGAGATGGATGAGTGATCATACAAGAAAAGACCGTATACATAATGAGCTTATTAGAAACAAATTAGGAGTGGCACCAATAGAGAATAAAATGAGAGAATATCGTTTAAGATGGTTCGGACATATAGAAAGAAGATCAAAAGAAGAACCTGTAAGAAAGTATGAAAACTAAATTTGGAAAGCATTAAAAGAGGTAGAGGACGACCACAAAAGTATTGGAAAGAAACAATAAAGAATGATCTAGCTTATTGTGAGTTAACTGCTAACATGGCACACGATAGGGATCTATGGAAACAAAGAATCCATGTAGCCGACCCCGTCTAGTATGGGAAAAGGCTTAGTTGTTGTTGTTGTACCATTTGGTGTATCCACCTTCTTCTCGTCCGTTAAACTGATCTGTCAACAATTTCACTCGCAAATTTTGTTTGAGACATAAAGTATCATCTATCGTTACGTACAATTTAACTTCCCAAAAAATAATTAAGCAAACCAAAGTCTTTCATTTCAAATTCTTTGTGAAGATCACTTTTAACTTGCAAGACGTCAGCTTTATCATATCATCCATATATACTTGCACAAGAAGAATGTCATGCTTTTTATTTTTAATAATAAAAGAGTAGTATCAACTTTTCCTCTTGAAAAACCATTTTCTAAAAAGTTAAAACTTGCTACGACCTTTTCAGTACCAAGCCTTAGGAGCTTGCTTCGTTTAAACCATATAAAGCCTTTTAAGTTTAAAAACATGGTCAGGTAGATTCATGATTTTCAAAACAGGGAGGTTGTTCAACGATGTGTCTTATATATTGAATAAAACCATTCGGTGAAAGCACTTTTGACATCCATTTGATATAATTTGAAATCCATGATGCAAGTATAAGCAAGTAACATTCTAATAACTACAAGTCTAAGCTTCTGGTCTGCATAGGTTTCTTCCATAATCTATACCTTCTTCTCGATTATATCCTTTAGCGACCAGCCTAGCTTTTCGCTTTCTAGTTATTAATCCATTTTCATCAAGTTTGTTTCACAAAAACTCATTTAGTACCAAATTATCAGGGTGATTATTAGGTCTTTTAGCAACTAATTCCCAAACTTGGATTTCTTTCAAATCGATTTAATTCCTTCATGCATAGCTAAGATCCAATGTTCATCATCAAAAGCTTCAATTAAATCCTTAGGTTCAATCAGAAGACAACAAAGCGTAAGTGATTACAATTATTTCTGAAAGTGGTGCATTAAAGTACTGGTATCACCTTGTCCCGGTCAAAGGGAATGATAATTTGATCAAGGAAGTGATATTTCAGTCACCATTCTTTGAGGAAGTTCCAAAGCTTTAGAATCTTCTTCATCTTCCATTTATCCTCTTGCTCCTTAATTTCCTTTTCTTTACCGTCTGTGTAACCAAATGTATTCCATGATTTCTAAGATTTCTGCAATCATCAGTCAACCAGATATCTTTCTCGATCCGTTTTGGTCGGTTTCATCAAATGCAACATGTATAGATTCTTCAATAAATAATCATGTAGTTCTTTTTTTATTGTAAATGTCACGAAAACCTTTTACTATGATTTGAATAACCAAGAAATATACCTTTCATCAAACTTATCATCAAACTTGCCTAAATTTATCTTTTTCCATTATTTAAAAACAAAACATTTGCAACCAAAAAACATGAAAGTGTGAGACATTTGGCTTTCTTCCCTTATACAACTCATATGGGGTTTTCTTTAAAATAGGCCTTATAAGGGGCCGGGTTCATTACATAACAAAGGCGTACTTACGACATGCGCTAGTATCCGGCTTTCATTAAGCATAGTTTACGCCCGTTTCTTCTAAGAGAGACGGTTTTCCTTTCTACATCTGCTCAGTTTTAGGAAGAAGCGACCTCATTAAGCATAATTCTAAACCATTTCTTCTAAAGAGCGATTTTTCCCTTTCTACAACTCCGTTTTGTTCATGGGTTCTAGGGGCGTAGAAATTATGATTAATGCCATGTTCATCACGATAATTTTTCAAAAACAGATGATTTTCAAATTATGCACCGGTACAGTCACTTCCCATACATGGAGAGGATATTTGAAAATACGCTTTTTAAATCATTTTGAATAAACTTTGGCAAGTCTTTTAAAAGCTAGAAAATGCATCATTTTTATTTGCAAGAAATAAAGTCCATGTAAACCTAGAAAAATCATCCTGATCACTAAAAGCATAGTAATTCCCACCAAAGCTCATGGGGCTCTAGAAGGTCTAAATAGATCCATGTGCAAAAGTTGTAAAGGTCTAGTGGTAGAAACTATATTTTTTGCTTTAAAAGACCTTGTATTTGTTTACCACTTTTTGACATGCATCACATAATTTATCTTTATAAAATTAAGCTTGGGCGGTCTAATTACTAGCTCTTCTTTAGAAGACCAACTTCTTTAAGTTGGATCCTACGTGAATGTGTGCAATTTCTCCTATGCCATAACCATGAATCATCGTTCTTACTTTCAGACATTTCGCATCATTTAAAGATATATCATCAAGACTAATCATATAGATGTTGTTTACTCTATGACCAATGAATTTAACATGCTTATCATTTTTATCTTGAATTATGCATCGAGCTTGAATCAAAATGACTTTATTTCCTTTATCACATAATCATCAAGACTAATACTAAGTAAGTTGTGGACTCAAACCTTGACAATGAATTTAGCACATTTTCAATAGGAAGAGTTAGGGTTCTTATACCGCAGGCTTTGCCAATTCCAAGAATTTTACCTTTGTTATTATCGCCATAATTGGACGTGTCCATAATTCTTGGGAATAAGTGCGGTGAACTTCTGAAGTTATCTTTACATAGCAGTCATATTATTCAAGGCCGAAGATTCTTCATCGAATGGGTTCAATTTGAGCTCTCTGGCTTTCAAGCACACACAATAACCGCAAGCTTAGTTAACTTTTGGTACCCCAGAATTTTCTTGGGTCCTTGTGTGTCAGTTTCAAGTGGTATAGTGACTTGGGAACCCAAACCATTTTTGTCTATCAAGATACCAATTTGAATACGGCGCATTGCATGTACAAGCACTATGTCCTTTTTTCCTTGCATTGCGTATTTTAAACCTTACCTTTGGCTTCCTGATAAAAACATTTAATAAAAGGGCTACTTGAAATACTAGAATGCACAAAGAAATTTTTATAGAGTTTTTGTTGATTTTTTCGGGTTATAACCTATCCAGGCATTTTTGAAAAACTATGTCTACTTTTCTTCCACAATAAAAATATTTAAGTTATCCAAACTTCCAAAAGTGAATTTAGTAGAGACTTTAGTTGATTCTTCGTTTCTTTTCAAGTGTATGCGATATGAAGAACAAGAAGAGGAAGTAGAAGCATGTGAAGAATAATTTGTGCATGCATCCAATGATTCCTAAAGTTTCGTTTTCAATTTTCAAATTCTTCCATTTCTTTATTTAAAACAGAATTTGTTTTTAATGAAGAATCTTCGATGAAGAAATTTTTTGTGAGTTTTGAAGATTCTTCAAGAAGAGGAAGTAGAAGCATGTTGAAGAATGATTTGTGATGCATCAATGAAAGTATAAAGTTTCGTTACCTCAAGCGCTTTCAATTCTTCTATTCCTTTATGCTAAAGACACAAAATAGCTTTCTTTCAAAGAAAAAGCTACCTTAGATGTCCAAAAATAATTTTGTGATCCCATGCTATGAAGCTTTTCTTCCATGTAATTCCTCAAGGCTACTTGTAACTCATGTTTTAGAAGGTCTTCTTTTTGATAAAACTTGACGTCGTTTCGCTTTCTTCTTCATCTCGCTTTTGCCATGAGACACGAGTTGAGCTTAACCCCTTCTCGCAGGCTCGATTGAGTCCGTTTATAGTTTCATCCCCACGCTATGTAGGCTTTTCTTCCTTTTGCTTTTCCTTGAAGGGCTTAACGCCAAATTTTTTCTTTCTTTTTTGATAGCAGGACACTCCATTTTCATGTGACCGGGTTTTGCCACGTTTCTCGATAACAAGTTGGAGTCGATGAAGCTCCTGTCGACGCCTTGCTTGAAGTGTGTCTTTTTAGGAGGGAAGGAGAGGTCTTCTTATGCGTTCCCTTTTCTGAGAGAAATTTACCAAACTTTTTAACCAGCAAAACTTAAATTTTCTTCACTTACCTCGAACGTTTTCATCATTAATGAAGAGGTGGCTTTCGAGTGCTATTCCGCTTTCTTCTTTTATCATTTTCTTCGCTTTGATTAATCACTCGAAGTTCGTGCTCGTGAAGTTTTCCAAAGAGGTAGCTATCATTGTCGAGATCCTCGGTCGGATATAGGCTCACTTTGGGTTGCCAAATCTCTTCGCTAAGACATCTCACCTTAATCAAATCTTCATTTGAAAAGCTTTTGCCCACAAGGATGCAAAGTCATGATTAACTATGCGGGTGAACCTCTTTTGCATTTCTGAATGCTTTCTCCTTAGTTCATTCTCGACCGCTTCATATTCACTTCAGTTTAGAGAATTGATTCTCGACCTTTAACTTCACTAGTACCCTGCACAGATGGGTAACTATGTGGGTGAGTATCCTTTTGCATTTCTTTTAGCTTTCTTACAATTTGAAATTCTAAAAAAACTCATATATCCCAAAGCAAAAAGAGTAATAATATTTTTGGGCTTTTAAATTAAATTGCACTTTTCTTTGTCTTCAAAGACCACATTTATTTCGTGTTTTCGGTCCTTACACCATCGAATTCCTGCGCTGGTAAAGCCGCTGACAGCGTGATAAAATATCTAGATCAATAGCTTCGGCGAAAGATTTAAATTACTTTCCTTCCAATATGCGTAACTAACATCAGATCATTGAAGCTTCGTGGTGTGGCTCGCTTATGGAGATCGACCCTTTCCTCAAAGCGTTTTTCGAAGAAGTCTAAATACATCTAGAATCTCGCTATAGCTCTTATACAAGAAGATTTTCATTTCTTTCCTTCCCGACTTGTAACCAAAGGCATTGAAAAAGGGTGGTTGATTTATGGAGGATCCTGTAGAAAAACCATTTGAAGAAGCCAAAGCCTCTTGATAAGGCTGCCAAGCTCTTTATACTGAAGTCTAACTACGATACCACTTGTTACCAAGTGGCTACCCGATTTCAAGAGGGGGTGAATTGAGTATAAAGAACAAAACCTCTCTTTTAATTAAAACAGGGGATATCAAAAGCAATAAATAAATGCTTACGAGAATAGAATGAGAAGAAGAGAAAAACAATAAGAAGCAGTACGAATAGAATGTGCAATAAAATAAATTGTTATTGGTAAAATAAAAGAGATTAGGGAAAAGAGAAGCGGTACGAGTATTTATCTTTGGTTAGAGCATCACTAACCAACATGTCGTCCGATCTTTTCACAGTCGAGATTTTTCACTAGTATACAAGCTTCGAGATAGGTGCTACCGTTCAAATAAGTATGCAAGCTTATTAAGTGCTTGCCTCTGGGTTACAAATTGAGCACTTTTCACACCCAGGACACTAAACTGTGATAAAGTCTCGACACTGGGGGATACCTGGCACGCCTTACAAACCTTGAGGGATGCATACCCACACAAACACAGAAATATCGGAAAAAAATAGAGATGAAGAGAAACTCTCCAACCGAGGTATGTAATACAAGTAGAAGAGTGCTAATGTCGACTCTCACCAGAAATATCTCAAAGTTTTTAAGCAAGAAGCGTAGAAAATAGTTTTCACAAAGACAGAGTAACTGGAAAAATAGTCTTCCCAATAAGGGTAATGGAAAACGTGACCTGTGAGCTTACTATTTATAGGGAAAATTAGGTTAAACGGCCGTTGGTACAATTAATGGCAATTAAAATTCTTGTCTCTGTTTCCATTTACGTAAACACGAGGTTCGTGTTTATTCGAATAAAAGCAACCAGCGACATTCAAATAAAACGCACATGTAAAACTTATTTGAAAAGGTTATTCGAGATAACTATCCTTATTATTCGAATAAGCTTATTTGAATATCCCATCACATTGTAAATAACTTTCATTTCAAAGCTGAAATTCAAAAACCAAAGGTTATTCGAATAGCAACTTGGTTATTTCGAATAAACGTATTAAAAGGAAGTTCGGATGTAAAACCTTTATTCGGAATAACGGATGAGTTATTCGAATAACTCATTAAAAACTTGTTTCTCGAAGAAACTTAGTTATTCGAATAAACGAATGTTTATTCGAATAGCCACTTTAAAAACCTGATTCTCGTGAAGACATTTATTCACCTACCTACCTAAATCTATGACTCAGCCATTCAATCTTTGACATTGCTATCATACATGGTTCACAACCCATTTATTAAGGCTGAGCAAGTAAGAGTGACATTATTAGAGACAAGCAAGTAAATTGGCTTCTTTGCCAGTGAGCCACTTCTAAGAAACATGATATCAATGTAGAAATCAGTTAGAATAGCCAACAGTGGAGCCAAATATCCAGATGTGACGTCTACAACTTTAGGATCATGCATGAACAACAAAAAAACTAAGAGAACACCTTATTTAGAGTTTGGCAGTGGACTCTGATTAGTTCATGTGAGATATGAACGGATTTATGCACCATTCAGGAGAACAACACTCCATGAAATGGAATACAGATTCAATGTTTCATATGCATTTAGCCTAAAAACTCAAAACCCCATCATGTTGGGAATTTGGGAGAGCGTGTATCATGGTGAGTGGAAAAGTATCAATATTGCAAGTCATATTAGTATAACTCAGCTCAATGTTTCAACCTACATTGTGCAAATAAAAAAAATTGCAGATTCATGCTCTTCAGGCATCAAGAATCACAAAATTTTCATGTCTTACGTGAAAATGAAAACTTTTAATTAGGAGAATAAGTTTCACAGTTTCAGAAGAAAATGGTAAACTTGAAAGTAACAAACCCGATTCCAACAGCATCCCCTCGTTGGCAATCTTGTGAAACCAATAAAAGCTCTTCTAAAGGTGTCTTAAAGTCATCCAA
This sequence comes from Brasenia schreberi, assembly GCA_036023115.1. NCBI lineage: Eukaryota > Viridiplantae > Streptophyta > Magnoliopsida > Nymphaeales > Cabombaceae > Brasenia > Brasenia schreberi. Next base: position 38,922,733 of record JAYKKT010000091.1, on the reverse strand, counting down.
GCCTTTGTTGAAAAGGTATATCAGTGCACCATACAGTCCATGCTCCCTGCATAATTTCACCACCTACAACAGGAAAAATGGTCACTATCTTATCTATGAAAGTAACAATCAAACAAGGGCTAGCACAGATTGTACCTGATTAAAGTCTAAGGAGGAAATGTCCATATGAAGAACACACTGCTCAACACGTTGTAACCATCCTTTATCGCTATAATGCTCCACAAGTGCTTGCATTATCTTTGAAGCGAATTAGACCAAAATAATCAACAATTTTTTTAAAAAATAACCAAGTAAGAAGCAAGAGTGTAGCACCCTGACCTCAGGTGGCAGACATCCGAGCATATCCTTCAAAATATATGGCTCCAAAATCTCCAAAAAGGTACCTAAATTATAGCAGCCAACTTGGCATATTCAGTGGGTATCTTGCTATGTTTCTGATGGAAAGTCCAAATAAATATCAAATCCAAAAAAATGGAAGAGATTGAAAGAAAAAGTATCTCAGACACAGATAGAGGGAAAGAGGTTTCTATAAGTCCATTCAGAAAAGAACATGCATGTAGATGAGTCATCTCCCTGGAAGTAGATATAGATACTTCAGAAAAACCTACTGGACTAGATTTTCCTCAATCCTAAAATATATCAAAGGTGTTATCTGCAGAAAAAATTGTGTATCATGCTTTTGGGGCAATTTGTCTTGTTGTTGATGGCATTGTCCTTCTCCTACTGCACTTCAAATGCAGTACACTCTCTTTTACCTTATAAAGCTTACCTACAACTTAAACAAAGTTTTCTAGATGAAATAGTACTTGATAAGTGAACAAACAATGCAATCTTGAGCTCTTTTCATGATTCTCCCCTGAATTTCATCTTCTTCCTTCAGTATACAAGCAACAGAAACTGCCAAGTTGCAGAAAGTACCACAATTTCCTATTATTTCTTTGATCTGACATGGTTCTGCACCATTCCGCAGCTCAAGATGCAAATCAACCTAACTTAATGCAGGCCATGTAATTGTATAAGTCCAACTCACTAACTTGTTTTCCTTCTACCATACATCAATAAAAAATCACACTTTCATTTCCGTGGGAAGGCAGTGATCGGTACTACAAATATGAAGAGGTTTGATTGCTTCAGTGCTGTTGAATTGTGGGGCTTGCTTAAAGAGCTAGTTGGCTAGATGATTTAGGGAATTCTTTAAGTAGGGTGACCACTCTTTTGTAAAGTTTCAGTCAATATGTTCCTTCGTAGTACAAAGACGGGCTTGCCATGAGGTAGGCCGCAGGAATTCAACAAGGATTATGCATGCCAAGATAATGAAGTAAATGATGATTTCTTTGATACAAGACTCACAATGCTATATCATGCTGATCTACTTACAGTAATGGTGTAATAAACACCCCAAAACCTATAATTAATGGATGGGAGAAAGAATACATTAAATGGGCAATCAAGTTGCTGGCTTTAGAAGGGTTACACCACGGCTAGAATTCTGAACACTGCACAATAGTCCACTGCTAAGGCCAATTAATGGATAGGCTTACAACAAAGAGAAAAAGAAAGAAATGTATCCAAGGCAAATAACTGTTGTAACTTGTAGAATTACGAAAATGCCCTTATGGTGGCAAAAAAGATAGAAATGCCTTCATGAGACAAAAATACCCTCACTACAATTTGGAACCCCTCATCAAACTATTGGGGGAATCATTGAGAGTTTGTTGAGCAAAAAATTGAGGAGATTCACGGTGAGGGTTTTGGTAAATAAGTTTGCTAGTTGATGTTGGGAAGAAACGTAAGGAAGCTCAATAATTTTTTTCAAGAACTCTCCATGAACATTCCTCTCAATGTGTTTAGTTCTCTCATGGAAAGTGTCATTACTCGCAATACCAATGGAGCTCTTGTTGTCACAAAGCATCTTGACATGTTCTTTCAGTTTCACTCCCATGTCTTCAAGTACGTTTCTAAGCCAAGCAATCTCCTTTGTGGTGGTGGCCATCACATAATATTTTGCTTCAGTTGATGATAGAGATACTTTTCGTTACTTCTTGCACTGCAAGGTATTAAACAATCACCTAAGAGAACACAAAAGTATGTTGTTGACTGTCAATCATTTATCACCTCTCCAATTGGCATTTAGGTAAGCGAAAAGCTCTAACTGAGAGGTATAAGATAAAAGTAATCCTTTGTTAATTGAGTCTTTATCATTTGTAACTATTCTCATGACAACCCCCATGGGAACATGAGTAGAAGCACTTTGAAATTGGCTCACGACATGCAATTTCTAATAATAGTTAAATATGTTAAAGTTCCAACTAACTGTTGGTATGGTGCAGCATTTTCTAAAGGTACGCTATCCAGTGTTGTCTGACGCGTATCGTATCACGTATCGCTGGGCTCCACGATAAGGGTGTATCGTATCGTATCGTACTTTAATATTAAAAAACTATAAAAATTATTTAAAAAATCAAGAAAATTAGTAAAAAAAATCAAGAAAATTTTGAAAAAATCTGGTAATTGCTTTAAATTCATATAATGCAAAGTTTAGCACAAATTGAACATTCAATATTGAACAATTGCATCCAAAATTATATATTTTGAATCAAAAAAATGAAATAAATTTACATTTTACATATTGTAAATTTGTATCAGGATCATTAACTAAATAATCTTCATCTTCTCCTTGATGATGTTGTTGCACTTCAAATTAATTCATGCAATGTCTTCTTCGATTAGGACTTAGGAGTGCATTTTCTTCGTTATCTTCCATAATCCACTCATCTAATATATCAAAATTAACAAATTGCTATCTTTGTACATGTAGTTGTCATATTTGCTAATTTTCATATGTGAGCAAAACAATGAGCTCCATTTCTTTGATTATTGAGTCTGTGATATTATTACTTGATGAAGTCCCCTTTTTCTCTTATTGGAGACTAGCTTTTTAACTAATGCTTGAGCTCCATTTCTCACTTCACGGACTGAGTTAAGCCTCACACACATTGATCATGTTCAACTCAATGGAAGTCATGTAATTGTAACGTGAACCCTAAAATAGTGAAGTTGTGAAATCCCCACTCAATGAACCGAGAGAACTAAATGTTTTTAATTATTTGCGATCTCATGAAATTAAAAACTGTTAGCAAAAATATACCTAAAAGTTGTAACAGAAAGGGAAATGATTTTGTCACAAATTTTTTTTGTTCATACATTATTCTTATTAAATAAATGAAATTATAAACCCAAATTATAAGCATATTGGAGGATGCCTTGAAGGGAAGTGAAGAGAGGGGAAGAGAGGGCAGAAACATGCAAAAAAAAATTGGGCGTATCGCCCGTATCGTAAGATACAGTATCGTATCGTACGATACAGCAATACATATCGCACCCTATCGTACGATACGGTGCGATACAGATAACACTGACCCTATCATCAATCTTCATTTTATAGTTAAGAACCTCAAGGGTGTATGCATTTCTATGATTCCTGAGAGTGTCCTCTCAATTACATCCAAAGCAAATCCCATTTGAGAGAGCAAATACTCCCTATCGGAACGATAAACCTCTATTCCAAGAAAAAATTTAAGATGAGCGAGATTTGTAATCTCAAATTCAGGCTTCAAATTTCTTTTGACATTCAAGAAAAGACCATATACATAATGAGGTTATTAGAAACAAATTAGGAATGGAACCAATAGAGGATAAAATGAGAGAATATCGTTTAAGATGGTTTGGACATATAGAAAGAAGATCAAAAGAAGAACATGTAAGAAGGTATGAAAAACTAAATTTGGAAAGTATTAAAAGAGGTAAAGGACGACCACAAAAGTGTTGGAAAGAATAAATAAAGAATGATCTAGCTTATTGTGAGTTAATTGCTAACATGGCACATGATAGGGATATGTGGAAACAAAGAAACCATGTAGCTGACCCCGTCTAGTATGGGAAAAGGCTTTGTTGTTGTTGTTGTTTGTTGTTGTTGTATTCCCAATTTCTTCTTTAACTCCGCCCACGTAAGGGATCACCCTTGCATTGTCGTTCCAAGCCCCGATAAAGGAGGAGGGTTGTGTTAGGCTTTCGACAGTCAGCGTATAAAGATGGCTTTTTTAAATAGTATAAAGATGGCTTTTTTAGAAGAGTTAGATAAGGTGATTCAAAAGATTCCACAAAGGGAGATGATTTGTTTAGGAGACTTAAATGGACATGTCGGTAAAGAGGCATTAGGATATCAAGGGATTCATGGAAACTTTGATTTTGGGGATATAAATGAGGAAGGTAGGGAGATTTTAAATTTTGCTATGGCATTTGATTTCTTTATATCAATACAATCTTCAAAAAACGAGATGAACATTTAATTACTTATAAGAGTGGCTTATCACAAACACAAATTGATTACTTTATTTGTAGAAAAAAGATAGAGTGTGTTGTAAAGATTGCAAGGTAATTCCAGGATAAAGCTTAACCACCCAACATCGACTTTTAGTTATAGATTTACAAATAAAAGAATGGACAAAGAAGAAAAGAGTGCATCGAGTTATTCGGACTAAATGGTGGAACCTCAAAAGCGAGAAAGAAGATATATTTAAACAGAAAGTCCTTCAAAGAGATTGTTTGGAATTATGTTGGTATACCCTGTGATATGTGGAACAATATGGCTATACATATTAGGAAAGTGGCGAAAAATGTGATAGGTGTATCTAAGGGAGGTGTACCGGCACAAAAAGAAGCTCGGTAGTGGAGTGAAGTAGTGCAAAATAAAATCAAGGCAAAGAGGGCATGTTACAAATTACATTACAACAACAACAACAACTAAGCCTTTTCCCATACTAGACGGGGTCGGCTACATGGATTCTTTGTTTCCACAGATCTCTATCGTGTGCCATGTTAGCAGTTAACTCCCAATAAGCTAGATCATTCTTTATTGTTTCTTTCCAACACTTTTGTGGTCGTCCTCTACCTCTTTTAATACTTTCCAAATTTAGTTTTTCTAACCTTCTTACAGGTTCTTCTTTTGATCTTCTTTCTATATGTCCAAACCATCTTAAACGATGTTCTCTCATTTTATCCTCTATTGGTGCCACTCCTAATTTGTTTCTAATAACCTCATTATGTATACGGTCTTTTCTTGTATGACCACTCATCCATCTCAACATCTTCATTTCTGTCACAGACATCTTTTGTACATGTTGATGATTAACTGCCCAACACTCAGAACCATAAAACATGGCAGGCCTAACTGCTGCTCTATAATATTTACCTTTTAATTTTAATGGTATCTTCTTATCACAAAGAATACCTGATGCTCCTCTCCATTTTAACCAACCAGCATTAATTCTATGTGTAACATCTCCATCAATTCTTCCATCACTTTGAAAAATTGACCCTAGGTATTTAAAACTTTCCTTTTGGGGAATGCAATGTGTGCCAATTTGAAGTAGCCAAATGATCAAACTTACATTCCATATATTCTGTCTTTGTTCTACTAAGTCGGAGGCCTTTGTTTTCTAATGTTTCTCTCCATAGTTCCAATTTTCTATTAACTTTTTCCTTAGACTCCTCCACTAATACAATGTCATCTGCAAATAACATACACCAAGGTACTTCATCTTGAATATGTTTTGTTAACTCATCCATCACCATTATAAATAAGTATGGACTTAAAGTTGATCCTTGATGTAACCCAATATTAACTTCAAAGAAGTCTGTCGTTCCTTCATGAGTCCTCACACATGTTTTTGCACCATCATACATGTCTCTTATAAGGTTAATATATGTCAATGGGATACCTCTTTTTTCCAAAGTTCTCCAAAGAACCTCCCTCGGTACCCTATCATAAGCTTTTTCTAGATCAATAAATATCATGTAAAGGTCTTTCTTTTTTGCTCTAAAATGTTCCATAAGACGTCTCAAAAGGTGAATCGCTTCAATAGTAGATCTACCCGGCATAAATCCAAATTGGTTCTCTGTTGTACTTGATACTTGTCTTAACCTATGTTCGATAATTCTTTCCCATAATTTCATAGTATGACTCATTAACTTGATACCTCGATAATTCGCACAATTTTGAATGTCTCCCTTGTTCTTATATACGGGTATAAATGTACTTGCTCTCCATTCCTCGAGCATATTTTGGTTTTTCCATATTTCATTAAATAGTCTTGTAAGCCAAGTGATTCCTATTTCTCCTACTATTTTCCAAACTTCTATAGGAATATTATCTGGTCCTACCGATTTACCACTCTTCATATGTTTAAGAGCCTCTTTGACTTCATTCTTGTGAATACGTCGGTAGAAATTGTGGTTTATATACTTTTCTGACTTGGCTAAATCTCCTAAACTAATACTAACATCTTTATTTTCATTAAAAAGATTATAAAAATAGTTTTTCCATCTATTTCTTATATCATCATTTGCCACTAGAATTTTTTCATCCTCGCCTTTTATGCATCTAACATAATTAAGATCTTTAGTTTTCTTATCTCTAGCCCTAGCTATCCTAAAAATATCTCTTTCACCCTCTTTTGAGTTGAGTTTTTTATATAAGTCCTCCCAAATCTTAGCTTTTGCTTCACTAACGGCCTTTTTTGCTTCCTTCTTTGCTTTCTTATAAGCTTCTAAAGTTTCACTAGTTTTCTTAGCATAATGTAATTTGTAACATGCCCTCTTTACCTTGATTTTATTTTGTACTACTTCACTCCACCACCAAGCTTCTTTTTGTGCCGGTACACCTCCCTTAGATACCCCTAACACATCTTTCGCCACTTTCCTAATATGTATAGCCATATTGTTCCACATATCACAGGGTGTGCCAACATAATTCCAAACATCTCCTTGAAGGACTTTCTGTTTAAATATATCTTCTTTCTCGCTTTTGAGGTTCCACCATTTAGTCCGAATAGCTCGATGCACTCTTTTCTTCTTTGTCCATTTTTTTATTTGTAAATCCATAACTAAAAGTCGATGTTGGGTGGTTAAGCTTTCTCCTGGAATTACCTTACAATCTTTACAACACGCTCTATCTTTTTTTGTACAGATAAAGTAATCAATTTGTGTTTGTGATAAGCCACTATTATAAGTAATTAAATGTTCATCTCGTTTTTTGAAGATTGTATTGACTATAAAGAAATCAAATGACATAGCAAAATTTAAAATCTCCCTACCTTCCTCGTTTATATCCCCATAACCAAAGTTTCCATGAATCCCTTGATATCCTAATGCCTCTTTACCGACATGTCCATTTAAATCTCCTCCTAAACAAATCATCTCCCTTTGTGGAATCTTTTGAAACACCTTATCTAACTCTTCCCAAAAAACTGTCTTTATACTATCTTCTAGTCCTACTTGGGGTGCGTAAGCACAAACTATATTCAAAACCTCTACTCCTAACACTAATTTCAATATCATGATTCGGTCACCATATCGTTGTATGTCTACTACACTCTCCTTTAAATCTTTATTTATGATAATACCAACTCCGTTTCGGGCCTTTTCTTTACCTGAGTACCATAATTTAAAACCTGTATCCTCTATCTCCTTTGCTTTTTCTCCAACCCATTTTGTCTCTTGTAAACATAGAATATGAATCTTTCTCCGAATCATAGTATCTACCACCTCCATTAGCTTACCCGATAATGTTCCGATATTCCAAGAACCAATACGAATCTTATTATCTAGGACTAGCTTCCTTACCCCCCGCATCCGTCCATAATCAAAATACGGAGACCCTCTCTGAAAATTTTTCACTACATTCGGGCGGCAATGTAGCGGGACTAACTTCTTTACCCACACCCGTCTATGATGTGGGAACCCTCTCTGCAATTGATTCACTACATTCGGGCGAAAATGTAGTGGCCCTTCCTTACTTCTTACTGCATTCGGGCTCTGCAGCCCTTGCTTACAAATTACATTATACTAAGAAAATTAGTGAAACTTTAGAGGCTTATAAAAAAGCAAAGAAGGAAGCGAAAAAGGCCCTGAGTGAAGCAAATCTAAAATTTGGGAGGATTTATATAAAAAAAACTCAACTCAAAAGAGGGTGAAAGAGATATTTTTAGGATAACTAGGGCTAGAGATAAGAAAACTAAAGCTCTTAATTATGTTAGATGCAAAGGACGAGGATGAAAAAATTCTAGTGGCAAATGATGATATAAGAAATAGATGGAAAAACTATTTTTCTAAGTTTTTTAATGAAAATAAAGATGTTAGTATTAGCTTAAGAGAGTTAGCCAAATCATAAAAGTATATAAACCACAATTTCTACCGACGTATTCAAAAGAATGAAGTCAAAGAGGCTCTTAAACATATGAAGGGTGGTAAATCGGTAGGACCAGATAATATTCCTATAGAAGTTTGGAAAATACTAGGAGAAGTAGGAGTCACTTGGCTCCCAAGACTATTTAATGTAATATGGAAAAACCAAAAGATGCTCGAGGGATGGAGAGCAAGTACACTTATACCCATATATAAGAACAAGGGAGACATTTAAAATTGTGTGAATTATCGAGGTATCAAGTTAATGAGTCATACTATGAAATTATGGGAAAGAATTATCGAACGTAGGTTAAGACAAGTATCAAGTACATCAGACAACCAATTTGGATTCATGCCAGGCAGATCTACTATCGAAGTGATTCACCTTTTGAGACGTCTTATGGAACATTTTAGAGCAAAAAGAAAGACCTTCACATGATATTTATTGATCTAAAAAAAGCTTACGATAGAGTACCGAGGGAGGTTCTGTGGAGAACTTTTGAAAAAAGAGGTATCCTATTGACATACATTAACCTTATAAGAGACATGTATGATGGTGCAAAAACATGTGTGAGGACTCATTAAGGAATGACAGACTTCTTTGAAGTTAATATTGGGTTACATTAAGGATCAACTTTAAGTCCATACTTATTTATAATGGTGATGGATGAGTTAACAAAACATATTTCTATAGAAGTTTGGAAAATACTAGGAAAAATAATAATCACTTGGCTTACAAGACTATTTAATGAAATATGGAAAAACCAAAAGATGTCTGAGGAATGGAGAGCGAGTACACTTATACCCATATATAAGAACAACGAAGACATTCAAAATTGTGTGAATTATCGAGGTATCAAGTTAATGAGCCATACTATGAAATTGTGGGAAAGAATTATCGAACGTAGGTTAAGACAAGTATCAAGTACAACAGAGAACCAATTTGGATTCATGCCAAATAGATCTATTGTTGAAGCGATTCACCTTTTGAGACGTCTTATGGAATATTTTAGAGCAAAAAAGAAAGACCTTCACATGATATTTTTATTGATCTAGAAAAAACTTATGATAGAGTACCGAGAGAGGTTCTTTGGAGAACTTTGAAAAAAAGAGGTATCCCATTGACATACATTAACCTTATAAGAGACATGTATGATGGTGAAAAAACATGTGTGAGGACTCGTGAAGGAATGACATATTTAAAATAATAGCATTGATTGAGAGTAAATAACTTACAAATATTGGCAGATTGGAGGCATTCCTCTAATCTGCCTCAAAATGCAGAAAACGCCCACCCTGTGCAGCCGTACAGCCTGTCTCTCTAATTGCTTGACTTAACCCTAATCTACCTACTTATAACCCTTCTAACTTGAATTTCTAAATTACCCTTAATCATTCCTAATTACTACTAAATTAACATAACATACAATAAGACACAAAACGACATTACAATAAGACGCATAAAGACTTCTAGTTGACACATTATAACAAATAATCTTTAACACTCCCCCTCAAGTTGGGTGAAAGATATTGAGAACACCCAACTTGGATAAAGTGTCTTGTCTGTTGGTTGTAGCTTTAGTTAAAAAATCAGCTCTCTGTTTTGTTGATTGGACATACTCCAACTTGAATTCTTGATTAGATATCTTTTCTTCGATAAAATGACAATCAATTTCTATATGCTTGGTCTGCTCATGAAAGACAAGATTTGAAGCAATGTGCTAAGCGGTTACTTGACTATCACAAATCAATTTCATAGAGCCTATCTCGCAAAACTTCAACTCTTGAAGTAAATGTGTTTTAGCCATATGAGTTCACATGTAGTGAGGGCCATGGCTTGGTATTTTGCTTCTATACTTGATCTCGCAACTACATTCTCGCTTTTTACTCTTTCAAGATATAATATTTCCACCAAGTAATGTAACATAACCAATAGTTGATTTGCGGTCATCACAAGATCCGGCCCAGTCAGCATCATAATAAAGTTCAATGTGCAAATTACATGATTTCGAATAAAGTAGACCCATGCCAGATATTGAATTGAGGTATCAAAGAATTCATATGATCACAATACATATGATTTCGAATAAAGTATACACTGCATCCATATGATTCTTGGTAGGAGAATTCATATATCTGCTCACAATACCAACTACATAAGTGACATCTGGACGAGTAATTATAAAGTATATAAGCTTACCAACCAAAGCCTGATATTTATGAATGTCTCTGAACTCTTCATTATCACCGATAATTTCTGATTCACTTTCATAGGAATATCACTCGGTTTACAGTGAAGCATGTTTGTTTCTTGGAGGAGATTCATGATATACTTTCTCTGAGTTAAGAAGATACCCTAAGAGGAATACAACACCTCTATGCCCAAGAAATAATGGAGTCGCCCCAAATCTTTGAGGTCAAATTGTCTATGAAGATTCCTTTTTAACCTAGATATTTCTTCAAGATAATCTCCTGTAACAATGATATCATCAACATAGACAGCAAGGATAGATAATTTTGTACCTTTCTTGAAGAAGATTGGATGATCATTAAGGCTTCTTTGGTATCCCAGATTGCATACTACTTTTCTGAATTTCTCAAACCATGCTCTTGGTGATTGTTTCAACTCATAAATAGCTTTGTTTAGCTTGCACACTTTATTATCAGATGTTTTGATACTTATTCCTCAAGGTAGTTTCATATATACTTCTTCATGCAAGTCTCCTTGTAAGAAGGCATTCTTAACATCTAATTGTCATAGGTCCCATCTTATGTTAGCTGTCATACTGAGTAGTATTCGTATGGAAGTAAGTTTAGCCACAGGTGCAAACGTTTCAATGTAGTCAATACCATACAACTGACTATAACTTTTAGCGACTAATCTGGCTTTATATCTTTCAATATTTCCATCTGCCTTGTATTTGATAGTGAATACCCACTTACATCCTACAACGTTCCTGTCAGGAGGTAACTGCATGATGGTCCAAGTTTTGTTTTTTTCAAGAGCATTCCGTTCCTCCTCTATAGTAGCTTTCCATAAGGGACACTTGTTTGCTTCTTCAAAATTCTTAGGCACCTTGTATTTCTCAGCATTCATAACAAAATGTTGATATTCCTTAGAAGTATTAGCATATGAAGTACAATCAGAAATAGGATACCGTGCACAAATACGTTTAGAAATCTCTAGGTCTTCTCCCTCTTGCAATTGAGGATCTGAGTCAGGGGAAACATCTTTGGTATTTGGATAAGGAGCTGGTTCTTCTTGAGAGTAAATAATATTCCTTATCCTCTCTTGTACGTCAAGATATCCTCTTGTTCACTGGCCTTTTCTCTATTATCATCTGTAATCAGTGTTGTCCGTATCGCACCGTATACGTATCGTATCGTGGGCCACCATGATACGATACGGGGGCCCGTATCGTAGGTGCGGGCGTATGGCACCGTATCGTGCGATACGGGCCGTATCGCACGATACGGTGTCCTGGGACCCTTATAAAGGGTCCCGACCCAAGAGAAACCCATGATTTTTCGTGGGTTTCCTCTCTCCTTTTGGGTTCCTCAAGCTCCCTAAGAGTCAGTTTTCGCCTCCTTGGTGTTCAAAGCTCTAAAATCGTGCCCTACGGTGTCCGTCCAAGCCTCCAAACTCGGATTTAGGTATATTTTGAATGTTTTTTCTATTTTTTTCTTTTATATTTGTTGTTTTTTTTGTTATTTCATTTTTTTTAATGACAAAATATGAAGTTATTAAGTGTTTGTATACGATTTTTATTGCATTCATTAAGTGGGAGACACTCCATTTGAGTGTTATTTGAAGATTGGAGATTTATGAACTGCTTTTATTTTCAAGTTTTTGTTTGAATTAAAGTACTCCATTGAGATGGCAGGAAGGGGTGGTAGAGACTCCCATTATCGGTCTCATGATCCGGCATGGCAGTGGGGTATACCAGTTGAGGGTTCCAGGTTAAAATTCAGATGTTTATTTTGTGAAAAATTGGTTAGTGGTGGAATTTCAAGGTTGAAACACCACCTAGTAGGCAATTAAAAAAAGTAAATAGAGAAGAAAGTCACTTCGATCCAATAAGTTTGGATAATTTTGATATATTAGAAGATTGGGTTATGGAAGACACTGAAGAAAATGCCCTCCTAACTGAGAAAGACGTTGCTTGGATTAATTTGGAAGGAGCGCAACAACAATATCAAGGAGATGAAGAATCTGATTTTCAAGGAGGAGGTGTCGCTGATGATGATGATGAGGATCTGCAACAAGGAGAAGATGAAGATTATTTAGTTGATGATCCTGATTACAATTTGTAAAACGTAACTGTGTATGTAATGTGTTTCATTTTTTGAATTCAAAATATGTAAATTGAGATGCAATTGTTCAATGTTGAATGCACAATCTGTACTAAACTTACAGTATATGAATTTAAAGCAATTACCAGATTTTTCTTGATTTTTTCAATTTTTTCAGATTTTTACTAATTTTTATTGATTTTTAATTAATTTTTGCATTATTTTAATATTAAAGTACGATACGATACGATACGCCCGTATCATGGAGACCAGCGATACACGATACGATACGTGTTAGACAACACTGTCTGTAATATCCTCTGCATCACCAGAAACTAGGGGTAGGACATAAGAAAAAATCTGTTGAGATGAAGTGGACTCCCCTTAAGAAGTATAATAAGGAGTAGATTCTGCAAAGATGACATCTAAGGATACATATAGTTTTTTAGCAAGGGGATCGTAGCATTTATAGCCCTTTTGAGAGTTTTGAATATCTAAGAAAAATACACTTTACAGACTTGGGATCAAGTTTATCATGATTTGGTATATGAACATGCACAAAACAGGACCAGCCAAAGATATGAGGAACTATATGAAAAAGTTTTGATTCCTTATTGAGACATTTCATAGGACTTTCACTCTTGAGAACAATACTAGGCATTCTATTGATTAGGTGAACAGCAGTAAGGACAGCTTCTCCCCAATAGAATTTAGGAACATTATCTTGGAGTAACAGTGTTTTAGCTACCTCTAGAATATGACGATTTTTCCTGCAATTTCATTTTGTTGAGGAGTATAAGAACAAGAGGTCTGGTGAACAATACCATGCATGTGTAGATATTCTTCTAATTGATTGCTAATGTACTCTCCCCCATTATCTGAACGAAGAATTTTCACTGAATTATTGAATTGGGTAAGAATAAATTTATGTACAACGAGAAAGATAGAAGAAACTTCAGATTTTGATTTCATTAAATAAATAATTGTAATACACATACAATCATCGATAAAGGAGACAAAATATCTCTAACCAACCAACGAAGTAAGTTAAGTAACTGTACTGGGACCCCATATATCAGAATGAAGGAGTTCAAAAGGTTGAGATCGCCTAGAGTCACTTAAAGGACAAATGACTCTTTGGTGTTTCTCAAGTTGACATACTTCACATATAAACTGAGGTTTATTAAACTTGACTCTAAGATGAGGTAGAACATATTGGAGTTTTGATACGGGTAAATGAAGACGACAATGCCAAAGACGAATTTCTGCATCCTGAGCTGTGATTGCTGAAGTACTATAAGAAGTTCTATACTGAAAATGATCTTACAAAATGTATAAGCCCCTTTGTAGTCTACCATGACCAAAGATTTTCCTCGTCTTCAGATCCTAGAACACACAACCAGTGGGAGTAAAGGTTACACTACATTTCATAGTACAAGTCAAGGAACTGACCGAAAGTAGATTTATTGAAAAACAGAGAAATTCTAAGTCTTAAAAGCATGTGGGTACACTTCTCTTTCCAACCATATAAGAATAAGAACCATCTGCTAGCTTAATAGGCTCTTGTTTTTTAAGAAGTTTGTAATCTGAAAAATATGATGATTCTCTTATCATGTGATCTGTAGCACCTGAATCAATAATCCAAGTCTTTGAATTAGAATAAGAGAAGTTACCCTTCACAGTATGAGTTGCTTGTGCGACTGTAGCTTTAGAGGAAGATGGTTGAGAATGTTAAGATAGTCTTGTTTCTAGGCCTACTATCCTCTTAATAAGCTCTTGGATTCCATCTGTATTGGGAGTTGTATTCACAGCAACATGAGAGAGTAGTTTCTGTTTTAATAATAATCAGGTTTGCCATGTAATTCCCAACAGTATTCTTTGGAGTGCCTTGATTTCCACAATGAGAACATATGAGCTTTTACTTCTCATCAGGATGAAATCTACCACGTCCTCGTCCACGACCTTGATGTCCTCCTCTTCCACGATAGTGTGAATTTTTTCCTCTTGTTTGGAATGCATGTTGGTCTCTAATAGGAATGTTGTTCTTCTCAAGATTTTTGTGATCCTCTTCCCTAATTAATAATGAATACACTGTCCCCAGTGAAGGTAGTTATCTCTTCCCAAGATATTGAGTTTTATTGACTCAAATTATGAATTTACACCCCCCAGTAAGTCAAATACCTTTTTCTTTTCAATCTCTACATTTTTTTAAGTGTAACACGAAGAACACTTGATATTAATATAATATAGAAGTTCATCCCAAAGTCCTCTAAGATCTGTATAGTATTCGCTGATAGAACGAGTTTCTTGTTTAAAGTTTCTGATCCTTTCTAAAATCTCATACTCTTTTGCCACATTCCTTTTTCTGGAATAAGCTTCAGAGACTGCACACCAGATTTCATAAGCAGATTCAAGAAACATAAAGGTTTTTGCTATTGATGGAATCATAGACTGAAGTAACCGAGATTAAATTAATTCATCTTCTCTTCTCCAACTCGGATATTGTGGATCATTTGTATCTAGCCTCTGTGTTTGACCCATTAAGTGAGCCCATCTCCTCCTTGCTATAATAGCCAATTCCACTGACCTGGACCATTCCAAGAAGTTTCTACCATATAGCTTAGTTATAATTTGAAAATTCTCTGTATTTTCATTGGAAACATATTCAGGAATCAAGAAAGGGTTTTCAACCCCTTTTCCTTTGCTTGCCATATATGTAAGTTCAAATCAGGACTCAAAAAAAACTGTTTAAATGCGTCTGTTTTAACACACCATGTAGAATGTCCAAGAAATGCCTATGGACTCAATCAATCGACCTTGTTTAATCTTCTGTATTCACTTTGATAGATATAGATTCCAATGAACAAAAAACTGTCCAAGCAAATCAATAAGTGTTGCCACTGATCACTAATGCGCAGAAATGGAAACGGATGATTGCTAACACGTCTGAACAACCAATAAAACAACTGGTCACTGTCAACTATATGATGAAATCGACTCCAACAAAAATCTGACAAACTGAACTGAACAATAACAACGTTCAGATCTGACCACTGTCAACTATATGATTAATGACTGCTCAAAAAATTAAATCAATGCTCCAAAACAATATTTCTTTGTTTCAATCATAAAACAGTGGATTTTCTCGCCTCATAAGCTCTGATACCATATTGAAAATAATAGCATTGATTCAGAGTAAATAACTTATAAATATTTGCATATTGGAGGCATTCCTCTAATTTGCCCCAAAACGCAGAAAACGCCCACACTGTGCAGTTGTACAGCCTCTCTCTCTTATTACTTGACTTAACCCTAATCTACCTATTTATAACCCTTCTAACTTGAATTCCTAAATTACCCATAATCATTCATAATTACTACTAAATGGACATAACATACAATAAGACACAAAACGACATTACAATAAGACGCATAAAGACTCCTAGTTGACACATTACATCTAATTAACTCATAACACATTATAACAAA
Source organism: Brasenia schreberi (assembly GCA_036023115.1). NCBI lineage: Eukaryota > Viridiplantae > Streptophyta > Magnoliopsida > Nymphaeales > Cabombaceae > Brasenia > Brasenia schreberi. Next base: position 38,906,707 of record JAYKKT010000091.1, on the reverse strand, counting down.
CAATCTTTAACATGGCAAACTTCTTTAAAGTTAATATTGGGTTACATCAAGGATCAACTTTAAGTCCATACTTATTTATAATGGTGATTAATGAGTTAACAAAACATATTCAAGATGAAATACCTTGGTGTATGTTATTTGCAAATCACATTGTGTTAGTGGAGGAGTCTAAGGAAAAAGTTAATAGAAAATTGGAACTATGGAGAGAAACATTAGAAAGCAAAGGCCTCCGACTTAGTAGAACAAACACAAAATATATGGAATGTAAGTTTAATCATTTGGTTACTTCAGCGGACATAGAAATTAAAATTGGCACACATTGCATCCCTAAAAGAAAAGTTTTAAATACCTAGGGTAAATTTTTGAGAGTGATGGAAGAATTGATGGAGATGTTACGCATAGAATTAATGTTGGTTGGTTAAAATGGAGAGGAGCATCAGGTATTCTTTGTGATAAGAATATATCATTAAAGTTAAAAGGTAAATATTATAGAGCATGTTTTATGGTTAGGGCAATTAATCATAAACATGTACAAAAGATGTTTGTGATGTTGAAATGGATGAGTGGTCATACAAGAAAAGATCGCATACATAATGAGGTTATTAGAAACAAATTAGGAGTGGCACCAATAGAGGATAAAATAAGAGAATATCGTTTAGGATGATTTGGACATATAGAAAGAAGATCATAAGAAGAACCTTTAAGAAGGCAGGGCATGAAAAATTAAATTTGAAATGTATTAAAAGAGGTAGAAGACGACCACAAAAGTGTTGGAAAGAAACAATAAAGAATGATCTAGCTTATTGTTAGTTAACTGCTAACATGGGACATGATAGGGCTCTGTAGAAACAAAGAATCCATGTAGCCGACCCCGTCTAGTATGGGAAAAGGCTTAGTTGTTATTGTTGCATATTATTCATTTCCTTTTTCATGAGAAGCTGAATTCTCCACGAGCACTCTAGAAGCATAAGCATTTCACTTCTCAAGCTTGACAATCACAAAAACAGGAAGCATGCTTTTTCTTCAGAGCCAATATCCACCAAGGCTTAGAAATTGAAGTCACACACGGATTTTTGAAGCTGAGGTGATCCTTAGTGGACACAGAAAGTAAATACCAAGAGAAAAGAAAATTTGGGAACTAAACCAAACCATTATAATATAAACATTCAAATACAGCAAAGCAAGAAAAAATTGGCGTCCCTAGGTTTTTCTCCATCATGAAAAGCTGATTTTAATATGCAAAATGCATAAAGTAATCAATGGTATAAGTGTTACAGGGAAGAACATGTTAAAGAAGAGATTTGGATTCAGCTCCTATTGGATCCATTCTTGTCTTGATCCAATAGGAGTTGTTAGGAAGTAAATCTTTAGTATAGGGGCATTTAAGTCTTCTTTTCTTTTTTATTATAATGTAAGTAATCCTAAGAGGTTACCGTGTGATTAAGGGAAGAGAGAGAAAGTGTGGGAGGCGGCACTATGTGGAGAAGCCAACCCCCGTCTCTTCTTCCTCTGTGTTGTAAATTCTTATGAGTTTAATGAAGATTTGTGTGAGAAATCAACATGGTATTAGACATTAATTGGTGTGGTTAGGAGTTCGTTTCACGGACAAGCGGCGGCGGCAGTGGTAAAGCAATCGCTTGGGGTGCAATCCAACGTAGTGTGGGGTTCAGAAAATTCCAGTTGTGTGTGGTGCAGTCCATCCTTAACTGCACATAAGTAGTGCAATGGCCCAGCCCCTTGTGTGTGATGCAGTCAAGCCTTGGTTGTGCAAAAATAAAGAGGTGTGATTTTGTTAAATGTAATTTTACTTTCTTTTGTAATTTCTGTTATTTTTATTTATATATAATTTAATATATATTATGATAGGACCCAAAGGCACAAAGGTCATTCGGGTCCTGTCCATAGCAGGCCATGAGGCCATTGGCATCAGGCCACAAAGGCCTGCGCCAGCCCCAATGGCTAGTCCAGCTAGCCGTTGGGAGTTGGCTTCTTGCTGGGCCCCTCTTCTCACTCTCCTCTCTCTTATTCACTCAATTCTCTCTCCTAATTTACATGTTTCGGTAAGCCTTTTTGTGGTTAAATAATATCGATTTCTGTTATATGGTGCATTTGTTGCATATGTTTTATAACATTTTCTAAGGCTTTGTGATTGACATTTTGAGGTGATATTCACCAATCTTCCGCTGCTACGTTGAAGTATTGACTTCATTACATGGTATTAGAGCCATTTGCGATCGTGGGAACATTGTTCGTCACCTCGAGAAGGATGTTGGTCGTATCTTTGGTCTTATTGTAAGTTTATCTCTTTAGATTTTTTTTCTACTGGATGATAAAGGGGGTTTAACTTTGTTTAACACCTTCGAACTACAAAATATTGGCCTAATCCATGAAAATTTGTCTATATTTTAAAAAATTATAGGCTTATGTAAGTGGTTCGAAGGTAGAACCCTCCATTAATGTCATACTTGAGCAAAAAGAGGAATATTAAGGGTCATAAAACGATCCTATAGGTACTCATCAACAATGTAAATAAGCATACTAGGGACACTTTCGCCGATTTAACCAACGTTAAAGAACATGAGAATACTTTAAAAAATCTCATGTTAAAAGTAATGTTGTTCATCGAATGAGATATAAATTGGTCTCACTTAAACAAGGAGATAAAGGGATAAATGAATTCTTTGGTGAATATTTCAATATTTGGAATAAATTGTATGGTTATAAAAAGAAATGTAGACAATGTATTAGTGAGAGATAATACGAAGATAATGAGTATTTTGTATATCAATTCCTAAAAAGCCTCCGAAAAGAATTTGAAAGGGTAAGATCATCCATCATTCATCGAAAACCTTTTTTTACCAAAGAAAAGGTAATCACCAATCTTCAAATGGCGAAAACAAGAATGAATAAAGCAAGACTTCAAAAAGACACTATCCTAACCGCATCTAAACCCAGAGCAAACTTAAAAGTATATAGGCCTCTTCACTTTATAAGTGAAGTGTCAAGCGAGGCTAGTAGAGAGGTTGTGTGTCATTTTTGTAAGAGACCAGTCATATACGGCCAAATTGTCCGAAATTAAAAAAGGTGGCCTTAGAAGAGCAAGCCTCCTGCTCCATTCTTGCTCTTCAAGAAAAAATGAAGATACTTGAAGCCCAAATGAAGGAGAAAAGATAAAAGATAATGATGAGGGAAGAAGCCCAAGTGAAGATACTTCAAGAAAAGGTTGCAAAGTTTATTTGACTTAAAAGATTTAGGCCATCTACATTATTTCCTTGGCATTGAAATGGTCTAATGTGCATGTCTGAGGAAATATATCTTAAATCTATTCGAAGAGACAAAGATGTTGGATTGTCGGTCATGTAGTGTTCTCATTTAATCAAATAAGACAAATGATAAAGATGAGGAGCTAATATGAGGATACTGGTAGATATCAAAGAATGGTTGGTAAGTTAATATACCTCACTGTCACGAGACCTGATATTAGTTTTGGAGTGAGTTATGTTAGCAGGTGGATGCATGTTCCAACAAGCCAGCACATTAATTTTGTGTTCCACAAATCTGGTATCTTAAATCCACAGTTACTCATGAAATCGTGTATACTCCTAACTAATCACTAGAGATTAAAGTGTTTTCATATGTTTATTGGGAAGGATCATTTGAGGACAGAAAATCTATATCACGATACTTTGTGTTTAGGAGGAAATGTTGTCTCCTGAAAGATCAAGAAACAATTAGTAGTTGCAAAGTCAAGTGCAGCAGCTGAATATCGAGTTATTACACTTTATCTTGTGATGGTTTATGGGTTTCATCCCTTACGGAGGAAATTGGTATTGAAATAAATACCCCCATCCATTTCTTTATAGACAGTAAGGCAGTCATACAAATTGACTCAAACTAAGTATATTATGAGAGGATGAAACACATTGAAGTGGACTGTCACTTCATCATAGAGAAGATCTCAGAATACTAAGCAGTAGACATATTAATAAAGCCAATGACTGCATTAGGCTTGAAAAAAACTCTTAGCAAGTTGGGAGTAACATGCATCATGCCCCCAACTTGAGGAGGCGTGTTAAAGAAGAGATTTGGATTAAGCTCCTATTGGATCCATTCTTGTCTTCATTTTAGTCTTCCTTTCCTTTTTGTTATTACGTAAGTAACCCTAAGGGTTTACCATGTGATTAGGGGAAGAGAGAGAAAGTGTGGGAAGCGGCAGTCTCAGGAGAAGCCAGCCCCATCTCTTCTTCTTCCCCTCGGCAGTAAATTCCTATGAGTTCAATGAAGATTTGTGTGAGAAATCAACATTGAACTAGAACTATAGAAAACAAACTCTCATGACTTTTAGAAGGTAAGACTGTCAGTAAAAATAATTGTCTGTTACAAGACAGAATAGAACCAAGCACCGATGACTTACCTTCACCAAGCAGAAGGTATTTGGATCAAGTCTGACATATATATATATATATATATATATATATATATATATATATATATATATATATATATATATATATATATATCGGAGCAACACGAATAACCAATACTTTGTGCAAGTAAATTAAAGTAAAATTAAATATTCAAGCACTTATTCAGTTCAGGTACAACTTGAGCGGGACTATGTGCCCCCTGGTTGGTTGGTTATCCAGCACCCTGATGGCTGCAGAAGAAGCAAAAGGATTGTCCAGTAAGATTACCTCCATGTCGAACAGCAGAAAACTTGGAGAAGATATCCTCAAACAAGATGTCGGTCCTCTTTATGTGGATGCAGAACTCAATTGCAACACCACCAACCCGGGCATACTGCTCCTTTATCTCAGTGTAAATAGGATTGCTTTGAAACTCATTACTAGCTTCCAACCTTTCAATCTGGCTACAAAAGGCGACAGATATATAGGAAAACACTTCATCAACATATGCTGTCAGTAATTCTACTAGAAATGGCATTAGAGCCTCCCGAATAGCATCTGTCGACCTTGGAAGATCGATTACACCATTGGTATTGCCATCATATACTTTCATAGCCATGTCCAACGCACCCATCCAATCACCAGCCTTCTGCAAAACTCTAACACGTTCTTTCCATGGAAGAAGTCTAGAAGCAACAAGATGCACCTGGCCAAGTACATATATAGTTGCACCTCTGACAGCTATGGAATTATGACAAGCTTTCTCAGGATTCCCAAAAGCATTTGTAAAGTAAGTATGGTATGTAATCATATCATCTCCTGCAGAATCTTCTATAAGATAACTACTTCGATGAAGTTCATTGCCATCCTTAGTGAAGAGAAAAATCTGCCCTCTCAAAGTCACCACCACCAGCATCTGCAAATAATTTGCAAATTATTCATGCTTTGCCCCATGGAAAAGTGTTTCTTAGCAATGTGTCATCATTCATCCAACTTGAAAGCAAGATGACAGTGATGACATGAAGTAGCATCAATAAATGAGAACAAATAACAGACTGTTAAAGCCAGCCTTAACATGTAGTATAAAGGAAGCAGAATATCCATGCTCACCCGATCATCCAGCCATGCCACCCCAACGGCCGCACTGTCAATTAACCACTCATGCAGTGTTTTTAGTTCTGATTTTACAAGTTTCGCTATGAGTATTTTTCGATCCCATGCAACTGCAAGCAATGCAGCCTTCTCAAATTCTTCTGCATCCAAACCATTTTTTCAGTTCACATATGATCATCACAAGCTTAAACTCAAAGGAATCCAATTACCAGCTATCCGATCTTACCTGGAGGTGTTTGAGAGCTTATCACACACTTCCATGCCGTGTAAGGCATGGAGCCTTCACGAACACCATCTGGCTTTGGAAGCTGTGCATAGACTTGTAGACTTGGACTAAGCCTTACCTACATAGTGACAATCATCAGAACCATCAACAGAATGGTAAGGTTTGTAAAAGTTCTACACATAGGATAGACTAGAGCCTTTACAAAACTTAAAAGACTTAAACGCCTGTGTTGGGAGTGAGATGATCTCGTACCACAAGAGCATTTTGGTGGGTGACAAATATGACCACACCTTCCTCCTCTGGAGAAGAACCATCAGCAAACAGCTTCCGTCCTGCTTCTCCCCCAACCACCCCTCCAACAACACCCCCCATCATGCTACCAATACCACCCGGAGAAACCGTAGAACTGCCATGTCCAGGAGCCAAGGCACCAAAGTGAACTTCACTCAACAGCAGAGGAGAAGCACATAAAACCATTCCCCTCCTCTGACCATCAAGCAGGCACTGTAAGACAAGAAAGGAAATATTCCAAATGAAAATAAGAGGCAACTTCAAGTAAAAAAGCAACTAACCAAAATCAGATTTTAGGCTATCCGATCTCCGAGAACCAAAACTTACCTGAGTGGTGACATTATAATGATTTAGTATAGGAAACACTGAGATGGTATGCAAAAGAACAAGGCCCTTACAATCACCAGTAACTGCCTTAAACTGACGAGCAACCTGTGGGTCCTGCCCCAGAAACAAAGTGTGCACAATAGGCACAGTATGTTCTGCTATAGTTTTCACAACAGATGCTCTCTGCACATCCCACACTATTACGCTACCACTTCCATAACCTACCAAAAGCAAATCTCCTTGTTGGCTGAAGCACATCGAAGTGACTGGTGAACGGGATTTTTCGCCTTGTGGTCCAAGTATGATCACCTGAAGCCGATTAAGAATTTTTCATAATTTCCTGAAAAATACTCGTCCAATAACAGCAGAACCATCGAGGAAGCAGAAGACTAAGAAAGTACAGGCTGTACAGCAACGAAGCTTTGAACTTCAGACAACAAACTTCTTATAGTTAATGTGAGCCTAGGAAAGTCGTGTCACCAGTCAAAGTTCTGAACTACTTCCTGACAAATGTTTGAACTTCAAATCATGCGATTGAATAGTAGAAGTTTTCCCAGGCTTGGGGATCAGTCAACTGCTTAGGTGCTAGAAAACACATGGAAGGGATATGGGACACTAAGAAAAGAATATGTCCTTTCAGTAATGTCATGCAGAAAGATCTGCATAATAATTTAGCAATCTCTTGCATATCATGGTTTTCAATTTCCTAAAACATTTATCTTTGTGAAATAGCACAAATTCTAGGCTCCAAGTCAATGCTCAGGTGTCCCTCATACAACGAATAGGTAGCGATGAAACAAAGAGAACTTTGGACTACACATTTAGAATTATGCACACACACCCACTCCACCCCAATGTATCAAGATTGAAGGGAATGATTTCACTTAAACCACACAAATACTAAGTGCGCCGTTTTACAAAGTACCAATGGTTTTAGACATGTTAGATAACTTAGATGAGGAATATTCATTATGTTAATGTTCTGTATCGTCTAATTATTCAATATTCATCAAGGTATCTAGAATCTACATCAGAGGAAAACAATGAAGATATTCCCCACCAAACTTTCTATGACGATAATACTTTCATACTTTATATCATACAATTATTCCTGGAGGCGTCTGATACCTACATCAGAAGAAAATGATAAAAATTTCCCACCACTCATCGATGATTCAAAGAAAAGCATGATTATATGGTTAAGATAAAGCCATAAAATGCTTCTGATTTCAGCGTAAATTAACAAATGTTAAAACAAGTTCGTGTCTTATACTCTAACCATGGCTGGTATACCTTAGTTTAGCGTTGACGATTAAGTAGTAGGGAAATAATAGCTACCTTTGAGTCCAAATTATCGGCACTATGCGGAGAATACTTGCTTGGCATCACAATAACGGTGCCCTTTGTCATGCCCACGGCAATGTAGTTCAGATGAACTGCCAGTGACTGCGGCGAGCCATGCTCACGCCTGAATGGCTGTGAAGAGATGGCATGAGTAATAGCATTATCGGTGTCGATCTGCAAATACCCAACAGCTGGCGGCCCTCTTTGAATGCCTTCAAGCCTCATTGGGTGCGCTGCAGCGCCTTCTTCCAAATGCAACCCAGAGAAGGCATTCTTCTTCTCGAGCTCTTCAGCTAGCTCAAGTGGCTTCATCGATGATTTTGATTTCTTGCCCTGCCGTTTAGATGGTTTCTTACCTTCTGACAGAACCGATCTGTCGTCAGCGAATTCTTCAACGTCTGTTTTTGAGATGCCCTCCATAAACTCCAATGCTCCCCGTTCAACAACAGAAGATTTCGTAATCGTCGCCTTGGATCTAAGTTCGCCCTCAGACGGTGCTGAACTGTCATCCATTTTCACAGATTCCGATCGTTCTATCTGTGTATTCTCAATAAGTCCTTCACAAATAGTCTCGTTCACTGATTGCGCATCATTCACCATGGAAGTTTCGATCTTCTGAAACGAACGCCCTACCGGTTCCATGGTCAAAGCATCCAGAACTTCTCTGTCGGTGACTCCGTCAAGGACTTCCTTCTCGTTATTACGCTTCCTCGCATCATTATCGTCATTTGAATCGAACAGAGAAAAATCGGAACCTCTGTGACCTATATGATCTGCTTCGGGCGACGATTCTTCATCACTCCCGTTGGTGTGTGCCTTTTCTGCTGATTCTGATTCTTCCTCTTGTTCTTTATCTTCTTCCAATTTCTCATCCCTTTCTTCTCGGATGGCTGTAGACGAGGCGTTATCCTCCGTCGATATCGTTCTCTGAAGAGCAGTTCGCCTGAACTTGATCGCAGCAGCATGAGGCGTCAGAACGGATCTCGAAGCTGCGGCCGCCGCAGCGAGAGCTGCGCCCGGCCTAGGGCTCGGCTTGATGGACCCAAACAGCGACGGCAGAAGTGAATTGCTTCGTCCCGACGATATCGTTCCGGACATTTCCCCATCCGCAGGCTTCCTCCGCAAGAGACCGGTTCTCGACTCTGGGAAAACCGAACGTGGGACGCTGATCACGCTGGTTTTGTCGTCCGATTTCTCCGATTTGGGGCTCTCTGGATCTGCCGTGGAACCAACAGTTGGAGTTGAAATCTCTAAGGATTTCGGATCCGGTTTGGGAGGGAAAAGAGGGCGAAACGGGAGTTCCACTCTCCGCGATGAAGGAGAAGAAGAAGAAGACGATGAAGCGGAGGAGGAAGCGTCCGAGTCGTTGAGAATGTCGTCGACCGTCCGATGGGCGATGCCTCCGTCATCGTCGTCATCGTCGCTGCTCTGCAACTGATGAAGCGAGTTCAGATCGAGATCCATCGCCATCCGTTTCTCGGCAATCTCGCCCGCGGCCTCTCCGGTGACCGACTACCCTTCCTCTTCGTCTTGGTGGGAAAATTGAAGCCAAAGCCGCGAAGCGGAAAGAGACTGACCCGGAAAATAGTTCCAGGGGAGCCAAGGTGCGGCGCGGTAACCGAATGACTGAAATGCCCTTTGACTATTGAGAAGGGAAATGGACATGGCTACGTGAGCCGGCCACGAGCTCACTCGAAAACTTCACTGTCTTCGTGTCGTGTCTGTTTTGTGTCACAATTTCTGTCCTTGGCGTATCTCGTGTCATTGGGCGTCCCTGAATGACATACTGAGAAGCTTATGGAGGAGCACTTGATTGGTAAGAACGTCGCCTGGCTCGACCTAGCTCCGGAACTAACTAGTCTCCGTTTCGATCGCGCTCTTGATCATTTGTAAGGACGTTTTTCTTACATACTATAGAAATACAACAACTAAGCCTTTTTCTCACGAGGTCGGTTACATGGATTCTTTGTTTCCACATAGCTCTATCATGTGTCAGTTAACTCACAATAAGCTAGATCATTCTTTATTTTTTCTTTCCAACACTTTTGTTATCGTCCTCTATATCTTTTAATACTTTTAAAATCTAGTTTTTCATACATTCTTATTGGTTCTTCTTTTGATCTTCTTACCCACTATAAAAAAACAAAAATATAAACATGACACCCATCTATTTTTTTCCTTCACAGTGTAGATCATGGGCCTGGATGTAGATCCAGACTCGGGTCTTCACATACACACCTCAATATTTGCCGCCCATTAAGTTCTTGAGCTGATCACACCCTAAGGGAATTGGGTTAAATTTGTCCAATCGACATCGAACTCCTTTAGGTTGGTTTTCGTCAGAAGGCCTACATAGACATGTTGAGTTTGAAACCAGAATAGCGACAACTTAAATTGAACTGCACCAAAAACAGACCATAATTGAAGTGCTTACCGATTGCCTGCTTGAAGTATGTGCTCATACGAGATTGTCATCTTAAGTATCATCCAGCATGCAGTGCCACCATAGCATAATGTGATCTTCAAGAAGCATAGCTACCTATGCCACTTTGATTTCTTTCTCATCGAACTCGCCAACCTTTAGGTACAGTTCCATCTCACACATGAAATTTGCATATACTAACATCGTGATTGCTAGTAAAATCCTTGGCTTCACTAGCCTTGATGCTTCAGAGGCGCTCCACTCCCCTATCATTCCTGTGATTGTTCTCATTTGTTAACCTGCACTCTATTCCTTCCAATCAAGCCAATATTTCCATTTGAGATTGCCTTCAAACCTATCTTTTCGGAGATAGTTTTAGCAACTATTTTCTTGAGCTTTTGTAATCGAGTCAACACAATAGTGTCAACTTGTTGGAGTCTGTTGGAGTCTCTACTCTAAGCTCTTCAGTCGACCATTCGCATGTTGAACGAATTCTTGCAAGCATTTATACAGTGTTCGAGTTCTTATACTATAGAGTGTATCTCTCCTGTCAACGGTAAAGCCCTATATACTATGAGCAAATGCACCATTCAAATGGGCTACCAACTTTTTAAGTTTGGCGAGTCATGCTTCCACGTCGAGCAAAACGTCTAGCAAAAATTTCGCAAGATTGTAAACTATTAGGGTTTTAGACTTTTCCTTTCTAGATTGAACGGGGTTACTAATTGTTTGAGTGTTCGGCATGGTGTCGACGTTTCCTTTATCAACTTGGGTGACTTATCTTCTCCTATTAATAGAGGTTCTCGCACTATAATCGAATACCAAAGTTATCACGCCTCGATCGTTGGTGTCAATCAACCGGAATGACACTCATGACCAGCACCTAATCGTCCAGGAATAGGCCAGCCTTCACCAAGATCACAGTAGTTGAACGAAGCAAACAAGGCCCATTTTGACATCTCTAGCTAACATGTGAACTACAAGCAACCAAATAGGATTCAGTCTGTCACCCCCTTCCGTCACCCACCCACCACCATTCACGTGATCAAAGGGACGCCATTCCTATTTTACACGCCAAGAATTTTCTTTTCCGGCACCAACTGACCGAGGACCCTCTCATCTCTTTATAGGACTTCTCTCCGAGTCAGTCCAACCTTATATAGTCATTTCCAAATTCAATTTTTTCCATTTCGTCTGATTTCAGGGAAACGTTTTATGGCTTTTGAAGGCTTTTCATTTCAGTCCAAGCAGTTAATGTAGCAACACATTTATGCTCATGTTAGCACATAGATTCAGTTCTCTTTGCAAGGTACTTCTTGGATGATATTTATATTTTCTTGAATGATTCAGTTCTTAGACCGGCTTTCAGGTTCCATGCAAAACCAGAAGAAACCAGTCTTTCTCACGAAATGCCTGGTCCAAGCTCGAACGAGAAAGGAGGGTTGTGAAGGTAGTTGACAACCACCATAAAACTTTTTCAGGTCTTTTACCATGGTTTATATTTACCTATAGCTTCAAGCTTTTACAAGATCAGAACTTAATAAATATTATTGTACATCATATTTTAGTGATTCAAAAGTTCTCTTTGTTATATAGTATGAAGGCTGAAGCCATATGCAACACCCTCATGTGTTGAACTCATGACCTTCATCCTGTGAGTCAACCTTCCTAGCCACACGAGCATTTTTATCTTGTGCCAAAGTCACGGTTTGTTTAACAAGCCATATGTAAGACCAAGCGGTTGTTTTGCCAAAAATTTCATACAAATAATTTAATTTTGCTCTTCAAAGTTGCAAAATGATGAAAATGTGTTGCATCTGGAAGGGTATAAACCATTACGTAAGTAGCCAAAAGAGAGAGGTGATTTTGGAAATAGTTTAAACAATAGGCGGCAAGTTCTGGGAGGTGGTTTGCGACGAGCACGGCATAGATCCGACGGGTCGGTATGGCGGGAACTCGGAACTGCAGCTGGAGCGGGTCAATGTCTATTACAACGAAGCCTCTTGCGGGAGGTTCGTCCCTCGTGCCGTGCTCATGGACTTGGAGCCCGGCACCATGGACAGCGTTCGGACTGGTCCCTATGGCCAGATCTTCCGCCCCGATAACTTCGTCTTCGGACAGTCCGGTGCTGGAAACAACTGGGCCAAGGGGCATTACACTGAGGGCGCCGAGCTCATTGACTCTGTTCTCGATGTCGTGAGAAAGGAGGCTGAGAACTGTGATTGCCTTCAAGGTATAAAGGAAATTGAATGAGTAGATTATCAATTTAGTCCTTGAAATTATTCTTCGATTGCGGTTTAGCTCCTGAATTTAATTGTGTTCCTGAAATTATAAAACTCAAACATGTTAGTTCCTGAATTTATAAAACTCAAACATGTTAGTTCCTGAATTTTAAAACTTGTGTTAAACATTGCAAAGGTTCGAGATTTGAGATCCAATGAGTAAATTATCAATTTAGTCCTTGAAGTTATCTTTCAATTATGATTCAGTTCCTGAATTTAATTATGTGTACGAGTTAGTCCTAGAAAGGACTGAATTGATGAGTTTTGTAAATTCAGGGACTAATTTGTACTAGGGAAGTTGCTAATTCACTCATTAGATCTCAAATCTTGAGTTTGGGCAGTGTTTTATTTATGGTTTTTTTAGATTATTGTGTTTAATGTATGGATTGTTATCTTTTTGTTTTTGTTTTTGCAGGGTTTCAGGTGTGCCATTCGTTGGGCGGTGGAACTGGGTCTGGTATGGGTACCCTTTTGATATCAAAGATCCGGGAAGAGTATCCAGACAGAATGATGCTTACCTTCTCCGTCTTTCCTTCCCCTAAGGTGTCGGATACTGTTGTTGAGCCCTACAACGCCACCCTCTCTGTTCATCAGCTTGTGGAAAATGCTGATGAGTGCATGGTACTTGACAACGAAGCACTCTATGATATCTGCTTCAGGACGCTCAAGTTGACTACTCCTAGTTGTAAGTACTGAAAGCTTAGCTTTTCTTAAGAATATGTTTAGTTGCTAATCTGTTTCGATTGAATATAACTTACTCTAATATCTAAATGCCTGTTGTTAACTACTAGATAGTTATATGAGTGCTTCATGGGGTAAATGTGTTATAAATTGAGAATTATTATTAACTTAATGGATTACTTATTTAATTGTTGATTGATCTGATTATTGTGGCTTTAATAATGACTCTTACACTCAAGGAATTCTTTTTAAACTTTGCTGCTGAGCATTGTTAATTTGTTCTGTAGTGTACCATTTTAGGTCTGAAACTGCTTTATTCTATGTAGTTGGGTGACTTGGTCCTGTTGTATTGTTGGCGTTTGTTTGTAATTACTCAAAAAGTGTAATTGTTTGTTGCAGTTGGTGACTTGAACCACCTTATCTCGGCAACCATGAGCGGTGTCACCTGCTGCCTCCGTTTCCCTGGCCAGCTCAACTCTGACCTGCGCAAGCTTGCCGTGAACCTCATCCCCTTTCCCCGGCTCCACTTTTTCATGGTTGGTTTTGCTCCACTCACTTCCCGTGGATCCCAGCAGTACCGTGCCCTCACAGTCCCTGAGCTCACCCAGCAAATGTGGGATGCCAAAAACATGATGTGCGCTGCTGACCCACGTCATGGCCGGTATCTCACTGCATCTGCCATGTTTAGGGGGAAAATGAGCACAAAGGAAGTAGATGAACAGATGATCAATGTTCAGAATAAGAACTCATCCTACTTTGTTGAGTGGATTCCTAACAATGTAAAGTCAAGTGTCTGTGACATTGCACCTAGGGGCTTTCCATGGCATCCACCTTCATTGGCAACTCTACTTCGATCCAGGAGATGTTCCGCAGGGTGAGCGAGCAGTTTACTGCCATGTTCAGGAGGAAGGCTTTCTTGCACTGGTACACTGGCGAGGGCATGGATGAGATGGAGTTCACAGAGGCAGAGAGCAACATGAATCAACAGTATCAAGATGCCACTGCCGATGATGGGGTTGAATACGAAGAGGAAGAAGAGGCTGAAAGCTAAACTAAGATCTTTAAGGGTTGCAATCAGTTTAGTTGATCGCAGAGATTTAAGATTTGTTATTTCCTTTCCTCTGTTTCTCCTTGTGAGTTTTAGGAGTGTCTTGTCGTTCTCTTGAGAATTGGTTGATGTATGTAATTGACATTAAAATGTGCCTGATTCTGATCTCTTTGTTAGCAATCTAACATTTTGTATATGGGTTCAGCAGCGGACCTACTCATGGGTGAGGTGAGGCGAGGCAGCCGCCTAACCCGAAATGCCAACGAAAAACCTAGCGGTAAAGGTAGAAACTGCATGGGACTCACATTGTTCTTTTAGCTGTAACCGTTGATCGGTTGATGGTTTCTTTTTGTTTCAACATTACTTTATCTAAATGCTTATCGAGAACGAAAACAAAGAGAGGAATGATTAAACTCATAAACAATCAAACGAGAGGGATGCACACAGAGAAAGCTCAAACGAGCTTTCTGTAACTCGTGCTATGTTCTAGGATTCCTGCACGAGGTTGGATTGAACCGGACTTGAGCCGTGTGTAGTATATTTTGGAGCTAGGCTCGTCCAGATCGATGAGGCTCAAGTTCTTCTCCTAAGCTTAGTGGAGGCTTAAGGTCGAACTTGAACTCCAGCAGACTCATTTTTTATCCAATCACCAACCTAGTCCGATCTAGATGCTCGTATTTTGTTTAAACAGGCCTCGGTTTGTCTAGTTACACTGCTTGGGGTCGATCTTTTCACAAATCAAACGTAAGAAAAAACGAGTTTGTTGCTCTCTTTCTTTCCCTTCGTATACTTCTAAAATAACTGGTCTACGGTAGTGAAAGAAATAAATAGGGACATCTAACTGTTGATATATCTATATATAATAATGAATAGAGATATTTACTATTTTTTAACCATTCATCCAAAGGAATGTATGGTTGAGATTAAATCCCCAAAAGTACAAAATCTTATTTAAAAAAACACATGTATACTTTTTGGAATTTAGTTCCAGTAATAGGAGGAAATGATAAGTAACAATTCATTTTTAGTACAATTTAGTTCTTCTCTCTTTATATATATATATATATATATATATATATATATTCAAACTACATCCATGCTTAAATTTGCCCAAAAGCACAAAATCATAAAAAAAAAAGAGAGTAAATGAATGAAATCTGATTTTAACAATAGAGAGGAATAGATAAGCAACAATTCATTTTTAACACCACTTACACCCACTCCATGTTCTTCTCTCTCTTTATATATAGAGAGACACAGAGAGGTATACGCTCAATCCTCCTTAACTCTACCCAAATATTTCTATCTTTAATTGATACGATCAATGATTTAGATTTTAATTAAAAATATATATTATATTAATATGCATTAATATGTGCAAAAGGTGTCTATAACATAAATGAAGATAATTGAGATGGATGAATGATAATAAGGAAAAACAATATACATAATCAAGTTATTAGAAACAAATTGGGAGTAATGCTAATAGAGGATAAATGAGGGAAAATCGTTTAAGATGGTTTTGAGATATTTAAAGATAACCCGAGAGTGCTCCCGTAAGAAGATATTAAAAACTAGATTGTGAAAATATTAAAAGAAGAGGACGACTACAAAAGTGTTGAAAAGAAATAATAAAGAAGGATATAGTTTATATTGAGTTAAATGCTCGCATGACATGTGATAGGGCTATGTCAAACAAAGAATACATGTAGCCTACTCCATCTAGTAAGAGAAAAAGGTTTGTTATTGTAATGTGCATTAAATGCGAATATAAAAATATGATGGTATAATTTACTTTTTAATTTCATCTATCAAACCGTGGAAACGTTCGAGTAGATTTAACTGTTGTTGGGTTTGAGTATAGACTACTATCTTTGTATATATATTATAAAATAGTAAATGCTCAAACTCATTTGTTATTCAAACATTTTTATTGTTTAATTGATAAATAGAGATTTGAATCAAAAGTACTGTTATACTTCTATACTTTTGATTTAATGTATCATTCATATTAATCGTTTTTTGTTTTATCACAACAACACTTCACCATTTACTACTATATTTCTCTATATATTGATAAATACCTGAGATATGTAAATATCCTACTATTTTTCTCTCTCCCTCTCTCTCTATGTTGGTTGGTTTCGAACCAAAACTAAACCGGAGAGAGAGAAAAGAGAGACAGAGCAATGTGGGGGGGGGAGAGAATGCATGTTTTTCAGGTAGGACAGAACCCTTACATGAAGCTTGCGCTCCACGCCCTCAACCACAAGACATCTGTCGTCAACGGTATCCTTGTTGGCCGATTTCACGAACCTTCCTCTACGGTCGAGATCGTCGACGCCGTTCCCCTCTCCCATTCCCAAATTGGTCTGCTCCCAACCCTCGAGATCGCCCTGATTCAGGTCAGTTTTTTATCCATCCTTTCCTCTTCTTTTCTCCACAAATCCATCCTAAGAATTCATGATCAGCAGTTTCTCTTATTTTCTTATGCTTTTGAGTTGCATCTTTTTTTGGGTTTCTAATGAATCGCGCTTTAGGGTCAAAATTTGAGCGTGGGCCTTGTTTTTGGCGTATTGATGCATTGAATAGGTAGAGGAGTACTTTTCTGCTGATGGATTGAGCATAGTAGGGTACTTTCACGCCAATGAGAGATACGATGACCTCGAGGTAGGAAAGATGGCGAAGAAAATTGTGGATCACATCTCACGTTGTTTTCCACAGCCGGCCATTCTGTTGGTGGGTGCAATATTTTTAATGGTCTTTTCCGTGTCTTAATTACGAGTTTCTTGGGTTCAAATCGTCACTTTTGCTGTTATAATGGAACGATGCTTTCTCTTACTTCGCTTTTGGCAGTTGGATAACAAAAAATTGGAATCATTGTTGAAGAGTGTTCACCGGGAACCTGTAATGCAGGTAATTTGATGCAATATAGATCACCGTATTTTTGGTTAGACTGCATGATCTGGATCTTGCGTTCCGTCACTTGTGTTAGCAATTTCATTAAAACTTTCCCAATTCCTCGTTCAATTGGTTGAGAATGGGCGTTCATGAATTCTAAAGTTCCTATCCGTTGAGGCTATGTCTGTTATCTTGATTTTAAAATACAATCATGGGTACCAAAATCAGAACATCCCAAAGTGCATCTGCCTTCAAACCAAGGAGACCAGAACGCTTGCTGCAACCGCCTTGGTTTTTAAACGCATCTACCTCATCAATGGTGTGCCTGGGTCCTGCTTTTGGCAAGAGTTGAGTTACCTTTACATGTGTGGAAATCTTGCACTGTTAGTTGTTTTGCATTCTGAAACCCATCCCCGATGAACTGCTTATGTGAATTGCTATTCTCAAACAGAAGCCCTTCTCCTAAACGCAGCAATGTATGGCTGGAAAGGTTCTATGTTTCTGAACGGAGCATTACACTGTCTTTTAGTAAATTTTGAGGCATGGGTTCCTGGTAAGAAGGTGTCTTGTTTATGGAAGTGCTGTTGGCAGATATTAAGCAAATGCTAGGGCTATCTAGCTTAGGATTACATGCATGTCTTATTTAAGTTCTTGGCATAAGGAGGATCCCAACTGTTTTAACAGCTTACTGACTTAGAAATAGTGTGAAGATTTGAGATGAAAGATTCAAGTCTAGGTTGAAATAGCATTGTACTTTAGGTTATTACTAGCTTAAGCCTTAAATATACATCTTTTGCATTTAGTTGAATATATCTTTTCCTTTTCCTTTTCTTATGTACCAAATGCATTGAAATCTTTTGATGTCTTTGGCACAACTAAAGCATTGTCTCTAGTCAGTTTCAATGATTAATAGGTCACTTACATAATTAATCTTGCAATAGCTAAATGATGAGCTCCTATCAACATGATACTATCGTTGCTGATACCAAGAGTATGATTTAGAATTTCCACTTTTACCATTAGGAATACATGCTTTTATGTGTTAAATTTATGAATATAATGAAGTCGCTTCATCTTTTAAAGCACCCTTCTATTAGTCCTGCTCTAGGACCTTCGTTCATTGTACTTTTCTATTAGGTATGTGTTCAGAAGGGCCTAGAAAATCTCAAATTGCTTGCAAAAAGAAATATTAATTGTATCAACATTTGGCCGTTTTGTGACTCGACTTGAAAGTTAACGTTTTCAAGGCTCACATAATTTGCATTTATTTGGTTTGAGAAATTAAAGAAGACCATTTTCTGTTATGTGACACATTGGATTCTATTGGCGGAGGAATCACCTTTCAAATAGAATGAGATCTTGAGTAGATCTAGTACTCTTATACATGTGAAGAAAATTTGGGGGGGGGCTCGCGTTTTGGCAAAACCCAAAATTAGCATTTAAACCTTTTTGGATTCATCTTTCTTGCTTAAAGGACGATCAAATGAATTACTTCTTTGAGTGGGAGGGGACATAATTGTCCAAACCCTTGTTATTTTAGGTTCAAGTTTGTAGGGAAATACTATTCTACAATTAGCAATTCATTGACTATCAGTCTG
The DNA here is from genome assembly GCA_036023115.1 of Brasenia schreberi. Lineage (NCBI taxonomy): Eukaryota > Viridiplantae > Streptophyta > Magnoliopsida > Nymphaeales > Cabombaceae > Brasenia > Brasenia schreberi. The sequence goes on along the minus strand of JAYKKT010000091.1, from coordinate 38,888,068 downwards.
GTCCATTACCCGTTTACCATATGCTATTATTATCACTTTATATTGCAATGTATGCAGCATGAATTTTTTTTGGCAATTCTAGATTGGAAGATGAATAATCTTTTACCCCTTCTAGTTATAATATCTTGGAGTTGGCAGCAGCAACCTGGTGTATTCACTAACGGCCATTAACTAAAATATTTACATGATCAAACTCCCATGGTGCGCAGATCTTGTTCTCAACTTGTTCCTTTCAAAGTTTTTTATACGTAACATGTACAGCCATGATTACTCTTGATCTCATCCTCATTCCTCACACGTCTGCTTTGGACATTATCGTTGCTAATACAGTTCCCTTCCTCTTATCTTACACAAATCATTGGTGGCTTAAGCAGCAACACGTGTCCCGAATTTAAATACTTGTGCACACTTCTCCTAATTTTAAAACTTCAATTTGATTGATAATTTATGATAAGCAGCTAAATACTAAAAATGCACTGAAGGTTTGGCGAACTGATGTGAGTGGACAACTGACTCTGAAGGAACCTACAGCAAATACAATATTGTGGGATTTTATTTTGAGTGAAAAATATAAAGAAGTCGTGGATTTTGATGATTATCTTGACGATATCAGCAAGTAGGAGCCTTGCAGTTTTGTCTTCTACAGTCACAGAATCAGATGGTTTATAGCATATGCATATTCTAATGTTTTAAATTGTTATTGTTGTCTACTGTTTTGCAGGGACTGGCTGAACCCAGGGCTTTTCAACTAGAAAGGCAACATCACCATTTCACTAGGTCAACATTTTTGTTTACCAGCATTTCTTGTGATTTTACAAGTCTATTAGATTCGTATCTTTATGTCAAAACATGAAAAGAATTTCGGTGATTATAGATTTGGTTTGTGACGTATTCATGCTTAGTTGTTGCCCGCTGATTCGCTTGTGTGCCCCCTTGGAAGACATGGTGACAAAGTCAGTCACTTCAACCTGTGATGAAAAAGGACCACAAATTGCATAAGTCTCCTTGCGTATGTAGAACAACACAAAGAGCGAAAGTATAAGAAAAATAGCATGTTTTAATACCTAAAAGGATGGCAGATAACAAAACAAGAAATACATGGTTGCGTCCTTGAAAGAAAATGTCAGCCCCAGGTTAACGATGAACACATCAACAAATAGATACGGGAGACCTTCTGTCTCTGCATCTCTTACTCTGGCGATAGTCTGATTCACTGTTTGTGTTTCGTATCGTACCCCCATCAACGTCTGATGCTTGCTGCATTTAGGTACAATTAAACCATAGTCTCCCTTCTTCTTTTTTTCTTTTGTAAACAATTTTCATGTATCTGGTGCAAACAAATATTTGTTAGTCTAGACCAGGTATTTCCATGTAAAAGTACACAGGAGCATCGCCTACTGCTGTCCTCATTGTGGAATGCATAGTCAGTCATGATCTACATTCTCCCACCGCTGCACCGCTTCTTCAGTAGTCAATGGTGGTATGTTGAAGTACATGGTCCTTACAATCTCTTGCAGTGATTAATTGTGGTGAGCATATCCTGGAGATCTATTGCGGGTTCTCTGGATTTTTTTCCTTTTAACACATAACATTATGGTAATTATGATCAACAAACTGTGCGTGCTCCTGTGCATGCGTGTTGAAGGAAAGATAATCAGCAGTTCCAATAGGTGCAAAGTGTAGTTGGGTATTCTGTGCATGCCATGAATATGACAACTTGTATAAACGTATGTATGTATATGTATCTACGTATGTATGTATATAAACGTATGTATGTGTAGTTGGGTAAATTCTACAAACAGTGGTGAATCTATATTGAGCTGAGGTGCCTGAATTTTGGAAAATTAACAGAAAAGGCACATATATGTATCTACGTATGTATGTATATAGCGCTCATGTGTAGGGAAAGCATGTTAAACTATAAAGACTGAAGATTCGATGACAAGATTTTTTATATTCTTGTGAAACGGATGATAGCAAATAAAGGAATGACTCCGCGTCTTCCTCTGCCCGAACAACTCCACGCTTCTCAGTGAAAAGAGTTGCCTAAAACTCAATATCGAAAAAGAACCCAAGTTCAGAATTCATAGTCACTACTGAATTCTTCTAAAATGTTCACAGCCCACAAAGAACAATACATTCACCCAAAATTCAGCACAACCAAAACCCAGAATTCATAGTCACTACTGAATGTAGATCCACCACTAAAGGTGATCTATGCAGAATTGACAATGGCTCTACTATATCAATTTGGAATCATTCATTGGTTGTTGCCAGAACCTACCTAATACTAATCTACAAAGATTAAAGTGCAAGAAGAAGCTACCTAATACTAATGTACACATATGCAAAATAACCATGTTAATGCAATTAAATGATCAATTCTTTCAGCCTTACGAGAAGACTCTGTGAAGTTTAAATGTTTCACTTGATGTTTAATGTTTATCTGAAATGTTTTAATGAAAATTAGATGTGAAAGTTTTTCAACAGAAAATAAGAAATGAATTGTTGCTTCAAAACATAGCTCGTGTTCACTTTGCCTAACTTGGTACGTGTTGGATATTTTCAACCATAGGTGAACGAACTGAACTAGTGGTTGACCCATTTTAGGACGAGGTGAAACGTACGTTTTACTTGAATCTAAAAAATTCTTGAATTTACAATTCTCAAATGTTATTTGAACAAGTGTACCTCACTAAAAAAAAGTTCTTGGGGTTCGCAGTTGAGCTGAACAATAAACAAGATCTTGAATTAATGAACAAGCCACTGTTGCTACGTTTTTAAAAGCCTCTACCTTCAAAAAAATACAAAAAGCAATAGCACAGCCGAGTTTTGGTGCAGTTTTGAAGAGAAAGCACACAAAGACAACGGGCGTTTTTAGAGGGATCGGAACCGTCGATGGTACCGAATCCAAGGGCCCACTTCACACCAAACATCAAGGCACGGATCGATAGTGGCCGACGTCCATCACCCACAATCGAACGGCCACCACTCTACCACATTCCTAGATGCAAAAAACCGCGGGTTCCCAAATTCAAACACGCGCTTCGCTGTCTCTATTTATATGGGGAAGGAAACCAGTGTAACTCAACAAATCGAGTTTATTCGTATCAGATCAGCGGAAAGAGGGAAGGAGAGATGTCAGGAAGAGGAAAGGGAGGAAAGGGTTTGGGGAAGGGAGGGGCGAAGAGGCACAGGAAGGTTTTGAGGGATAATATCCAGGGTATCACCAAGCCTGCAATTCGTCGTCTCGCTCGTCGGGGTGGTGTCAAGCGCATCAGCGGCCTTATCTACGAGGAGACTCGCGGCGTTCTCAAGATCTTTCTTGAAAATGTTATTCGTGATGCCGTCACGTACACTGAGCATGCCCGCCGGAAGACGGTTACCGCCATGGATGTTGTCTACGCGCTAAAGAGGCAGGGCAGGACTCTGTATGGCTTCGGTGGTTAAACGAAATGAGATGGATAGGCTGTTCTTACTTTTCTTTCTCTTTCCTTTTGTTGGTGTTGTGGATGATTGTGAGCATTCTGATGATGGGTATCTTTGTATATCAATCCATGTTATCAATGGAAATTTACGCCTTATGTTCAATTTTGTGTTTATTTCTCGAATATTGAATGGATTTGGGATATGAAACATCTGCGTTTGCTTGGCTGTGTTTTTGCTAGGAGGGTTAGTGGACTCGATTTCTCATTTTTGGTTGCCTGTGTATCTTGGGATGGATAGTGCGTCTTTCTCCTAATATTTTCATGTTTTGAAGGTATCGTTTTCATTGTGTGTTGTGGTATCTAAAATTGGAAAAACTCGGTTCATGTGATACCTTTCGCTCAAACCATTTGACGTACCATTTAAGCGGCTTTAATTAGAGATGCTTAAGTCTGCTGGCTTTGATGGAAATCAAGCTCTTTAGTCTTGTTCATTTTTGTTTAGAAAACAATGCCAAGCACGCTTGATGCTGATGATTTTGGACCTCCATAAGATGATACAAGCTTCGTTGATGCTGACAGTAATAAGTCATTTAACAAATAGCAGGTGAGACATAAGTGGATTGCCACAGGCTGAATCAAATTGATGAAATGTCATTTGACAGTACCATATCATCGGAGGGCGGATCTCCAAACTTGTCTAGTATGCTACAGTTTGCTGAAATTCGCTGGTATTACTATATATTTTGGCCAGAAAAAGAACTGAGTTTCTTATAGTTTGGCTCATGTCGGGCTCGTTCGTGTTTGGTTCATTAAACCATTTGAGTTAAATATCAACATGGAAGATTTGTTAAATAGCATTTGACCGTACTTTCAAGGTAATTTCTAAATAAAGGATCATTGTCTCTTAAGATTTTCGCAATCAACAGGTCCTCTGATCCTAATTTCTAATCTTTTTATTTAATCAAAAGCTGTTTGCCCACTTTTGTTTGAGAACAGGGGCGACTTAATAAATGTAGCGTTATTCTTTTTTCTTATTTCGGTGCAAAAATCTTGTAGTCAAATTTTAGCAAATTTGCTTATCCTTAAACTCTTGGTTTTCTCAACGGGTATGAAGCCATTCATCATCTACCTACGAACGTGTGTCCATCCAATTGGCCATGGAACTCTTGGACCGAATCCAATCTATGCTTCAACGTAAAACAAGGGCAGCCACAAGTGCCGAAGGAAAGTCCCATTCCTTCCGGCATGTGGAACTCAATGCAGCCGGCAAGAGGCGAGCAGCTGGGGCAATTCCAATGAGGAAACTTTGCCCCAACTTCGATAGGGACGATGGGCTTGACACCGTTCTTGAGGTTCCCGTCCCGGAGGAGGTCTTCAGTCAATTGGGTGGCTCCCCAAGACCAAACTCATGGCAGAACATGAAGTCATGGATGCACACCGATCGTTCGACCATGCATTTATCCGGCGGCGGCAGTGGCGGAGGTGCTGGCGGCAACAATGAACTACAGCTTCTTCTCAACGTCGTTGGTGCTCCGTTGATCCCTCTGCCTGTTCAGAATGAGCAACCTTCTAATGGGTCTATCAAGGATCATCCGATTGTATGCATCTCTGTCACTGTTTCCTCTTTCTATTTTTTTTCAAGTTTTGAGAAGATTCATGTTCATGTAAGGGAGACGTCTTCAAGGTGATTTTGCAATGAAGGCAATCAAATCTCTCGCGATCCAATGCTTACTTTATTTACCAATTGTGAACGTCGGATGGATTCATTATTGTCTGATTCTTAGAACTGTCATATGGGCAGGCATCTTCGACGGCTAAGTACATTGTTCAACAATACCTCGCTGCAACTGGTGGTTTGCAGGAGATGAACGCCGTGTCCAGCATGTACGTGATCGGCAAAGTAAGGATGAGAGCTTCGGAGTTCCATCCCGGGGATCAGACGGTGAAGCCAAGAAGCGCGGGCGAGCTCGGGGCGTTTGTGCTGTGGACCAAGAATCCAGACCTCTGGTTCTTGGAGTTGGTGCTCTTCGGTTACAAGACGAGTGCAGGAAGTGATGGGAAGGTGGCTTGGAGGCAGACGCCGTGGCACCAAGCTCATGCACTAAGAGGACCCCCTAGACCCCTTCGCCGCTTATTGCAGGTACATAAAACCTATGGGCAAACATGATGATTTGAATCTTTTTCTCCCAAAGACATGTCTCCTCTTTGACTAATTTAAAAAACTTTCCCACTTCAAAAATTTACATTTATTGTTACGAATGCAAGGGAAAATCCTCAATTTTATCTTTTGAAATGAAAAAAGGTTCCGATTTCTAATAAAATTAAAAGTAAATTAAAATTCCATCGTATCGTTTGATACTATTTAATGGATATCAATATGTATCGAAGGGCATTTGCAATAAGATCTTAGTTTTTCTTATCACATGCGCTATCTATCATGGCGAAATTGGAAACTCCTCACTCAGAGCACTAGCTGACCATGAGGTGACAAGTTCGATGAATGTTTTAATTAGCGTATCTTATATGAACCGATAAGATTAGGTACATATATCGTAATATACATGTATCACATTCGTATAGTAATATATCATAAGATACATTGTAATACGAATACTCTATGATACGTCCTCTATCGCACCATACATGGTATTACGATACAAGATTACTTTTACAATTTTTTGATTTTCAATATTTTAATATACTGTATCGTACAATATGGTACAATTATTGTGTATTGGTGTCCTATATGATATGGATACCTATACACTAATTACAACATTGAGTTTGATTCTCAGGGGTACATATGTGTATGAGAGGCTTTATTGTCCCTTTGTAACAAAAAAAGTTAGAAAACTTTTGCATTTTTTAAAACATACAGTTAGATATTCTGTATTGATGATACTCACGAATGACAGATCATCTTTTACTTCATTGAAATCCATTGCTATGTATAAACTTTATGAGGATTGGGATGTGTACCTTTTGTAGATATATAATACAATCAAATGATACCTTGCTAAAGATCGCAGAGTTTTTTCAAATTAGGAAGAAGAGAGTGATGCATGAATTTGAAAATGGACACAAACGGAGGGATTAATTTGAAAAAAGATCTCCGAATTCTATTGTTTGGTGATAAAATCTCTGATTTTTAATAGTTCCTTTGTGTCAAATAGGGTCTTGATCCAAGAACAACAGCGAGCCTATTCTCCAACTCGGTGTGCATAGGGGAGAAGGTGGTGAACAACGAAGATTGCTTCATTCTAAAGCTAGAGACCGGAGCCCCAACACTAAAGGCAAGAAGCAGCTCTAGCTTTGAGATCATCCACCACACCATCTGGGGCTATTTCAGTCAAAGAACCGGCCTTCTCCTCCAGTTCGAAGACTCCCATTTGCTAAGAATGAAAGGCAAAGGCGACGACAGTGTCTTCTGGGAGACAAGCATGGAATCTGTCATACAAGACTATAGATTTATCGACGGGATCAATATCGCGCATAGTGGTAGAACGGTCGTCTCGTTGTTCCGGTACGGCGAATCGTCGACGAGCCATAAGACAAGGATGGAGGAGTCATGGTCCATCGAGGAGCTTGATTTCAACATATGGGGTTTGTCAATGGATTGCTTCTTGCCCCCGGCAGATCTCAAGAGGGAAGAGGGAGACTGAGGCTTCCCCAAATGCAAACTTAATTGAGGGTTGTGCAGGAGGAGGATCATACATGTAAAATTCAACGGCTCACAGTTTTCTCCTTCTGTTAATTAAGGTCATATATGATCTGAAGCAAGTCTTCGTCGCCAATGAGCTCTGTGTGTCAGCTCGTCTGATTTGGCTCGTGTTTTTTTGTCAACCTTGGATTGAATTTGAATGAGCTAGTGAGGCACAAGATTTTGAATTTAAGAACATGCCACGAACAACTCCTGTTTGGTTCATTCGTCTCATTCACCAACCCCTACTGCATTGGACGGTTTTATCCCAGTTTGTAATTCAACAACACGGATCCCAGTTCAAACACAACAACAAATAAGCCTTTTTCCATACAACATAACATATCTAATTGATATTCTATAATATTTACATTTTAACTTTAATGGTATCTTCTAATCACACACAAAACCTGCCCTTCTTCATTTTAACCAACCGACATTAATTCTATGTGTAACATCTCGATCAATTTTTCTATGACATTGAAAAATTGACCCTAGGTATTTAAAACTTTCCTTGTGAGGGATGCATTGTGCGCCAATCTTAATTTTTAAGTCCTTTGAAGTACTCAAATGATCAAACTTACATTCCATATATTCTGTCATTGTTCTGCTCAGTCGGAAGCCTTTACTTTCTAACGTTTTTTCCCATAATTCTAATTCTCTATTAACTTTTTCCTTAGACTCTTCCACTAACACAATGTCATGTGCAAATAACATAAGGTACTTCATCTTGAATATATTTTGTTAACTCATCAATGACCAATATAAATAAATATGGATTTAAAGTTGATCCCTGAATTAACCCAATCTTAACTTTAAAGGAGTTTGTCATTCCTTCATGAGTCCTCACACATGATTTTGCACTATCATACATATCTTTTATAAGGTTTATGCATGTTATTGGGATACCTCTCTTTTCGAAGGTTCTCCAAAGAAATCTCTTAGCATTGTATTGTAAGCTTTTTCTAAATTAATAAATATCATGTGAATGCTATTTTTTTTTGCTCTAAAATGTTGGGCACTAGCTTCACTACCACTTCTATAAAACGGGCACTGCATGGTGCAGGTTGTCCGGTGCTTATCCATGAGTGCCATATGGCACTTGGGTATTGTTCAGGTGGTCATCGAGCTCAATAATGGGTGTCGCATGGTGCTTGCTATCACGTTTCTTTTACCTGGACAACCACTACACGACGGGCACTCTCTATCACTTCTTTTAAATTTTAATATTTTTCAATTTAAATGGGTGTCATATGGTACCTATTTATTGGTTAACCATCAATCAATGATCAATCATGTTGTTCGTTTGAATGACTATTTACTGTTCATCAATTGTGTTTTTGCTTTATAAATAAGAGTTTTTAAAACGGATATGCTTTATAAATAAGAGTTTTCAAAATTGTTTTATAAATAATAGTATTGCTATTTTGTTAAGTCAAGGGTTTAGACGTCTCAATAGGTGAATAACTTCAATAATAGATTTATCGGATATGAATCCAAATTGGTTCTATGTTGTACTCATACTTATCTTAACCTTCATAATTCTTTCTCATAATTTCATAGTATAGGTCACACCTCGATAATTTACATAATTCTTAATATCTCTTTTGTTATTATATATGGACATAAATGTACTCACTCTCTATTCTTAGACATCTTTGGGTTACTTATCTTTCATTAAATAGTCTTGTGAGCAAATGAGCTCCATCTTTCCTACGATTTTCCACACTTCTATAAGAATATTATTTGGTCCTATCAAACTTCATGTATTTAATAGGATCTTTGACTTGATTCTTTTAAATACAGTTGATATACTTTTCTAATTTAACTCTCTCCTAAGCTAATAATATATTTTTATATCTCATTTGCCACTATAATCTTCTTTCTGATTTAAAATTTCAAACTTCTTATTTAAGATTTCAAATTAAGATCATATTAAAGCAACCATAAGCTAAAAATTAGAAAAGTACCGTCTCCATCATCAGGTTAGCAAAACCCTTGGCGAGTAAACAAGATTGCATTACGATTGTTAAGGACTTTTAATAAGGTGTCGAGCCACTCATGGATTGCCTCATCACACAAACAGACAAAGACAGTTTTTCCTTCGATCGAACAGAGAATCAATCGGTCAAACCATATTCACAACAACCGAAGTAGAAAAGAAAGAATCGGAAGTCTGATGTATAAGGCTAATCCTGTGAAGTACCAAGTAGCAACAGGGATAGGCTTCAAGTATGATCAGGGCAGGCCAATCTGGACGCAATGGCGGAATGATACATGGCGTCGTGCCAACCCTCCGTTGCCCTGAGCTCCTTCCTCAGAAGCCTCGCCTTCTCCGCCGTGAGCCCCGATCTGTTCGCCGTTCGTGGCCTCTCCTCTTTCTCCTCCGACACCGGGACCTTTACTTCCCAGCAGCCGAGCCACCAAGGACGCTTCGCGTCGGGATCCATCATGGCCTGGCGCATGATCACCTCCGTCCGTCCGCCGTCGCCAGAGACATTCTTCGCCATTGCCACGACCACAGCCGGTCCCTTGGCCGCCGTGGATTGGAAATGATGGACGGGTGAGAAGCAAGAAGTAGAAGAAGCAGACGGGAGATTACGGGGGAGGAGAGAAGCCATGGATTTGTGGAAGATTTAGGACTTACTGGTTCAATGAGGAGGTGGGCGTGGAGGTAGACAGAAATTTATATGTCAAAGGAGCAAGAAGTTGGGCCCCGTCCCACCGTCGGCAGCCAGCCTGCGTGTTGTTGAATGTTGGCGTGGATTAAACGGTCTGAAAGTGAGAGCTTAGATGACATTCAGTCTTCGGACAGGCCGATCGGTTCGGACTCACCCGTCTTTGTTTAATTTTGGGTACTGGTATCGTGGTGTGACGTGTTTTCCGTTCTACACCTCGGGTGTTTGGAAGACCGATCACAAGGACCCGCCTAATCCGGTTCGCCGGCCCACTATGGCCTAAAAGGTTATTTAAGGTGTTTGATACACCATTCTAAAAGTTGGACCTCAATTTTTGGTACTTGCAGTTCAAAATTTCTTTGTAAAATTTTGATAGGAAACCGTTGTTGGCATGAAATTATGTTGTTATAAGTTGAATTTGATGAAAAAGCATTGCCACCAAAGAAAAATGAGTCACGAAAACTAAATTCATTAGGTTTGCACAAAAACTCAAGCGTCAAATCTCTAATGTTGCTACCCATTTCGTAAGAAAAACCTAAATGTTAGTACCACCCGTGAGTTAAACACAAAACCATGATTCTCGCGAGTCAAATAAAGTATTATGACTGAATTATAAGCTCACCTAAGTTTAGGTTTTTAACTTTAGTACCAAAGAGATTCACATCACGAATCAAACACACCTATTATGGTAGTTTTCTCCATTCACCCGACTTGAACTCAAAGACCTTGTTTAAGGAGAATAAGTACCGAACCACTAGAACCACCACCGTGGTTTGTGATTTTAGAGTTCCAGTTACAGTCTTTAGAATAGTTGGATCTGGATGCAGAATGGGTTTGTCTGCAAACCTTCCAATCCTTTTTGGTTCGAATCGGATCCACAACCTTGCGGTGGCAAATACGGATATCAAAATCGATGCTTTCCAAATAATTGTGAGAGCAAAAATGTGTTTGGGGAAGTCACTTTCCAAGGAAAGTTTTAGCGGTCCAAGGTGCATGAACGAACACGATTTTCCCATGATGCATGCACGCAGACTGTTCTTGAGCAACATGACATCCATCAATCAAAAGAAACAAAAAACCAGTTCTTTTCAAATTTTAAGATGCATTGCACTGTTGAGGAGTTTGGATCTACATGACTATATGCACCATATTCACCACATAAGGTCTTCTTTCCAGATGCTTCTTCTAGGTAGCCATTGGCATTCATGTTATGTTAGTGGAAATCAGTGATGCTGCTTATGGTTTACCCTCATCGAGCTTGTTTTTATTGCTATTTGGATCATATCATATAAATACAATATGAGTATCGCATAATAAGATAATACAATACGAATATCACATAATCTCATATTTCATTGATACCATAAAGGTACGCACCCATATAGTTTTGCTTATTTGTCAGGGGACTATGTGGATGTTATCTTTTATATCGATATAATTGATTTTCAGGTTCTTTTGATCTTTTAAAACGTTTTTTCTTAATTAGATAAAGAAATAGAATATCATATCGTATGATATATGGAATATTTAGGGTCTTAACACCCATAAGTGGATGAGCTCTACTGTAAAACATGCAGGAGGCCCACCTAATTGCAATATGTGCGCACCATGCGCGTTATGTATGCTCAACATCTTTTGGTATATTTGACACATATATGTACATGGTCAGGTACGATATTTATAACAATTATATGAACATGAAATTTATCACATGTCTTGTGTTAGACTCATTTATTTATAGCTTGTGTAGTATATAGATTTGTTATATATATATATATAGCAAGAGGTACATGATAGAACCCTAATGTGCTAGCAAATCTAAACAAATCTCAACCATCAAAGATGGATGGGTGAGATTTAAATCTATAAAGTAAAAAGTACCTTTGGATGTACATTCACATGAGTATTTTTGCTTTTTAAATTTCAAATCTCAATCATCCATTACCAAAATAGATGGTTGGAATTTGCTAATACCTAAGAGTTCTAACATATATCAATCTCTTTCTCTCTTTCTCTCTCTCTCTCTCTCTCTCTATATATATATATATATATATATATGAAAATTGAGTCCCTCTCACTTTTGACATACAATCCATCACTTTTTGGTGGTATGGGTGTAAATTTAAAAAAGTTAAGAGTTTCGAAAAAGATGAAAGACAATATTATTATACTAATGTCCCCCAAAAAACAATAGTTTCGCATGAGTGAAAGGATCAATGGGGAGCAAGATCCTCTTTCTATATTTAAATAAATAAATAAATAAAATATATATATATATATATATGTATGATTCTGCCTACCATTGATATGTTCACTTATGTTAGCATCAGTTTAATTTAAAAAGTTTTAAGTGTTTTTGGAAATATATATAGGATAATATGTATTATTATATATACATATATAGGATTCTCCCCGTCATTGATATGTTCATAGCATAAGTGTAATTTAAAAGTTTTAAGGGTCTTTGAAAAAATATGTAGTACAATATATACCATTATACTTCAATACTTGCATTTAATATACAACAATATATTTTACTTTATCATTTTAAATCTCAACTATTGATCTCCAATTAAATGTTAGAGATGTTTGAGGAGATTTAATCACCTATTAAATTGAGCATCTCTCTCTCTCTCTCTATAGTAATGTAGGCATGTGATGTCCAAAGAAAATCATGGTTCTATATGTGCTCATAAATGGGATCTTTGAGTATATTCAAGGGTTTTATGTTGCCCATTTTTAATTTGGCTAACACACAAGATGAGACTTTACCACGTTAAATAAGCTTATTAATTTCAAAAAGACAAGTTATTTTGAGCAGCAGCTTATTTTCACTTTGGCTAACAGACAAGATGATACTTTGCTGATTGTGGAGAGGTTCAGAATTTTCAGTTAAATGAGAAGTTTCATGTTAATCGTCTTATTTTTCACATTTCATGTTTGGCTCCTTCAACTTAGTGGGTTCAGGCCAGACGGGCCAAAAGAGCCCCCCTTCAGTTCATTTGCCTCATTCCCCCGGCCTAGTTTTATGCTTACACTGCCTGCCCTGCCCTTCCTGAGTGACCTATAACTTCTCTCATAGATCTATTGTTTGCATGAGCTCTTGTTTTTTAAGAGTAGTGTTTTTTTAAGAGTAGCATCACCACGCCGACCCTCGTTGCCGGACCTGCACCGGTCCCGCAAGAGCATGTTCATCATGTTTCCTCTCCCTTGAGGTCGGTCGTGCGGGTCTCACCCAAGGTAGTCAGCAGACCACTTGGTGAGGGTATAGCTTATCCTAGACATTGCCAGTTCCAGCTAAACTGAAACTAAACCGAGGCCTACTGCTGGTTTTGGTTCTGGACCAGTTTTTGTTCCATGGAAGCCGGAACTCAAACTGAACCAGGTGGTCTCCAGATCCGCAGCTCAAAAATGCATTAAGGAACAGTGTAAAGCTTTGTTGAACTTTCGTCGTGCGCATGATTTTTTCATTACCAATATAACACATGTCATCAAAGCTCTAAGTCTCTCAAGTGGGCATGCTTGGGCAAGAATTAGTAGTAACAATGCATATGGCCTGCTAAGAAAGCTGTGTTGAATAAAGTAGCTTCAGATATGTGTGGAGTCTACTTGCATCTCCACTAAGCGAGATGAGCGGAGATGTAGAGTGCGAATTGAGTTAACCAATGGGTTATCATTTATAATTATAACATGACCTTCTCTAATACTTCACAATATGAATATAAAAAAGGAAGGTGTTCATTGCTGCTTTGATTGATGGGAAGCTGACAACCTCGAACCAAACTGAAGAATCGTAAATCATGGAATTGATCATGCTTTGTACAGTTGTAGACCATCGTTCTGTATTCAATAAAAGTTAAACAACGTCCGTTGATATTACAATGGTTAATAGTATGAGGTACAAAAGACATCATCAAGAAAAAATCCATTATCACAATAATTTAACATTAATTGCATTTCTGCAGTTACCTCACACTGCAATACTTAGATCATCAATAGTATAAAGTTCTGATCAAAACAGTAGCTGCACTCGTATACCAATTAGTCATAGTTGAGACCTTTAATTAAATTGTTATATCTATATCTATCTATTCATTCTGATTTCAACCCTCAAATTGTGAACCGAACCATCAAGAATGTTTTCTTTTCAAACCAAAAGAACAAAACAAATGAATTAGGGTGGTTTTGATTGCTCACACAGAGAGTCAGAGACCAGACCTTCTTAAAGGTGTAAGATATGGTCAACACTTGGGAAAAAGACAGTTGTTGTGGAAACAAATAACATATGATATGATCTTGCTTTCTAAATTAAATGCTACTATGAGAGAAGATGGGCGACAATGATAACTAAGACTCGGTGAAGCTGACCTTTCTGGGTGTAAATGTTGGATCCAGCCATGCATATTTGTATGATTTAGTATGTCACACAATATTTGATTTTTGAGAAGATTGATGATCGGTGGGAGGAAACAAATAATTTAAAAGTAATTTAGACGTTGAATCCAATGGTTAGATTTGCATTTTGTCATTGGTTTCATGTGTACATCAAATCCACCGTACCGCTATTCTGTATGTGAACAGCGATGCTATATTTTAAAAAACAATCACAATGTAATAATCTCTCTCTCTCCTCGATCGCGTCAGTCGTCCTCGAGCAAAATTCTCGGCGATGATTTTCGATTAGGTAAAGTGCAAGGGATTCTCTTCCTTGCGATTGTTTCCTTCCATTTTATTTTCCGGACTTCTTCATTTCTGCAGCTATTGCATTGCCCGCCGTAAATCCGGAATCGCGTAATTCCCATTTCGTCTCTTTCATTCGGGAACCATAAACTCACATGACGGAATTTAATGATGCCAAATCTCTGATGCGTTGGTGCTCTATTTGAAAGCGGTAGAATCCAAATCTCGCGCTTTTGGGTGTTGACGTTAACTTGGCCACTTTGTTTGCTTTGAAAGGTTTCGTGTTGGAATCAGCGATTTGAATCGCCTTTGAGTGCGATGGCGTTGGCCGTTTCAAGCATGGTTGCTGAGGCGTTGGATCGCGTCGCAATGGCGTTTGACGCGCCGTTCGCGCGTGCGGTTGTCTTCGGAGTGCACATCGATGGTAAGAACGGAGAAAATTTTGGTGGTTTGATTTTGGGAATTGGGTTCAAAATTGTTTGGATTTCTTTGATCGCTAATTCTGTTATCGGGTCATTGTGATTCAAAGGGCATCTGGTGGTCGAAGCCATGCTAGTGGCAATGATCGTCTTCCTTCTTCTCCAAAAGAGTTACAAGCCCCCCAAGAAGCCGCTTAGCGCAAAGGTGGGTTAAGAGTCTGAGCAAAATTTTACATTCTGATGCATTCCTATGTTTGCTCATACTTTTGTTTGTTTTATCATTTCTGTTCTTGTTTGTTGATTATCCAGTTCCGATATTATCACCGTTTAGGAGATGAATTTTGGGTAAGGAGTAGCTAATACAGGTTCTTCAGGAAGCTGTTCAAATGCATGTCTAAGTGCCAACGAACCATGAATGCTTCATTATGCTCGCAAGAGCAATAATAAGAAAGTCTTTGCTTCAAACTATGCTCACGCACCAGATTGACCCCTTCAAATCGTGGGAAACTTTACCTCTTATAATTTTTTTTGAACTTGAAGGCTGACGACTTTGTTATTCATATGGTAGGAAATGATAATTCCTGAACAAGAGCAACAACGTTGCTGCATCACAGACGACATCTAATCTCTAATTTCCTCTTGAGTTCTTGTTTGAAAGTTCAGGGATCATCCTTGCATTGCCGGTCCCAAGCCTCGATAAAGGAGGAGGGTTGTGTTAGGCTTCCGACAGCCAGCGTAAAACTTTGTCGGATTTTATAACATGGATTACAAAAATTATGAGCATTGCTTTAGGGCGTCCCCGCCTAGCGACGTGCTGCAGAGCTCGCATGCAGTAAGAAGTAAGTAAGGGCCACTACATTTTCGCCCGAATATAGTGAATCAATTGCAGAGAGGGTTCCCACATCATGGACGGGTCTGAGTTAGTCCCGCTACATTGCCACCCGAATGTAGCGAAAAATTTTCAGAGAGGGACTCTGCATTTTGATTATGGACGGATGCGGGGGGTAAGGAAGCTAGTCCTAGATAATAAGATTCGTATTGGTTCTTGGAATATCGGAACATTATCCGGTAAGCTAATGGAGGTGGTAGATACTATGATTCGGAGAAAGATTCATATTCTATGTTTACAAGAGACAAAATGGGTTGGAGAAAAAGCAAAGGAGATAGAGGATACAGGTTTTAAATTATGGTACTCAGGTAAAGAAAAGGCTCGAAACGGAGTTGGTATTATCATAAATAAAGATTTAAAGGAGAGTGTAGTAGACATACAACGATATGGTGACCGAATCATGACGTTGAAATTAGTGTTAGGAGCAGAGGTTTTGAATATAGTTTGTGCTTACACACCCTAAGTAGGACTAGAAGATAGTATAAAGACAGTTTTTTGGGAAGAGTTAGATAAGGTGTTTCAAAAGATTCCACCAAGGGAGATGATTTGTTTAGGAGGAGATTTAAATGGATATGTTGGTAAAGAGGCATTAGGATATCAAGGGATTCATGGAAACTTTGGTTTTGGGGATATAAACGAGGAAGGTAGGGAGATTTTAGATTTTGCTATGGCATTTGATCTCTTTATAGTCAATACAATTTTCAAAAAATGAGATGAACATTTAATTACTTATAAGAGTGGCTTATCACAAACATAAATTGATTACTTTATTTGTAGAAAAAAAGACAGAGCGTGTTTTAAAGATTGTAAGGTAATTCCAGGAGAAAGCTTAACCACCCAACATCGACTTTTAGTTATGGATTTACAAATAAAAAAATGGACAAAGAAGAAAAGAGTGCGTCGAGCTACTCGGACTAAATGGTGGAACCTCAAAAGCGAGAAAGAAGATATATTTAAAAAGAAAGTCCTTCAAGGAGATGTTTGGAATTATGTTGGCACACCCTGTGATATGTGGAACAATATGGCTATACATATTAGGAAAGTGGTGAAAGATGTGTTAGGGGTATCTAAGGGAGGTGTACCGGCACAAAAAGAAGCTTGGTGGTGGAGTGAAGTAGTACAAAATAAAATCAAGGCAAAGAGGGCATGTTACAAATTACATTATGCTAAGAAAACTAGTGAAACTTTAGAAGCTTATAAGAAAATAAAGAAGGAAACGAAAAAGGCCGTTAGTGAAGCAAAAGCTAAGATTTGGGAGGACTTATATAAAAAACTCAACTCAAAAGAGGGTGAAAGAGATATTTTTAGGATAGCTAGGGCTAGAGATAAGAAAACTAAAGATCTTAATTATGTTAGATGCATAAAAGATGAGGATGAAAAAATTCTAGTGGCAAATGATGATATAAGAAATAGATGGAAAACTATTTTTATAATCTTTTTAATGAAAATAAAGATGGTAGTATTAGTTTAGGAGATTTAGCTAAGTCAGAAAAGTATATAAACCACAATTTCTATCGACGTATTCAAAAGAATGAAGTCAAAGAGGCTCTTAAACATATGAAGGGTGGTAAATCAGTAGGACCAGATAATATTCCTATAGAAGTTTGGAAAATACTAGGAGAAATAGGAATCACTTGGCTCACAAGACTATTTAATGAAATATGGAAAAACCAAAAGATGCCTGAGGAATGGAGAGCAAGTACACTTATACCCATATATAAGAACAAGGGAGACGTTCAAAATTATGCGAATTATCAAGGTATCAAGTTAATGAGTCATACTATGAAATTATGGGAAAGAATTATCGAACGTAGGTTAAGACAGGTATCAAGTACAACAGACAACCAATTTGGATTCATACCAGGCAGATCTACTATCGAAGCGATTCACCTTTTGAGACGTCTTATGGAACATTTTAGAGCAAAAAAGAAAGACTTCACATGATATTTATTGATCTAGAAAAAGCTTATGATAGGGTACCGAGGGAGGTTCTTTGGAGAACTTTGGAAAAAAGAAGTATCCCATTGACATATATTAGCCTTATAAGAGACATGTATGATGGTGCAAAAACATGTGTGAGGACTCACGAAGGAGCGACAAACTTCTTTGAAGTTAATATTGGGTTACATCAAGGATCAACTTTAAGTCCATACTTATTTATAATGGTGATGGATGAGTTAACAAAACATATTCAAGATGAAGTACCTTGGTGTATGTTATTTGCAGATGACATTGTATTAGTGGAGGAGTCTAAGGAAAAAGTTAATAGAAAATTGAAACTATGGAGAGAAACATTAGAAAGCAAAGGCCTCCGACTTAGTAGAACAAAGACAGAATATATGGAATGTAAGTTTGATCATTTGGTTACTTCAGAGGACATAGAAATTAAAATTGGCACACATTGCATTACCCAAAAGGAAAGTTTTAAATACCTAGGGTCAATTTTTTAGAGTGATGGAAGAATTAATGGAGATATTTCGCATAGAATTAATGCTGGTTAGTTAAAATGGAGAGGAGCATTAGGCATTCTTTGTGATAAGAAGATACCATTAAAGTTAAAAGGTAAATATTATAGAGCAGCAATTAGGCCTGTCATGTTTTATGGTTCTGAGTGTTGGGCAGTTAATCATAAACATGTACAAAAGATGTCTGTGACAAAAATGAAGATGTTGAAATGGATGAGTGGTCATACAAGAAAAGATCGCATACATAATGAGGTTATTAGAAACAATTTAGGAGCGGCACCAATAGAGGATAAAATAAGAGAATATCGTTTAAGATGATTTGGACATATAGAAAGAAGATCATAAGAAGAACCTTTAAGAAGGCATGAAAAATTAAATTTGAAATGTATTAAAAGAGGTAGAGGTCGACCACAAAAGTGTTGGAAAGAAACAATAAAGAATGATCTAGCTTATTGTTAGTTAACTTCTAACATGGGACATGATAGGGCTCTGTAGAAACAAAGAATCCATGTAGCCGACCCCGTCTAGTATGGGAAAAGGCTTAGTTGTTGTTGTTGTTGTTGAATATATCGTGCACATTTGTTTTGGATAGTAGATGGTGAATGCAAAGGAATTTGCCATTTCATTTATCCGTATGATGGTAATCATTCCTAGCCGAGAGGAATTATGTTTTATGTGTTTCACATTATAGTATTATCTGATGCTGAAAAGTTTTGTACTCGAGGTGTCTACACGCATATCTTAGTTAGGAAATTGGGATGCATTAAGGCATTATTTTAGTGGAGCAAACTAAACTTCCCAACTTGCTCATAGGATAATTCCGTCAAGGTGACTGACTGCCTTTGGTAGTTTTGCATTAATTTCTGTTCATCTTGGTAATCGCACAATCTGCTAGTTCTTGCATAGTTTATTAATGTGATTGTGGTACATCACAAATCCAGACTTGCCCTTCAAGTACTTTTAGCTGTGTCTTTTACTCTTTCGTGCTTCCTCTTGTCTTAACTTAGTAATTTTTTTCTTGATGCGTTAATGTCTTAATGTAGCTTTTTGCCTTTATGGTAGTAAGTCTATTTCTTTCTTTCATTTCCCTAACATCCTGTTCTTGCTTCCTCGAAACTCCCCTCTTTCTCTGAGGTCATTAATTAGCTCGAAATCTGCATGGACTTGCCCCTGCACGTACAAAGATGTGTCTGTGGGTGTTTACTGCATGTTTGTGCGTGTAAAAATGTGAATTTTTGAATGTGGAAGATAACCTGAAACAAAATCTTGTATATCTTCGTTGCCGGGCAACTTCCTCTAGTGTTGCCAGAAGTTCTACTTTCTTCCTGTCTAGACAACTCCTTCTTTGCACATTTTTTTTCCTTGCAAGAAAATGTTAGATGTCACTCTAGAGATAAAAAATGATGAATAGCTCTTGGTTATACTCATGCAAGAGTGAATTGCTGGAAAATGAAATGATGAGACTGTGTTCTTTAATGCATTCCATTCCATTAATCTTATGCAGGAGATAGACGAGCTATGTGAAGAATGGACCCCTGAGCCCCTTCATCCACCTATTACAGAAGGGATGAGTTACGAGCCACCAATCCTTGAAAGGTCGATTTGAACTTCGGCTTTAGCATTCCTTCTCTCTGATTTTGGGACTTTATTCTCTTTTCTAGGTTTTCATGTTGGAACCACATCCTTTTCCTTCTTTATCAACCACAATGTATCACTTTTCATTAGTTGCAAACCACTATGGCAGTACCAATGGATCGTTTCATGTGATCCAACTTATCTGGAAAAGTTAACATATTGCATTCTATACTGCAGTATGATTTCCTGGAGTGCATCAGAGTATGTCTAGTCTAGTTCAGAACTTGCAGACATTTAACTTGTGCTATGTGCCTAGGCACTTCTAGAGGTCCATTGATACATGTTTATTTGTATTTGATACTGATGCTTCTTGACTTGGTGTGGAAATTGGTACTTTTGAACCTCAAATTTTGTCAGCACTTCTGGTTTCTCAAATGTAGCCCTTCCTGACACTTGACTTGTTCCCTTGTTGATACTTGTATTGGTATCTAGGTGACTATTAATGAGATAGTCACAAGAATGAACAGTTACGGGCCAAAACCTGTAATAATGGGCATGGGGAAGCGCATTAGCTCCAGATTGTTGTTTCCTAACTGTCACTGGTTAGGTCACATGGAAAACAGAATTGCTAAATTATGGTCTCCAGAAAATGTTTTAATTATTTCTTTATGGGTAATTTGTGGAATACGATCCCAGATGCATCTGAAACAGTTGAATGGTGATAGCTATAACCAGATTTTCAATCTATGGTGATAGCTATAACCAATTTAGACAACAACCATTCCATGGTTTAGATTCCTTTCAGCTTGTTAGAGGTATAGGCGTCTGATGCATGCATGGGTGTTGGGTGTGTGGCATGTTTGATCAGATATTTTAATTTTAGATCTTGAACACTATCTATGAAGTAACACTCATGAATTCAGAGCTCCTTTTTGTGTGCAGTGCTGCTGGACCACATACCACAATCAATGGCAAGGAAGTAGTAAACTTTGCGTCAGCCAATTATCTTGGTTTAATAGGTCATGAGAAACTGATGGTGAGGAAGCAGTCCTTTCCTTTATAAGTATATTGTAGCACATCTTGCTTGGAAAAGTACCATGACTTCATCCATACTCCAGGAATTGTGCACCGCTGCTTTGGAGAAGTATGGTGTGGGTTCATGTGGGCCTCGAGGTTTTTACGGGACAATTGGTATAGTACATGCTTCTTAGGTTTTCCTAAGAAACTTATTCCTCAGAAGTCTATTACAAAGAAAAAAAGAATCATCCCATGATTGTTTTTACTATCAATTAATCTTTGCATGTCTTGGTTAACTATCTACTGGTACTTGAATAATTTATTTTTCCTCATGTAATCAATTTCTTTTTTTTAGATACACACCTTGATTGTGAAGCAAGGATTGCAAACTTCTTGGGGACGCCTGATTCAATTTTGTATTCGTATGGGATATCAGCTGCTTTCAGCACAATCCCAGCATTTTGCAAAAAAGGAGACCTTGTCGTTGCGTGAGTGTACATTTTTAGTTTAGCATTTCATTCCCTGCTGATCCCATATATATTTTCATGATTTGTATGCTGTATGTGCATCAACTTTTCTGGCAAATAAGACCATGTCGCATTGTGAAATGTGCCTTTGCATCTTCAGATATGCGCGGTTTTTGTTTCTCTTTTTTTTTGAGTTTTTAGCAAAAGTAAATGAGTGCTGTTAACCGTATTATGGAATCAATTGGGTTTTACTGGGCTTAAGTTTTATTTCTCCTCTGGATTATGAAAGCAACAGAGTCATGCAGCAGTTGTGTTCTCAGGTTGATGTTTGAGTAGCCAATGTTAGTTTCTCTATGTCTTGTCAAGCAGATCATTTTGGCTTCTCGTTTGAGCTGTTCTGTTTCTTCAGTGAATCATTGTTAAGGTATTATGAACTGATTTATTAGATGACTTGATGTTCAGTGATGAAGGTGTACATTGGCCGATACAAAATGGTCTTTATCTATCTAGAAGCACTGTAAAGTTTTTCAAGCACAATGATATGAAGTCACTGGAAAGTATACTGGAGAAAATTACCAAAGAAAATCAGCGGGCGAAAAAGTTGCGTCGGTACATAGTGGTTGAAGCTATATACCAGGTTAGGTTTGATTGCAACGTTAAATTTACATCAATCTATTTCATTTGCATTATTTGAAAACCTTCCTGTCTTATTCTTGTGCTCTTCAGAGATGATCTTTTTAACATGTATATTTTGTCTTGCCACCCCATAGCAAATAATCTGGACAGTTTACCATCTAATTTTTGTCTTTAAGAGATCTGGACCTATGTACTGATGTTTATTAGAAAGAAGAGGGTGAGATCCTCTAGCTGTATTTAACTTTTCCTCTAGTACCAATAATAAAAGCAATAATGTTACATGTGACTATCTTACCAAACATGCGAAATTCTAGAAACATGCCTTCAATGTATGGATTAGACTAGCACCCAGAGCGGTAGCTCAACTGCAGGGTGCCCCCGATACCATTGCTGCAGGTGGGAGTTCGACTCCTGGAAAGCATGGTTTCCGTCTCCCATTGTAACAAAAAGTATGGACTAGACTAGTATGTAATTATTCCCTGTACATAATGTTGTTTTTTCAATTACATATGATAAGAGGGCCTCTCTAAGACACTGTGTGCCATCTCTAAAGGAATGCCATTATTTAATTTATGGGTTCATTGCAGAATTCTGGACAAATTGCTCCATTAGATGAAATAATCAGGTTGAAAGAAAAATATCGCTTCCGAGTATTGTTGGATGAGAGCAATTCATTTGGTGTACTTGGAAAATCTGGACGTGGCTTGTCTGAGTACTATGGAATTCCTGTAAGTCTGCGGTGCTTGTTGGTGAACTTGTGTTGTTCCGTCTACCTTATTTTTTATGCTTCATCAAGTTTATTTGATGAGCGCAGATTGGGAAGATTGATATTATCACTGCTTCAATGGGACATGCATTAGCGACTGATGGTGGGTTTTGCACTGGAAGTGTCAGAGTTGTTGATCATCAAGTGGGTGCTATTTTTTGTTTCCCTAAGTTTCTCAATTTTATGATAAAGATTAAGTTTTATCGTTTAAAGTTGAAGTATACCATCCGTATAATTTAAGTGGCGAGGGGAATCATTTGGCCACGTTAGATAGGTCATCCACTCTCATGCCTATTTATAATTTTTGGGAAGCTAAGCAAATTCAACAATGTGAAAACAAGAATAGTCACGTGAATAAGCTATATAAGGCCGTCTCCTAGGCTTTCTAAGTCAAAGTTTGACCCGATTTGGTGGATCTACACTAACGTGAGCCCACCTGGTGCAACCTAGCCTGGCTTTTACTGAGAAAATGCAGTATTGGTTGCTTCATCTTATTAATAGTGTGTCGCCGATATTTTGTGAGGAGGCTCCTTTGTGAACTCGAAACATGAAATCTACTATTTCAACGTTAGAACTCAATCGGTATATGTGGCTATGTTTTCCATTGTTAGCCTATTTTTAATGTTATCAACAGGCATGATTAATTAATACAGTTTGATATTACCTTGCAGCGTCTCAGCAGTTCTGGTTATGTATTTTCTGCATCATTGCCTCCTTATCTGGCCACTGCTGCAATAACTGCTATTAGTGTTTTGGAGGAAAATCCTGAATTGCTGTCAAAACTGAAAGATAATATTGCGTTCTTCTGGAAAGGTTCTCTCTCTCTCTCTCACACACACACACACAGGCATGCCATGGCATCCATGCACTTCAAGTGGTAGTCATTCTCAGGTGTTTAAAGTGGTTGTAAACTCTCTAGAAGTCCCTGACGTACTTGGGCTCTGTGAGTGAAAATTCAGCATTATTGTGGAATTAGAAACTAAAATTCACCATGAATTTGGTGCCCTACATTCATTGAAAGATCGACTGTTGCAAGAAGAGTAATAACTCACCTGGCTAGGGGGTTGACTCACAAGTTGAAGGTCATCGGTTTGATACCCGGGGGCATGCATCTGGCTTTGCCCTCCAATTGAATGTTTAACATATATAGATACTTTTGAAAACTGACTGTTCCAACTGCTTATATTTTAGCCTTCCATCGGATGCTATGCTGTTATTAATTTTCATATTTTTACTATAGAGATGTTCAGGATAAGCAACATATTAGGTTCCACTTATTAATAAATGTGTGTACATGTCACTGGGTTTATTTCTGGTTGTCCTGCATATCATTTGATATTGCAAAACAGGATTTTGCCTTTGATTCACATTATTCAATATTTCCAGTGTCTAAATAACTTTTTAACCATGAGAACTAAGCCGCTTATTGAGTGGGTTTGGATCATCATATACTGCTATCTGTAACAATAATCTTGACATTATTCAACTTGTTACATGAATATCCACGTGCTTCTCTTTAAACTACGTTTGTAATTGCAGGATTGTCAGACATACCAGGGTTTGTGATCGACAGCCATCCTTTGTCACCTATATTCTTTCTTAAATTGAAGAATTCAACTGGCACCTTTAAGGGCGATTTGCAGTTGCTTGAAGATATTGTTGAACGTGTAAGATAATTAGCCCTTTACATCTCTTTGTAAGTTTTGGCCGGCTAATGGGGAGATACATATTACTCACAATCTTGGTTGCTTCCCAGGTGCTGAGAGAGGATTCTGTGCTTCTCTCTGTTACGAAAAGATCGGTACTTGATCGTTGTCTTCTTCCAGCTGGGATTCGCTTGTTGGTTTCTTCGGCACACTCCCATTCAGATCTGTCCAGGGCATCAGAGTCACTGATGCGAGTCGCCAAATCCATTTTCCTTGATATGCTGTAGCTGCTGGTTTCATTTCTTAGCTGTTTAATAGTTGCTGAGAGGCTGGAATCAAATTCTCTTGATCTTGTCTCATTCTCAACCTGTCAGAAGTGTTCGTGGTATACTAACTCGCAAAGGGAGTGGGACATGTAAACAGGAGATTTCATCCTTTTGTAGTTTTATTTGGTTTTCTTTCGAAGTTGATTTCAAAGCTATGTTTCTGCTTTCTTCTGAAGATGTTGATCTTGTACCATATTGTTGCTATTACTGAGCAGAAACACAATAGACTTCGGATTTTAATAATTAATCAAATTCTTAGATTTCTAGTTTCGATTTTTTTTTCTTCCAAGTCTTTCACGACATTCTTTTTCCTCATTTTCGTGGCTCTGTCTTTAACTGCTTGAGGGAATTCATGCATAGAAAATGTAATATCCTTGCTGCTAATGTCTTGTAACTGCTACTTTTGAACGCACATATTTGCATGCATGCAAATATACTTGTATGTGTATATATGCATGTTCGCATTATGAGAAGGACAACCTATGCAGTGTTAAATTCTACGTGGGATCATGTTTGTGACCAACTTTATGCATTTTTACCAAAAGCTGGAGGTTAACATTGCATGAAGCTGTGATATCTCATATTTAGGCAGAAGGGGCTTGGAAGAGGGTTTGAAGGGCTTTTCTGTTAAACCTCAAATTCCATTGCTCCGTATACTATGAAGAAAAAGAAGCCTGATGGTAACAATGAGGTCCGACAAATGTTAGAAATTGCAGACCACTGTGATTGATTTGTTTATTTAATGCAAGCAACTTTTAGTTTCAGTTAATCAAAATAAAAATCTCTTATTATCATTGCAACCGTGAAGGTTATTAAGAACTCTTGACCTCTTGTCAAAGGATCTAGCAAATGGGCTATGCTCCTTTTTTGCGGCCCTTTATAGTTTCTAAAAAGAGGGTGTAAACTTTGAAGAAGCAACAGAAGTAGAACGAAGGCTTTAAATTATTCCCAAGATCATTGATTAAAAATTTAAGAGATTACTTAAACATTTATCGTAAAGCACAGGATTTATTAAACATTTTTGAAAAGATTTAGCTTTTGCAGATATTGGGCTGCGTCTCTGCGTGTATGTGCGTGCTATGTGCACTAGAAAAAGAGGGTTCGTAAGTGTTATTATTATAACACAGCTTTTCATTCCCACCACTCAAAGTCGGTGTGCCCAAAACTGAATTGATTATAGGGAGGATAATATTAAATCAACCTTGCAACGTCACTTAATTTACTTTAATATTGTAGGTAATTTGTTACTTTTCATGCGGTATCTGTGATTAGTCGACAAGATTGCGAGTGCTCTCAGCACCCAATGTTGAGCTCATCCAATGATTACAAGGAAGAAGTTGGGCTACTCCATTAATAAACAGAAACCGCAATTCATCGTCTTTTAACAAGCATTCAAGTCTGAATTCTGCCGTGCGCGACTCCCCACCATGATTGTACAAAGGAAAAGAGCAAACAGATGCATAACAGTCCATCAATCAGCTTCTCTATTTGAATGTGTCATGCAAGGAGGTCTTCACCAATAGTGACATTTCTTGTCGGCTTTGTCGTGATTCCTGGTGGACCATAGGATCGTCTATGTGGTTTACTGATGACAATCCATCTTTCAAAGAGAGAATTCCATTGCCGCAATCCATGATCTTGTTCGTGAATCTTCATGGTTTATTCTTCAGGAACACCCCACTGGCTTCTGCCTCTCCAAACTAGAAAAGGCACTCATTAGTGGTTCACTTTTTACTCAATTATTCTAAAAGCCTGCCAATTTGCTCCAAAACCAGATATACCTGTATCTTCTAGAATAAACCCAATAATACCACCCAAATTCCTAATATCTTGCCTTCATATGAATCTTATACAATATTAACAATTAAAACAATTAAAATTTCAACTTTTTGTTCACCAAACTGGACGTACCGGTCAAAAGTGAGCCAAAATAATTGGTGCTTTAACATGAAAGTTTTTTTAAATTATTATTATAAACCCATACCAATCGTCTTCCTTGCTGGGTTGGTGTATTTGAATTCCTCACCATCATTACCCATCACTCGTCATCTGCCTCAAACCGTTCTCTCTCAACCTATGTCAGACTACTTCATAACATCTCCAAAGCCTTGCTCCAGCAAACAAATCAACCATGGAAAGCTATTCAAGAGACTGTCTCTCATCTTCTCTGTGATTTTCTCATTAATCATGATCATCCTGCTTGTTTGGTATACTGTTCGTCCATCTAACCCACAGTTTTCTCTCCAAGAGGCTGCAATCTATCAGATGAATCTGTCGAACTCTCACCTGCTTTCCTCAACAATGCAGATCACTGTGGTCACCAAGAATCCGAACCAGAGGGTCGGAATATACTACGACAAGCTCGAAGCATATGTTTCCTACAGGGGACATCAGATTACCATGCAATCATCCTTTCCTCCCTTCTACCAAGGTCATGATGATGTCAACATTTTATCTTCATTCTTGTCCGGCAACTCGGTTCCTGTATCTCTCTCCTTCGGTTATGACATGGGCACTGATCAGTCAGCTGGGAAATTCATATTGAATTTGAAGTTTACGGGCAGAGTAAGGTGGAAATTTTTCAGCCGTTGGGCTTCTGCTCATTATAACCTGGAGGTTCAGTGTGATGCATTCATGGCTTGCAACAAAAATAGTGCTTCTGGTATCCCTGTTAGCTTGATGCCTGGATCAGAGTGTCACTCGAATGTTTGAGTTCTGTTTTCACTGTCATTTGCACTTGGTTATGAATGCTGTGTTGGTATTAGAGTTGGTTTTGGTTTTAGTACTCTAGATTGAAGGCCTCTAGGTGTCAATAAACAAAAAAGGGATAGAGAAAATCCTAAATAGAAATTGTTCTCCTTGTTGACTAGACATCTACTGTGCTTGTACATTTAGATTGTATTATAATGGAAATCGACATGAATAACTTTATCTTTAGAAAGAATGTAAAGTTGTGGAAGGATTGGAGATCAGATCGGCGAAAGGGGGACACAAGGATCAGGAAGGAGGGCTCCATAAACATGCTGCTTTTGATTCTCCTCATGATGAGATTCTGTTCAAGTAAATAAAAGCTCTGGGATGGCTCAGTGCAGCTGCTTTCCTTTTACTTTGTTAGCAGGGAATCTGTTAATTTCTGTCACGTTTGCCTTTAATTATTGGGCTAGTAGTGGAAACCCACGGGCTTCTCATGTAGTGCTGAGCTCTATCAACCACAAGAAATTAGAAGAAAAGTATCAGAATGGTGTACCTCACTGAAGAGAGACCAACAAAGCAACCTCACCTAAACAGATAAATGGATTCAATTGGATTCATTTAGCTCCTGTGGAGTCGTGGCTATGCATGAAGTTGAATCAGATTCAGCGTTCGGGTTCTACGAACATAAGGTCTGTATTTTTCTGCTTCAAGGATCTGGAGGGCTTGACTTATATAAGCAGACTGACAAATGAAATTCTTCCTGCAAAATGAACACGATTGAAGCAGCTTGGTTTAAGAGGAACAAAAACCAGGTTTATGTTAACCAATTTTGTGTAGTTACAGAGACTCGTATTGCTTGAAGGACTTCGTAACACCAGAAATTATGTTTGTCTAGGATAGTAAACTAGGTAACCTTCTTTTCCTCCCTTTCTGGTGCTTGTAATGGAGCAAGAAAAGGACTGAAGGCATAAATTGGCAACTAAATTAACATAATACACAAGGCAAATTGCTATCTAATGTCGCCATCAGAACGAGTTAGAGAAGATCCTAGGCACGAAGACAAAACCGTTTGTGTTAATCATGTGACGATAAAAAAGAGTATCAACTTTCAGGCGTTCGGAAATATTATTGAAGGCCGTCGTCTCCTTGTAAAGTTGGCCGTGGGCCATAGCCATCTAAAACCAACGATTCTTTTTCTTTTTTAAATTTTGGTGAGCGTGGAACTCATGGAAGTTTTAGGTAGATTTAAGAAATGCAGAAAAACGAAGAGCCATGATAAGATAATACCTGTTTCACTTTCTCTAAAGTCATATGAGTGGTTGTGTGCGGCTCGTGCATTCATGATCGTTCAATCTGGTTTAAGCGTATGAGGTTGGTTTCGATTTGGGCTCTGCTGTTCTCAGTGGCAGATCCAGAAACTCGTTTCGAGTGGGGGCGGGCTTTAAAAATTTCCAAATTTCAACGGGATGATGAGGAACAAGCTAAGCTCATCTTGGCAAGCTCTGATTATGCTACAACCACAACCAAACCTTATCTCACACTAGGTGGCGTCGATTACATCGATTCTTTGATGCCACAGAACTCGATCTTGTGACATATTAGCATCTAATCCAAAAAAGCTGGATAGTGAGGGAACTCATGGATCAGCAAACCGGTTCGTCAGCGGGACATACGATACAATAAGACCACGAACTCGGAGAAAATCGAGTCTGCAGCAACAACTCTCACCAATACACACACATGGTTGTCAAGATCTCGAGTTCAGATGGTAAGATCTTATAATCCACTAAAGACTTCGCACCAGTAGAATGAGTATCTTGATTGTGGGACACCTAGGATCTTGCAATGCTCACCCCACCATACAAAATTTCTTTTTAATGTGAATTTCGTGAATCATACTGTCGGTTGAATAGTTTGTCAAAAAAAAACGACGATCTCTCCCTGCCGATCAAATTCGGCAGTCACCTGAATTTGCTTCCTCACTCCGATAGTGCCTGCCGCAACCGCGCCCCTACCGCCGAAATACTTGTCCCCCTCTGTGAAGAATCGTCCATGTGACAATACCCGTTCTTCCACCATGGCCTTCACTGAATGCAAAACATTCTTTCAATTAATCATCATCGGATGGTTAAAGATGATTGAGAATGGTTTAGCATATTTGCTTATGCACATATTCTGTAAGCCATGCAACTGGCCTGGGTATTGAACTCATGACCTAACTTGTGAGTCAACACCCTAGTGAGGTGAGCTATTCTTTGTTGTGCGGTTAATCCCTTATATTGATTATAAATATTTAGGTCCCAATTGTTAATAAATCAATAGGGTTTGCTACATGATTCTTATCCATTATTAACCATGGTGCTTTATCTCGTGTCATATTAGCATTTCACTGTAAAAGCATGACCATGCTCTTTAAGTTGGGTGAGCTAGACGTACGATTATTATTGGCAGTAGTATTCCTAGTTGCCTGGTGATTTCTCAGGGTCATGCTCTCATTTAAATTCAAAAGTGCATGATAACGGCACTCATAGCGTTAGCTCGCTTGGCCAGGGAACTCCCACAAGTTGAAGGTCGTGAGTTCGATACCCAGGGGATGCATACCTGGCTTCAACCTCCCCATCATAACAAAAAAGAAAAAAAAGAACATTAACAATTTACATGTTAATACTTGCGTGCAGAATAACCTACAACATTAAAAAGCTGTCACGATTGAACTAGCCCTTTGATGGCAATGTAGAATTTGCATATTAAAATATATATGCTTTCAAGATAAGCACTTTAAATCATTAACATATACAAATGATTCCAGAATGAATTCATGAATCTCCAACTTAAACAGGCACTGAAGTTATCCTAAAATGTACAAAGATACTTCTCTGTTTTTCATCATGGTCCGAGCCAAGATATTTCTCTGTTCACTGTTCAGGCAGGTCCCTGGTCACCCAGTTAGCTCATTTGCAGTAGCGTCCTTGCAAGGATTTGTTGGTGAGAAAGGTGGTGGTTGGGGCGTCAGGACCAATGGCGGCATCTCAATGCAGGCGTAATCACTGAAGTCAAGACTCCGACTGCTCTTCCGTGCCGATGGGAAGCATTCTGAGCCCTCTCTGCTCCTCTCACTGACCGTGAACAGGATCGCGGATGGACCACCCAGTGATGCATTGATTATCTCCAGGTCCAGGTCCAGATTCGAATTAATGGTCTCCTGCGGTGCTGCTGCCGCCGCCGCCACCATCACTACCTGCCTCTCTTCGTCGTCGATCAGATTTCTTCTCCTGAAACTCCGGAAGAGGCAGAACACCATGGCTGTGCAAGAGAGGAATAAGAAGGGTGATACCACCAGAAGTGCCTGTGCTAACATTTTCTCCGTTACCACAACCATCTTCCTATTAAACCCGAGAGATGGCTGTAACCTTTTAGAACCCAAGCTACCAAAAATTCATGCCTCACTTTAGCTCTTAAGATATTGATCTCTAATGAGAGAGAGAGAGAGAATGAAGCAACAAATAATGATCAGGTCAGTGAGCGGGGTTGACACTGACGAGTTATCTGTAAAAGATTATAAGATCTCATCCCTGCCCATGTAAATCTTTTGCTTCTCCCGCAAAATTTAGAAGCCACTGGCATATCTAAATGCCACGAGATTATGGTTTTGGGTTGGATATTCAGTTTCGGTTCAGATGGGGTTTTACAAAAGGACGTCTTGTTGTTGCATGCAACTGCATAATTCAGGTAGAGAGTGAAACGGCAGATGAGAAAGAAGATAGAAGAGAGAATCTGAGGCAAGATTAATTTGGAGTTTTTTTAAAATATATGTTTAATAAAAAAGATGTATGAATACAATTATGTTAGTAAAAAGGATGCATGAATAGTAATTATATTTAAAAGAGATAAAAGAAGATTTAACAATGTTGAAAGAAAATGATTAAAAATAATTTATTTTAGAGTTAAATGCTAATATAACAAAAGGTATGTATCATAGTCGAAAAACTTCCATGTAAGTCTTGGTCTGGGTGTAGATGACTGACGTTATTTGAATGCATGATATATTATTATACGAACTGATAATATATATAGGCTCATATCAGTGAATCTACTATTGTAAGCACTGGAGTGAACAATCTACAGGTATGAGTAAGAACCAGAAGAGGCACGGGACACACTTTGTTGGGTCAGGTACGATGGACTTTTCTTTAGTTGATCCAACCTTAAAAAGGTTGCAAGCTTAACCAATGCCTTCTTTTGACATTGACAAGGCAAGCAATCTAGCCTTAAACCATGCATTTTATATGCTTAGAGCTGATGAAGGACCCGAATGTTAAACGAGTTCGGGTTCAGTTCGTCTTGCCCCAGCCAAACACAAAATCAACACGGCCTTTAGGCGAGTTCAACATAAACTGCTTGTTGAAGTTAAAACTATGGCTTTTAACTTGTAATTTTCAATATAAGGGCTGGAGATCCATTTAGGGTGTTAATAGATCGGATATGACCCAGATTCAGTTTCGTCCAAGTAGGATAACGATAGTGTCGAAGCTGGATATAAGGCCTACGAAGTCTATAACGAGAAAATAGAACATGCTCGTATCCTGAAAGTAAATATGTAAATACCCACTACATACGGAGTCAGGGCATTAGCTCACCGGAAGGGGTCTCGACTCACAAGATGAAGGTTACAAGTTCGATACCCGGGTTGTGCATACCTGCCTTACAGCCTCCATGTTGCAACACAAAAGAAAAGAATACCCAAAATATACATACATAAACATACATACGTACGTAGGTGTATCCATATATAACGAGTGCACACCATCAGAGTAGTGCACTTTATCATACATACACACACTAACATAAATACATACATACATACATACATATATATATATGTACATGTATGTGTGTTAGTCTTGGTACAAGTTGGGTTTGGGACAAATCTGATCCGTTGACATCCCAATGATTGGTAACAATTAAATATAATTATCTATAAGGGATTATATGCAATATGACCTGATCTTATGTGGGAAAAAAAGTGGTTGTAACCAAAGAGGCCAACTTGAGAAGAAATAGAATTAAATAAAGGTGTTTGACTCACATCACAAATTGAAGGTTATGAGTTCCATATCGGGGTTGTGCACCTGATTCGGGTGCTCCCTTCCTTGATCACCGTAATTCTAACTCTGTAACAGTGAGCACAAAGTAGACCAGGGTGGCGATTTTGTGTTTCGAGTCGTGTTCGTATCATGGCTTCTATTTCATGTTCGTGGCGGAAATTAGTCTACCTGAACATGACCTGATTTTTTCGCATTACTTTCGGTAGACACTTTTCTGCACCTTTTCAGCTGTGTTGGTATCAGATTTTCATCTTGGGTGTCATATTGGAGCTAATCTGTGTTTTCGGTATATTTTATGTTTGTGTCAGAAACAGGTCAGCTTAGTAACCCATGTTCTTTTTATGCTAAACTTTGACTGGACACGAACTTGGACTTCTTGTATCATCTCCGTGTTTGCCATTTTCGTGTCATATTTTGGCCTCCCTGCAGCAGCCGGATTCTTCCTGAGCGGATTACAACACGGCCACAAAATTGATCCAATTACTTTTCTTTCGTTGGTTGAAGAAGGAAACAATTGTAACAACTATTGCAAATTATGCATGTCAGATTTTCCGAACGGGCGGGCAGAAGATTTTCGGCCTCTTCCCGGCCAGAAAACCCCTTGTTTTCTTTAAACAGGATTTGGCTCAACCAGCAGGCGTACTATATATAATTATTTTTGAACAATTACCGTCGCCGTTCACCGGGGTTTCGATCGCCGACTCCCTGTGATCAGCTCACCAACTTCCTTGATGTGCGCAGCGAGTTGTGATTCAACTCTTCCGTTGTTGTTCTCCGGGGACTCCGAACATAGGTCCTGAGGGCACAAGTCCTAGCTTTAGAGTTCTACTGTGGGTTGTTCTAACACTTAAAAAGTGGTTCTCCACGTGATAAGTAAAAGCGGAATCGTTCAACTCAATTGATGTTAATATACCATCACTATAAAGTGAAATACATTTTCGAAATAATAATTCCTTCAAGAATAATTCCACTCATACAATTGATGAATTCACAATCTTCACCAAACTGTTACTGCAAAAAAGGAAAAAGAAAAACGTTCACCACGCTCTGTTCCTCAAAAAAGAGTCCTTGGTTCAAAAAAGGATACGCGTGAAGGCGAACAAAACTTCCACTATCAGAGAGAGAGAGAGAGAGAGAGAGAGAGAGAGAGAGAGAGAGAAGAGAGAGAGAGAGAGAGAGAGAGAGAGAGAGAGAGAGAGAGAGAGAGAACTAAACTTAGCTCAACAAATCCTCCCCCAACAAATAAGATATCCTATCGATCAGCCATGAAGAATCATCAACGTCTAACCTGCAAGCCCAGTGAGGCAGAAGCGTCGATCTGCACAAGGGACACGTTTGTTGTGCTTGATCCACCCATTTATCCAAACACCTCTTGTGGAAAACATGTTTACAATTACACAACTCCCTCACCTTCTGCTTTCTCTCTATGGAACACAAACAAACTGCACAAACCGTCTCCTCTTGATCACTCTCTTCAACCCTGTGAAGGAGGCAACCAAATTCCACCACTGGTATCGTCGTCTTGATCATTTGCAAGGTTGCGGCCTTCGTCGGACAGCGTTCTTGCTCACCATAATCGACTAGATGCACAAGATCAAGATAAGAGAGAAACCATGTTATTAAAGGCCCGAGTTTGCTAAGTACATAGAATAAATTCAACACTATGAAGCCATAGTCAAAAGCAGACGCAAAACCCATCAAAAATTGAGAAGATGGAGATGAAGCTTGCGATGACTTCGATCGATATACTTGTGAAGAGGAATGTTTAAGTGAGAGATGATGAATATGATGAAGAGAAGGTTTGGTCGCAAAGTAGGAGGAAGATACGCCGTTCGGAAGATTAATTGAGATTTGCAATCTTTATAGAGAGAGAGCGTATGCGTCGTTGATGATCCAAAGGATAAAACGACACTGAAACCCACAAGGCTTTCAAAACTAGAGAAAATTTCGACTACCTTCCGAAATATTTTTGGCTAATTCAAATACCAGAACCCTAAAGAAAATTTAGCATTAAGTTAAATAAATGCAACTTAATTGTACGAGTGAGATTGGGGGCATTTGATAGTTGAGGAAAGAGATTCAGGCTCCAGAACATGCTGAATAATAATATTTAACTTATATCTTGTAGCCATTTCTTATTTCTGTTAAATAAAATTGTCCTAACTACATCACACACAGCAGCCTACGTCTCTACATTTTGTTGTTAAAGTAGACAAAAGCCTTAATATTTCAAAGCTACCTTTTTTCTTTTCCTTAATAATTTTATTAAAAACTATTATCATGCGCCTAAATGTCATAATTGGCAGGTGATACGTCAATGACAGATGACAACAACGATTCATATAGGCGGCCAATATGTGCAATCATATGCCCAAAATGAAAAGGACGTGCACCAAGAGCAATGGCTCATCTGGCAAGGAGATCGACTCATCCATCGGAGGTCGTGAGTTTGATACTTGACACATCCATATAACGCTTCAGTTTGTACGTTGCCAAAAAAAGGAAGAAAAAAAAAGACGTTTCTTATGTCAACTTCCAGAAACACAGGTTGGGACTCTTTGGTAGATAAGTTAAATAGGACCGCCAAAGTTATATTCTTGTTGATCCCAGACCCTAGAGCCTACACCAAGCCAGGTTCAAGTTTTTCACTTGGGAAGTTATTTGGCAGGTGATCAAGCTAATTAACCAGCCCGAGCCGAGTCGACCCAAGGCCATGACTGTGCACTTTGGCCAATGTGAATGGTGACACAGCAATCTGAGTGGGTGCTGAGTGGATAGGGATGAAGGTGAGAGCTGTGTGATGTGGAATCAACTCTTCCTCTTCCCCTCAAACCTGGCCAGCTCTTGTGCTGATGCTTCATGTATGAAAAACGACCAACGATAGGTTTTAAATTCTGTCACGCTTTCGTACAAGGCTTCAATGAGGTTTATATTTTCCAAATGATAAAAATATGATAATGATTTACAAACAATATGACGCGCATAAAACAAAAGGGTGGCCAATGTGGCACCATGGTTTATGCACCTTTATTCCCACGTAAGTTTCTTACAGCTTTGGTGCGATTATTATCTTATATGAGTGCAACTAGCTAGGGAAAATAATGCTGTTCCCGTTTAGCCTGCACGCATTGGTTTCGGCTGATGGTGACCTCCTACCTAAGCTTTACTTTTGTCATCATACTTCGTTTGGACTTTGGCAATGTGATCATCAATATTTTCATGAATTGTTAACTTGGTTTAGATGGACACTTGAAGTATCGTTTGGTATCTCACACAAGCACACATACACATATCTATCTACCTATATGTATGTATGTATGTATGTAGTAGAGAAAGAGAGGCATATCCCCCCCGCCGCCCCCCCCCCCCCCCCCCCACACACACACACACAATATATATATATATAGTGTGTGTGTGTGTGTGTTTTACCCATAGGGGTGTTCACAATACGCGTTTTGCCGAACTGCAATCAAATTAGTGGTTTGCCTTGTTCCAGCATGCATGGCTAGAGACTTTTGAGTTTTCGATTGGAAGTGGGTGAAAATTAAATATCCGAATAAAATGGGATAGGACAGCAGGAGAAAGACGGATATCCATGGTTCGAAACTCAAGGACTACTACATTAATGTAGGAAAAACTCACAAACCCTTTTCTATCTTGTTCAAACTCTAACTTCAACAATGCATAAAGGTGCATGATTCAAATAACAATGCAGATGACAAAATGAAGATAATTATAGTTTATTAAGATATAATTTTGATAACATGAAATGTTTCTCCATATTTAGAAGATTCTGGGGGCCTGCCAACTCGTGTAAATCCATTTGCCAATCCAAGGTCCGGTACTAGTGGAAAAACTGATTCCTTTGCAAAACTTTATGCAGCGAGCAGACAAACGAAATAAATTGTATTAAATGCAGGAAATAGTGAAGGTCATCTTTCATATATATATATATATATATATATATATATATATATATATATATATATATATATACAAGAGAGCGAGAACTGGATGTTGTAGGTCTTTGTTAATGCATACTAGGCCTATCCTTTACATTTGGGAGACAAGGATGTTATCTAGAAAGTTTAAGGGTATTTAAAAAATATAAAGAATATCATATTGTACTCATGCGCATGAGAGCGAGTATGTTGTGTTAGAGGTGTTGAATGTCTCTCTCCCTCTCACTACATATATGTATACATATGTATACATATACATATACATACATATACATATATAGGGAGTCATATAAACACACAATATCTTTTAGTGTATAATTTTTCATAAACATCTTCATCGAAAAATGATCAAGTTTCATGAAAAAGGCCTTTATCAGATTTGAACCAATGACTTACTCCTTAGTTAAGAATTGAATTACTTTATATTTAATACACATAGTGCACTAAAATGCACCATATACAAAGGTATAATGATACTTTTATTTCAAATCTTCAATAGTTGATCTCAAAAATAAAATTATAGAGGTGATTATGTAAGATTATACACTGAAAGACATTATGCATATACAACACACACACTCTTCTCTCTTTATATATATATATGAAAACTGATAAATGCATAATCTTGCATATAGATATATATAAGTATTTCTATCATTTTATCTTTATTAAAAAAATATTTGAATTAAAAGTACCATTATACTTTATATTTCACATTTAATGTACAATAAATAAAGTAATTCAAAACTCCACCATTGATCTTAAAATTAGAAACTGATATTTTAGTAAGATCATACAATTTATGCACCTATATTTTTTAAAAGATTCCCATACACAGATTTTATCTCTTTGCTCGTTCTTTATTTCTTTCTTTTTCATACAACCACGATTCTAATCCATACGTGGGAATTTGTCCACCTAAAATTGAATCATCTCACTGAAGACAAGGGCAAGCTGAAGCCTGGTTCAACCAACCCTTATTCTTTAATATATGTGTGCGCATGCGCGTGGCATCATCCTTTGAAATAAAAAAACTTCGTGGGTTCATGCTACGCCCGTTGGAAATACAAGTAAAGCATAAAAAACAGCGCCACGATAGTGCACAGCATGTATGACAAAAGAGGTTATTTGCGTTTTTTAATATATTCAGATTAAGCGTCCTGGTTGCTACACATTATATATTGACTTAGTAAGGACGAAAGTCGTCATCAAATCATCTCTTGTAAACAATTGCAATATTTAGCTCGGCGAATTGGACCATTTTTCAAGAGCATAGAGGTGAAACTTTTCAATTATTTTGATGAGACCGCCTTCCAAGCGGAGCACAAGAGGTTATCGCGGCTGTTCCGAGCGGCGTGCATAGAAACTCTTTTGGGGTTAGCTCGAAGTTTATTTACATGAAATTCATGTGAGACGCTCTATAAGTTTACAGAAAATTTGTTGCTACTTGTATAGATTGTAGGATTTTCTTTTCCTTGGTTTAACATGAGTCCTCACCCTGTCTATGAGCACGTATGAATTGGATCACCAGTTTTAAGTTTCGTTATACATCAAATATGAAACTGAATGTTGGCAAGAAATTCTAGTTTCATAAGCTTAATTTGAATAAAAACTTTTGACACCATCAAAGAAGTGAGTTACAGTGATTGACCCCAAGGGCTTCATAGAAACAAAATACCTTCTTTCTCATGTTGTTGCGTCGTTTCACATGAAAACTCAAGTCAGTAACACTAATGAATCAAACAATGAACCATGATTTCTTAGGATTATGATTACGAACTCATATAGGTTTGTTTAAGCCTACACTTTCTAGTGACGATATCGGGGTCCAGTTTAAGCGGGAAGTTGATATTCATGGAGATTGATTGATGAGTTGTTGTATAGTTCCTAACGGTGACATCTCTAAGCCTCATTTTTTTTATGTTGCGTTGTGTCATCCACTTGAGAGACACTTCCACCGAGTTAAATGTTAGATTAAACCCAGGGTTTAGTGCGTGGATAAGACCAGTAAAAAAACGCCTTAGGCCCCAAAAAGTTAACCTGTATTAACTTCATAGGCTTTATTACTTTTTCACTTAGGCTTCAAAATTTATATTTATTCTGATATTTGAGTTAAGCTGCATAGTTTCGTTTCTAGATATAAATCCTACACATATGCGCGCGCAATTTTAGATGACTGAAAACTGGCAGTTAGAACCACCAGTTCTAGTTCTCTCGGAACTTAAAAAGTGAAACTGTATAGGAACTATGCCGGTTCCAGTTTCGGTTTGAGTCCAAAACTATATAAAATTACAAAATATTTGTTAAATTAAAAAAAATTAAACAACAGTTTGGAATGTCAGTTCCGATTACACCGAGGATCAAACCAAAACTAAGCGAGGGGTTCCCTAGTACTGTTTCAAGCCTGGCTTGGCCAGTTTCAATTCCAATAATTTCTAGCTCGGTTAGGGTTGAAACCGCTCGTTCAACACTCTCTCCCTCTTTATATATATATATATAGAGAGAGAGAGATAGAGAGAGAGAGAGAAAGAGAGCTGCTAAACAACCACTTACTTACGGTAGACATTACTTGATTATCATTACATCTGGTGCGATCAATGAGATGAGTAGTGATTAAGACACCCATTCTAGTAGACATTACTTTAAGAAGTTTGTTTTGTTTGGACTTACTTGTGGTCTTTTTCTAAGTCAAAAAGAGTTGTCCGGTTTGCTTTTTCTTATATATATATATATATATATATATATATATATATTATAAAGGATCTTTAAGATTGTTTTGTTTGGAGTGGTCTTTTTATGTCATTTTTGTTGGAAAGTTTGTTGTAAATAACTGTAAAAATACATGCATATGCCTAAGAAATCAATATGCAACAATTATAAACATGCTGTAATCAATAATAACCATACATCCAAAGTAAGTGATAAACAAACCATAAGTAAAACACAAGCAAATTGTAATTAGAAAAGAAAACTTATATATGTGAGTCGTCCTTATGGACTTCTCTTAAAGAAATCAGTGCATCGCTACATAGTACATATGGGTACATGCGCTTTCTTTAAAAGATAAAGCACACACATAACCCAAAGCAACGTACGTTGCTTCAAGTTGACTTCGACCACGCCTCAGTCGCCTTTGACTGGAGAAGAAGGATGATAATGAGTAATCACCATGAGCAGAAGACACCATGATTAGAGGAAGACATAGGAGAGAGAGTGTTTAATCGCATAAGTATGGATTAGGGTCCCCTAATCCTTTATTTATAGGTTGCGTGATGGATCACATATAATAGATCCGATCAAAATAATACACCTCTTCGTCTCGTAACTGTTCTCGCATAAACACTTTTGACTGTTAGATCAAAAGTTTTCGTGCAAAAAGATAGATCGAAGACAATTTTGAAAACCAAGCGCAAACTTAGTCCAATGGGCATGTGCGGTCTAAGATGTCCTCTCCAAGCTCTTTGAACTAATGTTTCTCATCTACGATCTATAAAAAGACATGTGGGTTTGTCTCATCCTTCAATATGAGACTGAACTTTATCTTCTCTTGGTCTTTACATGCAAGTCTATGATATGTGACTTTTTACACTTTAAGACTTTCACATATATCAATGATGCATTAATTGAATATTTAGGGATAATAAACATGAATTAAATGTTATTAATGCACATATATTTAATTAACTCAATTTTAATTAACATTAAGTCCAATAATCCCTCACAAAGTCATGAAGTGTAAAGTGTCCTCCTAAACGAATATGATATTATGCTTTCAGTAATGATACCTTATGATTTGAACCGTTACTTAAGTTATCTAATATTACCTTACAAAACCTAGGTGAATATATGTCTTAAACTTTAACCTTGGGTGTAAAGGTGTCTATTGGTAACTACATAATAAAATGTTATGGCTTGATCTTTAGGGGTAATGCATTAATAACCATGCATCAATATCTTATATCATGATTAACTTCATGTAATAACCCAATTATCCTATTGCGGCTACATAATTTCAATCACTTAGTTGCGCATCTCCAAAGATATACTGCTAGCATTCTATCGTAGAATTCAATCCCATTAAGAGAATAATCTCTTACTAAAGTTGTAGTTATGACACTTTAGGTTTACGGGCGACAAGTACACATATATTGAAAGTATCACATAATACAAAGTGTATTTTATTCACCCAACAACTTATTACTACTACATTAAACCTACTTTATAATTTCTTGGATGATAATAATTCGAGTGATTATATTGACATTCATATATAACGTCACAATCTATCAGATGAATGTAAAGATTGTTTTCTTCTATGGTGATCTCCATGAGAAAATTTACATAGATAAGATTTAGAGATTTGTGGTTCATGGGAATGAGTGTAAGGTGTGTAACCTTGTTAAATCATTATATAGTTTGAAACAAATTCCTAATCAATGACATAAAAAGTTTTATTGAGTGATATC
Source organism: Brasenia schreberi (assembly GCA_036023115.1). NCBI lineage: Eukaryota > Viridiplantae > Streptophyta > Magnoliopsida > Nymphaeales > Cabombaceae > Brasenia > Brasenia schreberi. The sequence goes on along the minus strand of JAYKKT010000091.1, from coordinate 38,847,149 downwards.
TTTTTGCTTTGTTTCTATTGATTATGATAAGTGTGTCTACTGTAAGTTAGTCAATAATGTATTTGTCATTCTTTTGCTATATGTAGATAATATATTGTTGTTTGGTTCTGATAAAAGAATAATAAATGAGACTAAGTCATTCTTATGTAGTAAGTTTAAGATGAAGGACATGGGGGTAGTTGATATGATTTTAGGGTTTAAAATAAAAAATCTACACATGGTATAGTAATCTCTAAGTCTAACTATATTGAGAAAGTTTTAAAGAGATTCATATATACAAATTATAGACTTGTTAAGACTCTATATAATTTATCTAAGGATTTGTATAAGAATGAAAATTGTATTTTTGTGTCTTAACTACAATATTTTTACATCATCGATAGTTTGATGTATCTAACCAACTATACATGATCAAATATTGCTTTTTGTTATGTTTAAGTTTAGTAGATACACTAGTTGTCTAACTAGAAACCATTGAGAATGATAGGGTATTTTGCTATATAAAGAGAAAGAATTTCCTTGAATTGTATTACGGTAAATATTCTTTTATTCTTTAAGGATTTATTGATGCTAGTTAGATAACAAAGAACTCTGTATGTACTGGGGTCACTGAGTATATTTTTTTTATAGGTAGTGGAGTTGTCACTTGAAAATTTAAGAAACAAACTATTTTGACTCGTTCTATCTTTGAGGTAGAACTACGTGCTTTATATGAGACTAGATTGGAAGCAAAATAACTTAAGGGACTTATGTTTAGTTTACTTATGGTAAAAAAGTTGTTTTCTGTAATTTTGGTACAATATGATAGCATGACTATCATTGATAAGATTAGTAGTTCTAAGTATAACTAATAGCAATAGATACATATTCGAGTCAAACTAAATTTTATGAGGGCTCTTCTGTCTCATGGGGTCATGGTTATAGAATTTGTTGGATCTAAAGATAATATAGGTGATACTTTGACTAAGGTTATATCAATAGCCTTAGTTGAGAAAACTTGATTGGAGAAATGATTGGAACCCACGATTTATTCACAAGCAGTAACAACCCAATGTAATTGAGTGGAGATCCCCTTAGCAACTAACCTAACATTGTACTTGTAGATTGTTTACTTTCTTCTTAAAGATCCACTTGCAACCTATAATAGAACAATCAGGAGATAAATCTACAAATTCTCAAGTATCGTTAGAGAGAATTGACTGAATTTAATCGTTAAAAGATTTCTTTCAAAACTTATCATCGGGTGAGTTAATAGCTTGTTGGAAGGTGATAAAACCATCATCGATATTGAAATTAACAAAGACACTTTTAAAATCTTTTGATATCTTAGGCTATTTACTTCTTCGTTCAATTATTTTGGAAAAATCATTTGATCTGAAAACAACATAATAAGGATCACCTTCACAGTTATCATCATTTCCACGTGATCGGGAATGAAATCAGTATTAGGGTTAGAATCTCAAGAAGATACACTTTGGGAAACTCCAGTCTTCATGAAGAATATAACATTACGAAGCTCAACTATTGTATTGATAAGTATGGCAAAAACATCATATCTAATGACCAATAATCTGTACACATAACTCGTCTCCATGTAACAAGAAATATAACATTCAATTTTTTAAGTCACAATTTTTTCTGTGTTTAGGGATGAGTACTTTCATAATATATCCTGACACTTTGAGATATTTGAAACTGGTCTTTTAACCCTTCTAAAACTCAAAGGGACTACTTTTCTTATACTTATTAAGATCTTTATTCAGAATATGAAAAGTAGTGCTCAAAGCTTCCCCCATATATATATAGGCAACTCAACTTTGAAGTAAAACATTAAATATATCACATAGGGTTCTATTTTTTCATTCAGCTATTCCATTAGACTAGGGAGAATACAAAGTAGTAAACTCATGAACAATACCGTTGTTTTGACACTATTTTTGAAAAAGGTTTGATGTATACTCTCCTTTCCTATCTGACCTTAATCACGTAAGTACCTTCCTAGTTTCAGTTTGTACTTCATTTCTAAATATATGAAACTTTTGTAAAACTTTATCTTTACTTTTAAGTAAGTAAATATAACAATATTTACTACAATTATAAATATCAATGTGCACCAAATCTAAAATTTTGAATTTCTTGTCAACCTTATAAAAGGGTTTCGTAGGTTGCTTCACTTTTTATGTATACCACATTTGTATTTTTTATTTATGACAATCTTATAAATAAGGTTTAAGTTCATCATTCTTTTCATAGAGTTAAAGTTTAGATAACCCAACCTACCATGCTATACAATAGAGGATTCAATAGTGTATATAAAAGAAGCAGAAGTAAAGGCTTTATTATCAATAAAATTTATACAATAATCAATAATTGGTTGTACTTGAATTTTAAATATATCTTTTACATCACACAAATAGTCATTTCCAAAGAAACACCATGTATTAAGTCGTGTAATTACAACTTTATTAAATTTGTAATCTAATATTAACCTTTACCTAACTAGAACAGAACTCGTGAGTATATTCCGATGAATCGTTGGAATGTGCCTAATTCTCTAAAGAGTTAGAACCTTTTTCGAAGGAAACTTCAAATTCACATGACATTTGTCATTGACTTTAGCAATCAAATAATCTCCTAAAGTCACAGTTTTGCCACAAATAACATGGTAAGACACAAATAGAGACTTTTTAGTACAAATGTACACATTACCTCACATGTCTATAATCTAGTATTGTAACTAATAAATAGAAAGAAAATGGGGAATAAGAGAGATATCAATCACTAATAGGCACAATGGTCATCATGTTGATCATAGCTCCTTTAGTATCTACAAGTTTCTTATATTTCTTTGAGGGATAATCCTTCACCCAATGTCCAATCTTACCACAAAGCCAACATGGTTTGTTATTGGGTTTCTTTTAAATCTTGGTCTTTGGTTTATGCTTTGCATGTTTTCCTTTATAATTACTAGGTTATTTCCTTTCGATCATTAGATTTATCCTAGGACTGTCGTCTATAGGCATAACGAGTTTCTAACTTTTATTATCTTTCTCTATTGCTATATCTATCATGAGGTAATAAATGATCATCTTATCATTCTTATGCTTAAGATCTACGTCCAAACACTCCCAATACATAGGAAATTTCTCAATAATAAACATAACAATAAACTTGTCATAAAGCCTCATCTTGACTTCATTCAGACCATGACATAAAAAATGAAACTCGTGGGCCTCTTCGGCCATATAGTTTTTCTCTACCATTTTATACTTAAGGAATTTAGTAACGAAATGTTTTTTAATACCAAGGTCTTTAATATTATTTTTTTGATAGAAGGTAATCCAAAGATCTTTCGTTGTTGTGGAAGAAGAATAACTATAAACGTTGAATAGAACATTCTGATGATATTTGGAGTCGCTATGCGGAAGATTAAAACAAGTAATATTACTCACATTAAGGAGGAAAATATGAGAAATCTAAGGAAGGGGGTGAACCTCTAATGCAGCCCCCCCTCTTTCTCTCTCTTTCTTACACTTAACTTCATATACCTAATACAACCTACCAGACCTTATATAAGGAGCTGTAAAATAGAAAATAACCAAAATACCCTTAGTATAGAAAATTACCAAAAAACCCTTAGTATTTCGGGCAATTACAATAATACTAAAAAAGATCAGAAATTATAAAACTAATACTAAGAACACTAAATATATATATTATTCAACACCCCCCCTCAAGTTGTAAGTGAGATACTTCAAACTCCAAACTTGCCAAAAATCTTCATTTGTTTTTCTTCATCTGCCTTCAACATTCTTCATTTGTCTTCATGACCGATCTAATCTTCAACAACTTCTTTGGCTGCAACAACATCACCTCAACCTTCATAGCGGATCAACTCGACTCAGCCTTCCTAGCTGTAATAATATCGATTAAGCTTTCATGGCTGCAACAAAATCAACTCAGTCTTCCTAGTTATAACAAAATCAACTCAACCTTCCTATCTATAACAACAACAACTCAGCCTTTCTAGTTATAATAACATAAACTCAGCTATCCTGGCTATAACAACAACTTAGCTTTCTTGGCTGTAACAACATCAACTCAACCTTCTTAGTTGAAACAACAACAACTCAGCCTTCCTAGCTATAACAACATCAACTCAGCCTTCCTGGTTATAACAACATCAACTCAGCCTTCCTACCTGTAACACCATCAACTCAGTCTTTCTAGCTGTAACAACATAAACTCAGCCTTCCTGGCTGAAACAACAACTCAGCCTTACTTGCTGTAACAATATAAACTCAACATTCCTAACTGAAACAACAATAACTCAATATTCCTGGCCGTAACAACATAAACTCAGTCTTCTTGGCTAAAACAACAACTCAGCCTTCCTGACTGAAACAACAACTCAACCTTCCTGATTGTAACAATATCAACTCAGTCATCCTAGATATAACAACAACTCAGCCTTCTTGACTGTTTTTGACCATCTTGATTCTTGGTTTGATTCACTCCTAAACACAGGCACGAAACAAAAAAATCAAGCCATCTTCGTGTTTGTAACTTAACATGCTTACCACCATATGCAGAATCACTTGAAAAATTCTTTTCTTCTCATCAATCACACGATCTGGGACAAATCTGCCAACCTTGTCATTAAAGTCCTGCACCACCTTTTGGGAATACGAATAGTGCAGTAATATGTAATGAGTGTGTAGCCACCAGCCGTAATGAGTATGCAGCAATAAATTCAGCTAAAAACTTCTTAATATGCAATAAATGCCTTGATATCAATGCTGCAACACTGTAAATTCTTTCCATCAAACTTGAGAACGTTACACCCTTAACTAATAAATGCATCCACCAAGATTTAGAAACTCTCATGCACCAATGCACCATAGCCACATGTATTAAGTGTGTAGCCACTAGCCGTAAATCCAGTCCACATTTCAATAATTGCAGTCACTATTCCCATTACTGCTCAAATAAATGCAACCACCATTCCAATAAGTGTAGCCACCAACCTACATTCTAATAAGTGAAGCCACCATATGCAATAAATTAAGCATAACGATATAACCTACGCAGCATATCAATAAATCCAGCCAATAAGTTCAGCATAACTTCACACTAACAAATTTAAAGCTCAATAAATCCAACCACCATATGCAATATATGCAACCATCATTATGCTTGTTTCCTTCTTCTTAATTGCCTAGCAAACTCCCTTCTTTTCTTGGGAATACAAATAGTACAGTGAATGCAACTACCTTTCCAATAAGTGCAACCGCCAACCCATTACTGCTCAAACGAAGTAAATCCAGTCCAATAAGTGCAGCCCCAGTGGAGTCGCCAGCCCACATCTCAATAAGTGCAGTCCTATGGCATAAATGTAGGTAATTTATTGAATGCAGACAATTAAACTTTCCAAGCTTTTCATCTTCCTCTAGGGCCATTTTGGAATTCCAAACTCTTTGCATTTCTTCTTCGATACCATCAATCTTTATTTCATGTAATCTATACTACCAACTTCAATATTGACTGAGAAGCTTAAAGGGCAAAATGAATCACGAAAGTTTTATTTTAAAAATGCAACCAACATTCTAAGGCCCATAACTTTGAATAAACACAGGTCAAATGGTTCGCCCCCTTCCTAGAAGTTTTGCACTCTTCATGAGCTCCGGGAATCTGCAGCTACACTGCATGGGTACTAGGCTTTCAATTTCCTTAGAATGAAGACAATAAATCCTCATTTGACTCGTTGATTGCTGTTGCTTCAATATCGTTACCCTTAATATCATTTGCCTCGTTGAGGTCAACTACATGTTTTCAATACTAAATTCACATATGTCTCCAATGGAATTTTCATTTGTATCTCCTTCAAATTCATCACTTGTTTCAACTTTATCTAATTCAATATCCAAATTCAAGGATTCAGAAGGTGCATCAATTTCTTCCACTTTTTCCATATTCAGTGAAGCAAGCCCCGAGGAATGAACAGGTTGATAGTCTCCTACCACCCCACTCACATAATCAAGCAACTCATTGAGTCCATCGTCATGACCAGAAAGTTTACTGGATTTAACCTTCAGTTTCTTTGCAAGCCTTTCTTCCATTTTCAAATCATCTAAGAAAGGAACTGTTCCTTTATGCATTTCCATCTCTAGATACTCCTCAAACTTTGTCTTAGACTTTCTATCATCACCTACACTATGCTGCCTCTTCACAGTTGGTTTGCTACTATACTTGCTTCCTTCCACACGTTCTAGCAAATCTGTCGCCACTTGTTAGTGCTTCCAGCGATCAAAATATGCTCTGATACTATGCTGAGATTTGGAGTCGCTATGCGAAAAATTAAAACAAGAAATATTACTCACATTAAAGAGGAAAATATGAGAAATCTAAGGAAGGGAGTGGACCTCCAATGGAGGCTGCCCCACCTGTTTCTCTCTCTTTCTTACACTTAACCTCATATACCTAATACAACCTACCAACCCTTATATAAGGAGCTGTAAAATGAAAAATGACCAAAATACCTTTAGTACAGAAAATTACCAAAATACCCTTAGTATTTCGGGCAATTACAATAATATCTAAAAATATCAGAAATTATAAAACTAATACTAAGAACACTAAATATGCATATTCTTCAACACATTCAACAATGTGGATAATATACAACACTGGTAGAGGTTGTCCTTCTCCTTTCACTTGGCGATTTTATCTGAGATTTTAGAGTCAGTATCATAAGGTTGAGGACAATCCAACTCGATATACAAGTGCAGACATAACATAGTTAACCCAATTTTCATACATTACTGCTGACGCTTGAAATTAGGATAGAAAACTTTTAGGCATTAAGGTCAAGTCGACATTTGGTCAGAGGGTAGCATATGAAGACATGTTTATTATAAATAATATTAATTTCTATAAGATTGTTGAAAAGTTTGTTGTAAACAACTATAGAAATACATGCATAAGAAACCAATATTTAACAATTATAAACATGCCTCATTTAATATCAGTCACAAATCCAAAGTAAGTCATAAACAAACCGTAAAGAAAATACAAGCAAACTATAATTACAAAGAACTTATATGTGCGAGTCACTCTTGTGGACTTTCTTTAAAGAAATCAATGCTATGTTATAAATTATGTACAAGTACCTTCTTCGAGTCGACTTTGATCATGCCTCAATCGCCTTTGGGCGGAGAAGAAGGATGGTAGAGGGTAGTCACCATGGACAAAAGACACCACAACAAGAGAGAGATGCAACAAAAATAGAGGAAAGGGTGTTTAATCTTATAAGTTGGATTAGGGTACCATAATCTCTTATTTATAGGTTGCATGATGGATCATATATCAAAAATCATATCCAAACAACACAACTCTTTATCTTGTAATCGTTCCCGCGTACACTTTTAACCTTTATATCAAAAGTTTTTCGTGCAAAAAGATAGACTTAATACAATTATCAAAACCAAGCCCAAGTATGACCCAACGTGCACATGTGTTGTCTACCATGTCTTACCCAATCTCTTTAAACTAAGATTCCTTAACTAGCAACTAAAAAAAAAGATGTGGTTTGTATCATTCTTCAATATGAGTCTTCTCTTTGTCTTTAGATGCACAAGTCCCTCATGCATGACTTTTTACACTTTTAAGACTTTAACATATATCAACTATGCATCATTTGAATATTTAGTAATACTAAATATAAATTAAATATTGTTAAAGCACATAAGTTTAATTAACTGAACTTTAATTAACATTAAATCCAACCTGTTTAAGAGAAAGAGTACCTTACGTTTTGTCGGGTTTGCCTTTTCTTTTCCACGCCTTCGCTGTGGCCTTATTTGTCGTCTCTTAGTTTGGACACGTAGATACGTGTCGTGTAGTGTGGAATTGTAAGGTGATACTGCCAAAATATCTGTTCAGGAAAGTGAAGACACTTCGATGTTAACGTTCGAAACACGGTCGTATACACAACGTGAGATAGAAATTATTGGTCTTTAACAGCAAACTTCACATGCATCTTATTTGGTGGAACTCAGAGTCTTCGGTATTTGCCATTACTTAATGCCTGCATTATCGTCAATAATTCTTTACACTCAGTACGTTTAGATACACTAAAACAAAAGTTCATCTGTTGTCACAATCGTTTTACAGGTATTTATTCTTCCAATGGCTCGGCCAAATGCGACTAACAGCGCAGGAAAGCGATAACTGACTCTTCTTACACTGAAAGTGTCAAACTTAGTATTACTAATAGTATTCTCACCACAAATAAATTTGTTGTAGTGTGAAAAGGTTGTCACTATAGAGGAAAACTTGCTGTAATACTAATATTGTATTTCATGGAATTGAGTAATGCGAAGAATTGAAATGCATATCATGTTAATATGTACCTGAATTTGATCGCCTATGTTGACGATGAATGCTTCGGGAACAGGATCGATGGCCAGCCATTGCTGATCTTTCCGGACCTGAAGCCCAGCCACACCATCCAGGAGGAGAATCGTAAGGGCGTTGGGGTCGGTGTGCGCAGGCAAGCTATAGGTCAGCTCGGGTTCGGGACAAGGTGGGTAGTAATTGATAGCCATGTGTTGACCTTGTGAGCCCAGTGCATTCTCTATGTAGTCCTCCCTTAGGCCTAAGCTTAGAGAGATCACCTGCATCACCCAACGGGCAAGCTCTCTTGATTGTTTACTGTATTCACCCACCACAGACCTACAACAAAGAAGACAAGGGAAAATATTCACATCTAGGTTCTGCTTGGGAACTTGAGGAAAATGATAGAGCGTTTCCTGAAGTTTTACATCGTTGTCTTTAATGAGGGGAAGCTTGTGTTGTTTGAGAACAATATTTCACGAATTAAAACAGTGCCTTCGTTACAGAGATCTTATAAAATTCAGCCTTGCACGAAAAAAACATATCATTCAAGGCATCCCAATGAAATTTGGGTACAGAGACAACATGAATGACATGCATTTTGCAGGTAAGTCATCATCTTCGGTATCACCCTGATAAAACCTTAGCTACTTAATCTTCATACTTTATACAACCAACAGCAAACCTCACTTGGTTTTCCTAATCAACTATCACAACGTACGTTTTTGAAGATAAGTATATACATGCCCAGTGACGAGCTGTCGAATATCTTGATATTTATTCCTCCTGATTTATAAACTATTGAATAAAACGGTGGAAGTATACGAAATACAACAAAGTCATATCCAAAAACTTGCAACTTCCGATGTGCTAAAGATATTATGTGTAGATAAATGCATGCTAGTTTTTTGCTCAACTATAGTCGCGTGACAATAGCTCCCGGGTTCTAATTAACTAAATATCAAATGCTTGTTTTGCAAGATATACCGATGCTTTGTCTTGCTCCTGTGTAGCTGCTGTACACATCGGAAATGAACTACATTCTTTGATGGAGTTCCACGTTTAATCAAAGAGATCTAACGAAATTTTCGTAGCATTCCTCATTCTGTTTTAAGGAGAAAATGGAAAGTGTGGATTTAAGAAGATACTGCACCGATTTTATTATATTAACCGTTGTGCTAAAATAAAAAAGAAATGGATATTTAGTGAGAGAAGTGAAATCTCTTCTCACAAACATATGCTACTGCGGATTGAACTTTTACATGTTAGTCATATATATATATATTGACAAATATGTTCAGCTAATAAAGCTCACATCGTTTTATCTTTCCTTTCGTCCAAGTGCCTAGATGATTACTTATATGCTAGGCAGATTAATCAAACGTAGGCCCTCATTTTCATTTTCTTTTTGTCTTAGCCGGTCTGAAGACGCCTCCAATGGATCTCTAATGCGGAGCTAATGCGCCAATGAGAGCAACTGCAACAACGACGTAGTCATATGTTGGGTTCTCCATGTACTATGTTCAATAAATATTGCGCTTTCGGCGTGCATGTTTTATACGAGAGAGAAAGTAAAGTACCGAACATCTTACCCCTTTTGATGTTTGTAATTTTTGTTTTTGTGAAGCTTTCTTAACAACTCTCTCTCTCTCTCTCTCTCTCTCTCTCTCTCTCTCTCTCTCTCTCTCTCTCTCTCTCTCTTCCGGTGAATGTTCTCATTAAAGATATCGACCACTTCCCTTTCTTAAGTTGTTGATCTATATGAAACAGTTAAAGTTTTGTTGCTTCTAGGTTCCAGCGACTTCATACTAATATTTTGTTTGGACGTAAGTGTACCTTCTTTCTATTGACAATATGCATGCACCAATATCAGAATTCCTTTTTCAGTGTTAGTAGAAAGTTCTTTTATTATGTTCTGTAGTTCTGGTGTCGGTTTTACTCAAATTATGATATCTCGTTAGTGTTCTGTGGCCGTTCACATAAGACTCCTGTAATGAATTCGGACGAGCACAGTGACATGCGTCTTGATCGTTCTCTTCTTCTGTTCTACGGACTATGAATTGAGGAATAAGCATAAAAGATAGGAACAAAGTAACAAGCATAGTTCATGTGAAATATTTAATTAGTTTACATACTTGAAATTAGAAGGATGACTCGGCCACTCATGGATGAAGTTCTCCAGAGGGTGGCAGTGGAGACGAAGGTAATCCCTCCAGTTACGAACCGACTCCTGCTCACGTTAAAACTAGAAGACAGCCTGAGAGTCTTCAATGGATCGTCCGAGTACAGCTTCATCTTCTCTTCAATGGGTAGATTGAAGAAATCGTGAGCAACAACCAGCATATCTTCAACCAGTTTCTTAGATACTCCATGGTTCACAATCTACTTGAAAATAATATAGAATCTTATATATGAATCAGTTTGGATATACTGTAATGATAGGAAGAGGATAAACCTGGAAGAAACCATCGAACTCGCAGGCATCTCGAACCCGGTTGATCATCTCAGTCCGGTTATCGGAGCCGATGTCTACGATAGGAAGTCTATGGCATTTCCCAACATCAGTGAGCCTTGGCCTCTGGGATGGTGGGCGGATGTAGGAACTAGGCAGAGAACAGTAGGGGCTACCCCCTGAGAGAAGGATCTCTGAGGCCATAACTGCAAATAATGAAAAAGAATAATAATTATAAAGCTGTCGAAGCTTCGAGGAAGGAGCATGGGGGATCGACTCTCTCCCTTTTCTACTGATTTTGGTGTATCTATCAACTATTACCTACTGATGGCGTAGTTTCAGTCGTTAGCATGGCCTCGTAGCTTATCATTTCTCTCTCTCTCTCTCTCAACGGAAACCAAATTTGGGGATCCCCTTGACAAAGATCGATTGTATACGATTGGTTGTCAAAAACATGAGATTTGACTAAAGTTGAGATGACACTGCATATGAGAAATACATGCAAACTGATTTGATCTTAGCCATTCATTTTGCATGTCGGTGGATGGATCTAGTTTCTAGAACAACGTTATAATGTTTATAACGAAAGAAGAAGACTCGATTGGCATTTGGTCATCGAATTCAGGGTTGTGTGCGGGATGAGTTCGAGGTGGCTTTCTTCTCTTTTGAGCAACGATATGGTTCGAGCAGTCTACTAATGAACATCACTTACTATCCTATTCTTTTATCAAATGAGTCATAAAATTATTGCCTCTCCTATTCAGAAGCCCCCTCTCTTTCTTTTAAAGAAAAGATCGAGTTCATGTGTTGAACTGAAGTTCGATCAGTCAAGGGCTAAGTTTGATTCTCCTTCCCGTGGATTGGTCGACTTGTCACTCAAAGTTTAAAGAACAGACTCATATTTCTAAGAGAAAGGACAGCTCTCCCAAATTGGGGCCCTAAAACTGAGGTTAACCCATTGCGTGACACGCAATGACCAACCTCATTGCAGATATGTTTATGAAGACCGTTAACCACGGGAAAGAGAATAGTTGGCAAACAAACCATGCAAATTGGTCATGAATGAAGAACTCATTGTGATTCACAAATGTCTCAGATCATCTTTTCTCAGTTGATAAGATTCCTCGAGATCTTCTACTTCATCTTTATTTGAACTAAGATGTTTTACTGATTGAGATAACTTTGTTCTTTTCTTCTTTATGCTCCTTTTTTCTTTCATATTTTCATCTTCTTCATCTTCATCCGATTCGCTTTCGTCTGAAAATAATCTTCATAACGACGATTGAAAAGTATGGTGGCCAAAATTCTCCACTGAAAACTATGAGATTGGTGGGAGAGGGCATTCCGTCCTGGCTGCTGGATGGGCAGCCAGAGGTTCGACTCCCGTTGACACTGTCCCCTTACACAATCCAACATCTAGGATAGGCGTGAGTTTTGATGTCGCTTATTTTGTTTCTTTTTTTCTTTTTTGGGTTAAAAGAAGAGGCCGAAGCCTAAAAGACACATGCACCTTTTGAGGTTCGAACTTCAAACCACGCTACAGCATCTTGCTGTTCTAGCGCCGTCGCTGTTGGTGGAGAGCTCAACTCCTAGAGGGTGAAGAGTTAGTTCGACTCCTAGAGGGGAGGGTGCATGTATGAGTATGTGTGAAACAAAGACTATTTCTCAAGATGGACTGGAAGAGGATTGCACTTTGCTGACGATTTCTCACATATTTAATTTATTCTTGACGCGGAATAATGACCGTCATAAATAAACTTTGGCAGATTATATAAAGTACACTTATATCTAGCATGTGTACATGCCAAAGGTATTTAGAACGGGCCTCACTTTGTGAATGAAAGGTGGAGATTAACCACAATGGTGATCTAGATTTAAAATGCATCTTCCTTTCTTTATCGTATCATCTGAAGTTCGGAAAGGCAAGTCCCAAGTCCCAGATTTTGCACGTTCATATATTCAAGGCCTCAAGAGTTGATGGTTCCAAGAGTACCGGGCCTGGTTCATGATTGTTCTGCAGACTTTTCTTTCTTTTTTAAAGAAAGAGGCCGAAACCTAACCATGCACTCCCACTCCCACGTCCATTTTGGGAGTCGAACTATCCACCAGCAACAACTGTGTTAGAGCGTCCTACCGTTGAAGTAACATTCTGGGAATCGAAAACTCCACCAGACAGCTCTTATTTTTTCCATCACAAAGGGGGTCGAAGCCTAATACAAACATGTGCCTGCAGGAATCGAACTTGCCATCACATGGTAGGAGTGAGAGGAACCTGCCAGTTGAACTAACGCTTTAGGTGCACAAGACGACTCTTCAACGAAAGAGAACCTCCATGATGCTCCCAAGACAAGAGAAAGGAGGTTGTTGAGTTACTCAGTAGATCAGTGGAGCCAGCATCAAAGCTCTAATGAGACATTTATCATGGATTTTAATATCTTTATAGCAAAAATGCCTGTCTTTTCTTTTGAAAGTCTCTTACATAGGCACACACACACATATATGTGTGTATTATGTATGCAAGTAGGAATGTATGTGTGTACGTACATATATATATATATATATATATATATATATATATATATATATATATATATATATATATATATATATTATGTGCGCGCTTATGTGTATATCGTGATGAAGAGTGGGAGCTGCAACTTTTTTCTTCAATATATGGTTTTAATCCAATTTTTTTTATCTCAAAAGACAATGTGTTACACTTGGTCTAATGTGAAACAATATCCATATTATGCGACACGCAAAAATTTCTTTAACGAGGAGGCCGAAGTTAGATGCATGCCCCAGGTATCAAACTCATGACCTTCAAAATATGAGTTGATCCCCTAACCAGGTGAATTACTGCTCTTGTGCGCATGCAGAGAATTCTTTAACAATGCAAAGTTAAACCAAAGTAGAAAACACCAAGAACATGAACTCCCACCTCAATTATCAGTTCCCAACCAAATCCGACTTATTCTTTGAGGAGAAAGGAGAAAAGTCAGCATCTTTTGGATTGCAATGGTTTCATTCACTTCCAATATGTTTGAAGCCCACCAATCGTGGCTGCATGCATGCAATCTGACGAACACAATGAATGAAACCAGACATGACAAGCTCGTAACAGGCCCACCGTTTGAACCGGAATAGAACCCGTCGTGACTGGAACCGGGTACGCCCGGTTCAATCACAGTTCGGCCATTTGAAAACCAGACCGAAGCCGTAACCGTTCCGATTCGATTGGTGGGCCTGAATCACCCTAGCACCCTACCACTTCACCCCCGTTTCAAAATTCAAATGAGTGAGCATCATGTGGCACTTGCCCGCCCCACCATGCAGGTTGTCAGCCTGAAATCACTAGCCATTTCAATTTTAAAATATATAATATACATTTATAAGAATATTTATTTATTTAGAATTTATAAGTATATATAAATTTGAAAGTTATAATAATATATTTGTAAAAAAAAAAATAAAAATAAAAAATGTATGCATGCATGTTTTTATGTATATGTATGTGTATATACACATATATAATATATCTATAGTCTAAATGTGATTATATTTTGCATTGGAAAGCATATCTGGTTACAATTTGGATTTGGATTTAGAACAAGGATTTGGATTTAAGGGATATATCTGATATGTATCTGGTATCCAGCCTAGCTGACTACAGTATTTTTCAGATTGGTTTAGCGAAGTTGCAGGTAATATCTATCTATCTATCTATCTATCTATCTATCTATATATATATATATATATATATATATATATATATATATATATATATATATATATATATATATATATATAGATATATAGATATATAGATATAGAAAGAAAAACTTGATTATACTCAATGATTTGGTACTCAAGTAAAAATGATAGTCCCACCGCTTTACTAATCATCCATAAGAAAACGAAGTAGACATGACCGGTTTGGAAGCGGTTTGCTTGTTCGAACGGGAATAAAATGGCTGGTGGAACTGATGACCTCTCGGTTCGGTTATGGTTCATTCCTTTTGAAATCTGACCTGGAACTAGAACCAGCGGTTCCTGTTTAGAACCGTCAGTCCTAAACCGACGGTTTCAAATGTCTACAACCTGCTATGCTTTAAAAAATGTTTTCGAAACAATTTGAAAACAATTGAGACCATTATTAACTCAACGTCATATTGCTTCTGAGGGTGAGTGGAATAGTCCACGGTTATAGCATGGTGGGGTTTAACCAAACACAACAAGAAAAAGGGAAAGCTATTTCCTTCTTCTTGACTTGCTTCAGCTACGTCATTCCTCACTTGTGACAATTTTAACATCTACCCACGTTATGTTTCACCCCACAACAAGAAAAAGGCGTGTTCGGTTTCAGGTTATTTTGTTTGGAAGCCGAATCAAACCGTTTCGGATTGGTTTCGGTTTTAAAACCGTTGATTTCTAGGTGGTTTCGATTTTAATATTGAAATCATTTCAATTTTTTTAATGAAAAACGAAAACAAATGCACCCTCTTGAAGTCAATCTCTAGTAACCGCAATGGTAGAAAGCATTCTACTGTCGACTGTCCATCGATCAGTTCTTAACGGTGAGTTTTAAAAAAAAAATATAAACCTTAGTTAGTGGTGGATTTTTGAACTGTAACAAATCAGGAGGATGTCTGATTCTCGTGAAGCCAGTTCGAGCGGTTCTGGTTATTGTCAGATCCATAGACGGCACGATTTATGTTCGAATCACCAGGCTGGTTCCAACAGGACTGGCGATGCATGACAACCCCCAAAGATCAACACGAACATGACCCGACACGTTCATCTTAATGTCCATCTAGAGTGACTGAAGAAATTAGATGACATCACGATTGACTTGTTTTTTGCACAAACGGCAGTCAAACACAGTCCTCCAATATGACAGAAAGATACTCCTGCAATTTAAGAAGTCAAGGTGTAAAAGGTCAGTTCCATGTCCACCCAGAAACATGAAAAAAAAGAAGGAACAGCTCAACTTCGGGTTGAGCTATTTTCCGTAAAACTCTTCACCAAAAAAAAAAGTTACAAAGAAACAGGCAATAACTTTTGGCCGTCAATGACAAGCTCGTTATCCTCTTATCTTCGGGTTGAGCCATTTTCTGTAAGATGACACGACAAAGAGGCGTCATTAAACAAGGAAATTGCCATTCCCTGAACCTGTCATACTGTTAGGAGCAGGGCTTGATCCTCCAGTGTTTCCTTGTTTGTCAAACAGGGCAAAGCCTTTGCCAGTGAGCTGCTAGCACCTCGAGAAGCTCGTTATCCTCTCTCTCTCTCTCTCTGAGAGCCTCATGGCTGCCTCTTCTCACCTTGCTCTGCCGAGCGTTACTTCTCCCTCCCCATCAACGTCCTCCCCTTCCAACAAGCTCTCTTCTTCAATCTTCGGAAGCCTTCCCTTGAAGAAGCTTCCCCTCTCTCACCAATTTCTCCAGAAGCAGCCATTAATTCTCACACCAAGAACCCTCACCATCAAATCCATGGCGCCTCCGAAACCCGGGGGAAAAGCCAAGAAGGGTACCCACTTTCTCTGAAACCTACTTTCTTATTGGTTTCAATTAAAGGATGCCGCGTAACTTTTGGTTCTTTTCGGAAGTGCAGTGGTTGGTATCGTGAAGCTCGCTCTTGAGGCCGGCAAGGCGACCCCGGCGCCTCCAGTGGGTCCGGCTCTGGGGTCTAAGGGCGTGAATATCATGGCTTTCTGCAAGGAGTACAATGCCAAGACGTCGGACAAGGCCGGATACGTCATTCCTGTGGAAATTACGGTCTATGATGTAAGTGGCGCAAATCTTCTTTTCTTGTGGATTTCGTTTTGTGATAATTTGTGGAAGTTACCATGAGCAAGATTCTTGGTTGTTTTGTGATTTTGTGAAGTGTTCTTTATCTTATTGCTTTTGGTTGGTTTTGGGGAATGTGAGACAGGATAAGAGCTTTACTTTTGTTCTGAAGACACCCCCTGCTTCCGTTCTTCTTCTTAAAGCTGCAGGTACATTACCATCTTCAAATCAGTGGTTTTACGTGGGTTATAGGTTGGTTATAGTTCTCTTTAGTAGTTCACGATTGGAATGTACAACAGTGACTTGTTTATCTTTTGCACTATACATGAACAAGTATAAGGAGTTTCTTGCGTGGCCTCGACTGAATGAGGAGGAACCAAATGGCTTTTCGAGAGCAAATTAGTTTGGAATTGCCTACATTTAATTGCTTAGTGTCTCCTGATAATGCTAAGAATTTTTGTTGTTATCTTGAATATACCCTGAGAAACTTCTTGAGTATATCCTGAATTTCCATAGTGCAATAACAACCTCCATGGTCAATGATACAAAGCTAAAGTTTAACATATCCTGTGGACGGACCAATTTTATACATCACAACATATCGTATCGGTTTGGTCGGTGATACAATATGTATCGTATCGTATCACCCCATCTCATTTTTTAATACTAAAAAAAATAGAAAAAATTTAGAAAAATCACAAAAATTCCACAAAAATCGCGCAAATTAAAAACAATTCATATAATGCATAAGTTGAGTGCATATCCATCGATCACCATTCAATTTTTAATGTATAATGCATTTAAGCGGTACATTTTTAGCAAAAAAAATTACAACTTTCATAATTGAAAAAAGAATTACATATTTAAAGCAAGATCAACTAAATAATCTTCATTTTTCCCTCCTTGTTCAAGATCATCACCACCTTCATCTTCAAAATCAAAATCATTATCCACTTGATGTTGTTGCACTCCTTCTAAATTAATCTATTGAATGTCTTCTTCAGTTAGGAGTGTATTTGCTTGACTATCTTCCATAATCTACTCCTCTAAGATATCAAAATTGTCCATACTTATTGGATCAATTTGGTTCTCCTCCCTATTTAACTTTGTTAATTGCCTGCAAGAAAGACAAGTAAATAATAATAACAATTAAATAAAATAAAACATTGAATTAAATACTTAATCAGTCACTAATCCTTTATTACCTTTGTTGGAACTGCATGTTACAACGGATGAAAACTAAGTTATTGAGTTGCTTATGTTCCAACTTATTGTGCTTTTTTGTATGGATATATTCAAACACTCTAATTCTTTTCAGAACCAGTTGCACTACATGTTTGACTCAAAACTCTTATTGCAAAATCACTTCTAAACCTATTCCACCAAACATCTAATAGAAAAGGATAAACATAAAGAGTTATTCCACAAAAAACTTAAATATTAAGATAACAATTTACTTGGATGCATATTATTACGGTTGTGAATGGCTATAGGCAAGCCTATAAAGTGAAGAACATTATTGTAGATCTCCATCTCTCGATTTATAACATTTGCTCTACTCTCATCAGGGACCAATATGTGGCTTCATAAAGATAACTCATAGATGACTTATCCTCATTATCAATTAATCTAAAAATTTTGACTAAAGGACATGTGATCTTTAATAATATAACACAAGAGTTCCAAAATATACTCCTAAAGATTGTCTTTGAACTCTTATTCAATTTACTATTCCTTCTATTTTCAGGCAACTCTTCAAACTGTTGCCACTCATATGAGGAAAATATTCTCTTGAAGGCTTGCTTTTGTTTAACAATTCTGTACCGATAAGAAATTAGTTATAAACTAAGTAGTGACTATATGAAGGAGCTCTATACCATATGTATATCTCCTCGTCATAAATAATATAAAATCATAGTTGTAGATAAATTTTGTGATATCTTGACAACACTCATTTGCTACCTTCACCTCATCCATCTCTCTAATATCCTCCAGGATGAGACGTAGACAATGGTTTGCACATGATATCTAATAAAAAGTCACATAAGTATCAGCTAACTCCTTTCTAATTGTTTTATAGTTAGCTACATTATCTATAATTAATTGGACTATATTCTAAGCCCAAACTCCACCCATGTAAGGATTACCCTTGCATTGTCGGTCCCAAGCCCGGATAAAGGAGGAGGGTTGTGTTAGGCTTCCGACAACCAGCGTAAAACTTCGTCGGAATTTTATAACATGGATTACAAAAATTATGAGCATTGCTTTGGGGCGTCCCCTCCTAGCGACGTGCTGCAGAGCCTCAATGCAGTAAGAAGTAAGCAAGGGCCACTACATTTTCGCCCGAATGTAGTCAATCAATTGCAGAGAGGGTTCCCACATCATGGATGGGTGTGGGTAAAGAAGTTAGTCCCGCTACATTGCCGCCCGAATGTAGTAAAAATTTTTCAGAACAGGTCTTCGCATTTTGATTATGGACGGATGCGGGGGGGTAAGGAAGCTAGTCCTAGATAATAAGATTCGTATTGGTTCTTGAAATATCGGAACATTATCCGGTAAGCTAATGGAGGTGGTAGATACTATGATTCGGAGAAAGATTCATATTCTATGTTTACAAGAGACAAAATGGGTTGGAGAAAAAGCAACGGAGATAGAGGATACATGTTTTAAATTATGGTACTCAGGTAAAGAAAAGGCTCGAAACGGAGTTGGTATTATCATAAATAAAGATTTAAAGAAGTAGTAGACATACAACGATATGGTGACCGAATCATAACATTGAAATTAGTGTTAGGAGCAAAGGTTTTGAATATAGTTTGTGCTTACGCACCCCAAGTAGGACTAGAAGATAGTATAAAAACAATTTTTTGAGAAGAGTTAGATAAGGTGTTTCAAAAGATTCCACAAAGGGAAATGATTTGTTTAGGAGGAGATTTAAATGGACATGTCGGTAAAGAGACATTAGGATATCAAGGGATTCATGGAAACTTTGGTTTTGGGGATATAAATGAGGAAGGTAGGGAGATTTTAAATTTTGCTATGGCATTTGATCTCTTTATAGTCAATACAATCTTCAAAAAACGAGATGAACATTTAATTACTTATAAGAGTGGTTTATCACAAACACAAATTGATTACTTTATTTGTAGAAAAAAGATAGAGCATGTCGTAAAGATTATAAGGTAATTTCAGGAGAAAGCTTAACCACCCAACATCGACTTTTAGTTATGGATTTACAAATAAAAAAGTGGACAAAGAAGAAAAGAGTGCATCGAGCTATTCAGACTGAATGGTGGAACCTCAAAAGTGAGAAAGAAGATATATTTAAACAGAAAGTCCTGCAAGGAGATGTTTGGAATTATGTTGGCACACCCTGTGATATGTGGAACAATATGGCTATACATTTTAGGAAAGTTGCGAAAGATGTGTTAGGGGTATCTAAGGGAGGTGTACCGGCACAAAAGAAGCTTGGTGGTGGAGTAAAGTAGTACAAAATAAAATCAAGGCAAAGAGGGCATGTTACAAATTACATTTTGCTAAGAAAACTAGTGAAACTTTAGAAGCTTATAAGAAAGCAAAAAAGGCCGTTGGTGAAGCAAAAGCTAAGATTTGGGAGGACTTATATAAAAAACTCAACTCAAAAGAGGGTGAAAGAGATATTTTTAGGATAGTTAGGGCTAGAGATAAGAAAACTAAAGATCTTAATTATGTTAGATGCATAAAAGACGAGGTTGAAAAAATTCTAGTGACAAATGATGATATAAGAAATAGATGGAAAAACTATTTTTATAATCTTTTTAATGAAAATAAAGATGTTAGTATTAGTTTAGGAGATTTAGCCAACTCAGAAAAGTATATAAACCACAATTTCTATCGACATATTCAAAAGAATGAAGTCAAAGAGGCTCTTAAATATACGAAGGGTGGTAAATCGGTAGGACCAGATAATATTCCTATAGAAGTTTGGAAAATACTAGGAGAAATAGGAATCACTTGGCTCACAAGACTATTTAATGAAATATGGAAAAACCAAAAGATGCCCAAGGAATGGAGAGCAAGTACACTTATACCCATATATAAGAACAAGAGAGACATTCAAAATTGTGCGAATTATCGAGGTATCAAGTTAATGAGTCATACTATGAAATTATGGGAAAGAATTATCGAACGTAGGTTAAGACAAGTATCAAGTACAACAGAGAACCAATTTGGGTTCATGCCAGGCAGATCTACTATTGAAGCGATTCACCTTTTGAGACGTCTTATGGAACATTTTAGAGCAATAAAGAAAGACCTTCACATGATATTTATTGATCTAGAAAAAGCTTATGATAGGGTACCGAGAGAGGTTCTTTGGAGAACTTTGGAAAAAAGAGGTATCCCATTGACATATATTAACCTTATAAGAGACATGTATGATGGTGCAAAAACATGTGTGAGGACTCATGAAGGAACGACAAACTTCTTTGAAGTTAATATTGGGTTACATCAAGGATCAACTTTAAGTCCATACTTATTTATAATGGTGATGGATGAGTTAACAAAACATATTCAAGATGAAGTACCTTGGTGTATGTTATTTGTAGATGACATTGTTTTAGTGGAGGAGTATAAGGGAAAAGTTAATAGAAAATTGGAACTATGGAGAGAAACATTAGAAAGCAAAGGCCTCCGACTTAGTAGAACAAAGACAAAATATATGGAATGTAAGTTTGATCATTTGGTTACTTCAGAGGACATAGAAATTAAAATAGGCATATATTGCATTCCTCATAAGGAAAGTTTTAAATACCTAGGGTCAATTTTTCAGAGTGATGGAAGAATTGATGGAGATGTTACGCATAGAATTAATGCTGGTTGGTTAAAATGGAGAGGAGCATCAAGTATTCTTTGTGATAAGAAGATACCATTAAAATTAAAAGGTAAATATTATAGAGCAGTAATTAGGCCTGCCATGTTTTATGGTTCTGAGTGTTAGTCAGTTAATCATCAACATGTACAAAAGATGTCTGTGATAGAAATGAAGATGTTGAGATGGATGAGTGGTCATACAAGAAAAGACCGTATACATAATGAGGTTATTAGAAACAAAGTAGGAGTGGCACCAATAGAGGATAAAATGAGAGAACATCGTTTAAGATGGTTTGGACATATAGAAAGAAGATCAAAAGAAGAACCTGTAAGAAGGTTAGAAAAACTAAATTTGAAAAGTATTAAAAGAGGTAGAGGACGACCACAAAAGTGTTGGAAAGAAACAATAAAGAACGATCTAGCTTATTGGGAGTTAACTGCTAACATGGCACAAGATAGGGATCTATGGAAACAAAGAATCCATGTAGCCGACCCCGTCTAGTATGTGTTGATGATTAATTAGTTTATGTCGTTATGTAATTCTAGAATAAGTATAGTATGTCAAGTTGAGTTACTTTGATCCATTAGGACCCGTGACTAGTTATGAGAAGTCTATTATTCATTAAGGGTAGTTTAGTACATTAAGTTAGATTAGGGTTACTTAAGTAGCAGTTAGGGTTACTTAGAGAATATCGGCTGACAGGATAGACAGAAAAGAATGGATGCAGACTATGGCAGCCGTTCCACTTCTTTTGTACTTTCTCATTCCAGAATATATTTGATAAATGTGATGTTCAGCTTGATGTTTAGCATGGTATCAGAGCCTTAAACGCACGCACGCTCGCCTCATACGTCACGGTATCCCTGCAAAAAAGAGTTCAAGTAAGTGGTATATTAGTTTATTGAAAGATTTGATGAAAAATCTGAGATATTGTAATGAAAACAAGAATGAAAGATGATATAATTCAGTAAGAATGATTGTGAATCAATGTACGTGATTTAGAAGGATTTTAATCACGATTAGGAAGACTTATATCATTTACAAGATCATGATTTGATAGTGGAACTGAATCAGACGTGAATGCATTTCTTGAATCAAGAAGAACGACAATAGAAACAGTTCAGTCGCAGATCGCATTAAGTGACTGAATCACGACTCACTGCTAAGTCGATATACTTTGTGAATATTGAAAGATAGTGCAACTGAAATTTCAGTTGCAGTCAACATCTACATACCGTGGTGGCCTGTATCGACCTACCTTCAAGAGGTGTGCTTTATCTACAAGAAAAAAAAGGTTTTTTTTTTGTGAGATAGAATCTTCAGAAATCAGCAGCAAGTGTGAAGAATCATGGAAGGAAGAATGAAAGAAGAATCCATATCATCGATATATGGACATGATCAAAAGGTGGAGCCATTTCAAGTCACAAACATTCGTTTGGATGGGAGAAACTACAGAGAATGGGCCAGATCTATTGAGTTAGTGCTGAAATCCAGAGGAAAGATTGCTATTATCAGACAGAGTCTTCCCAGCTCAG
Source organism: Brasenia schreberi (assembly GCA_036023115.1). Classification (NCBI taxonomy): domain Eukaryota; kingdom Viridiplantae; phylum Streptophyta; class Magnoliopsida; order Nymphaeales; family Cabombaceae; genus Brasenia; species Brasenia schreberi. The sequence continues at coordinate 38,824,127 of JAYKKT010000091.1, read as the reverse complement.
AAGGAAACAGTGCAGACTATGAGAGATGGTCTAAAGATGATGCCCTAGTCAGTTCCTGGCTAATTCAATCAATGAATACCTCTATTAGTAAGACCTTCATGTACATGGATTCAACAGTTGAAATCTGGTCTGCAGTGGAAGAAGCATATTCTAGACAAAGAAACATAGCAAAAGAATATGAAATCATTGAGAGAATAAGAAAATGTCGCCAGGGAACTAGAACAGTGAGCGAATACTATGGAGAACTAAGAGAACTCTGGAATGAGCAAAGATTTATTGTGGAAAACAAATGCAATCATTGTGTAAAGGAAAGAACAGTTGAAGGAGAAGTCAGAAAAGTTTTTGATTTACTATGGAGAATATCATCCGAGTATGAATTAATCAAATTGAATATTTTGAGTAAAGAAGAACTTCCATCTCTTAGAACAGTGTATTCCTTGCTGTTAAGAGAAGAAGACAGAAAGAATTTAGAGAAAGGTGATCATATACAAACTGAAAAATCTGCATTCATTGGTAGAGGACAAAATAATTACCAGAGAGGGAGAGAATCCTTTAGAGGCAGAGGAAGAGGAAGGAATCAGAACTACGATGATAGAAACAGAGTACAGTGCACTCATTGTGGAAAAAGAGGACATGCATGAGAGTATTGTTGGGAAATTGTAGGGAAACCACCAGAACATAAAATATATGGCAAGAAACCCGCAAAATACAAAGAGTATGGTAGCCAAGCCGCACCGGTGTCTGAGAAGAAATCTGAAAAGAATCCTTTAGATGAGATGACAGATTTGAAGAAACAGCTTGCAGAGATTGAAACCAGACTATGGGATCAACCCTCGACATCTTCAGCAAAGATAGAATTAAGTCCTCCTACTTCTTACAGTGTTAGTGGTAATTACACTCTCAAAGACTCTACTGCTTTCTCAAACTGGATTGTAGATTCAGGAGCTACCGATCATATGGTAGGGAATAAATCCGATTTAATGCAATATGAATTGATTCCTAGTCCTCAATATGTAAAAGTAGCAAATGGTTCTTTGATTCCAATGGAAGGAAAGGGCACAATTCAGAGAGGCAATCTTCAGCTTAACTCAGTGATATATATTCCAGATTTTCCGGTAAATCTACTTTCAGTAAGTTCATTGGTTAAAGATATGAATTGTACAATTACTTTCTCTTCGTATGGCTGTCTTTCAGGATCTGAAGACGGGAAAAATCTTTGGTCGTGGTGAGCTACGTGATGGACTATATATCTTACCTGGAGATCTGAGGCAGAGAAGGGCGTTGACAACGAGTACTATAGCAGAAGAAATAAAGATTTGGCATAGCAGATTAGGACATTTGCCAGTTCAAAAATTAAGAAAACTTGTTCCTTTTTTTATTCCTAGTGATGTGATTATTAAGTGTGATGTATGTCAGAGAGCAAAACATCATCGTGCTACATTTCCTAGTAGTGAATCAAGATCAGTAGCTCCTTTTGAATTGATACATTCTGATGTTTGGGGTCCCACTCTCATCAAGCTTCTACTCTAAAATTTATATTGCTTGTTAGCTTTTACTGATGACTATTTCTGCTGTGACTTGGCTTTTTTTTTATTGCAAAATCAGATCTCGAATTTGCTTTCAATTTTTCGAACTTTGTCATGAATCATGGTAAATTCAGGTATGTGGTGTTCCAATATACGTAGTTTAGCATAGTGATAACGTCCGTGAGTAATTTGTATCCTACGTAACCATTTCAAACTTTTATGGCATCTCAACGACATTATTCACCCGAACTCTCTTGAACCCATGCTCCTCAACAAAACGCTGTTTGTTGGCCTTAAAACAAAGACATCTTATGCAGAAACAACTCGGACCTTTTACTGCATCGTAGTAATGTTCTTTTTCCATTTCCGTCAGTGGGCGATGCGCTTCTTACCGCACTTGTCTTATCCGATTAACCGTACGCCCTCCTCTCAGGGCTTGGATCACTAGGGTACCTCATTACTCTATTTTATATCCTCATCAACATTCGTTTATACTATTCTACCTCGTATATCATAAAAGATTGACCCACTGTGTTCTTGCCCAATCATCCCTCCTAATCTTGACAAGCCCATCAACTTTTCGCTCTAACGTATTAAGTGTGTTTTTCTTTGGTTAGACTCCTATCGGTCCAAAAGTGGTGCCTCCGGTGTTTTTCCTCGATCTCCGACGTTATCTTTGTCTCAAATGCGATGTCACGTACTCTTCAAGTCTGAATCGTTTCCCTTTGAGTCTACGTCCTACCTTCATCACACTCTTGAGCCTCCTCTCTCGAGTCTTTTCCCGCCCTCTTCCTCTCATCACTTGAGTCGATACCACTCCTCCGATCCCATATACGCTTCTCCTGTTGGTACTACTGGGTTCCCCTCTTCCGTCGTTTATCGTCCGGGTCTATCATCGACAAGGCCACCTTCACTAGCCACCAACCTCCAGAGGTCGTAAGGTTGCACTAAGGCTCACATGTGGACTCTACTTGCGGCACCGATTCCTGCTACCAACTCCAAAGACTCGCACTCTTGAGCCCGCTTTTCCCATTGCTCTTCCGAAAAGATGTACGATCCCTGACTACTTGTAACTCCTTTTCTCACTATGTTACTCTTGAGTTATCTATCGCTTCATCTTCTCTTCACATTATGCTTGTGTTTCTTCACCTTGTCTTCTGTGTCCTGCTCTCATTTCTCTCCGCATGAACGCTTTATTTCACGTCCGTAGGTGTGACGGTGTGATCGATGAGATGTAAGCATTAGAAAAGAATAGAACTCGGAGTTTGTTGCTTCCTCCCGGAGGAAGAAACCATTGGGTGCAAGTGGGTGTATACGAGAAAGTATAAATTTTGATGGGTCAATGAGAGATACAAAGCAAGAAATTGGTTGCGGAAGGTTTTAAGAGTAAACTTATTTTGGGATTGATTATCGATGAGACCTTTCTCCCATGGCAAAGATGAATACGGTGATAGAGCTTTTATTATCTCTCATGGATTATGGTCGGGAATTACAACAATTGGATGTAAAGAATGCTTTTCTCCATGAATGATCTGGAAGAAGAGGTATACATGGAGCAACCTCCCAAGGTTTGTTGCTCTGGAATTTCCTATTAATGGTCTCGTCTTTTAAGTACACTACGAGTCTTTGTATGGACTTTCATAAATCAGAAAGCTCCTCGGAGCTTGGTATGAAGGTCTAAGTACTATTGTTAATTTCTGTGATAACACTACAAGTGAAAAGGCCCGACCACTGCCTTCTATCGCTGAAATGCAACTCAATTTATGTATACTATTTGATTGTGTATGTAGATGACATTGTTATCTAAGGCGGATCAATTTATGTGAGAATGACATAAATTAAAGCAAAAACTAGCAGTCTGAAATTCATGATGGGAAAGATACTTCCTCGCAAACTTCGATATTTCTCTTAATATTGAGGGACACAATTATAAGGATGGTATAAGGCAAGTCCTTGTGTCAGGAAAAGTAGTATGTTCTATGATATTCTTGAGGAAAATGGTCTGTTGAATACAAAGGAAATTGACAGCTTCCTATGGATCCTAATGTTCCCGTACTTTACTTAGATCAGAGAAGCCCACTTGGAAGAGAAATCGGTAGATATTTCGATTAGAGTTGATTAGGGCTCGAACTACCTTCTATTACCTTCTGTCGAAATGACGATCTTTTGGTGTTTATGTGTAACTAGATGGAAGAGTAAGAAACAAAATGTGGTAGCAAGATCAAATGTCGAAGTAGAATATCGAGCCATGGCCTCAACTACTTGTGAACTCATTTGGTTAAAACTACTACGTAAAGAACTTCGATTTAGGGATATTATGCAAATAACACTTTTGTGATAATCAAGCTACATTGCATATCGCCTCTAATCGGTGTTTCATGAGAGAACCAAACATATTGAGAGTGCAGATATGTTGACAAAAGCAGTTACCAGAGACCTACTTAAAAAATTATGTAACAAGTTGGGTGTAACATCTATCTTTCACCCAACTTGAGGGGGAGTGTTGATGATTAATTAGTTTATGTCGTTATGTAATTCTAGAATAACTATAGTATGTCAAGTTGAGTTACTTTGTAACACGGGTCCTAATTGATCAGATTCTGATCCATTAGGACCCGTGACTAGTTATGAGAAGTCTACTATTCATTAAGGGTAGTTTAGTACATTAAGTTAGATTAGTGTTACTTAAGTAGCAGTTAGGGTTACTTAGAGAATATCGACTGACAGGATAGACAGAAAAGAACGACTGCAGACTATGGCAGTCGTTTCACTTCTTTTGTACTTTCTCATTCCAGAATATATTTGATAAATGTGATGTTCAGCTTGATGTTTAGCAGTATGGGAAAAGGCTTAGTTGTTATTGTTGTTGTTGTATTAAAAGAGGGAGAGGACAACCACAAAAGTGTTGGAAAGAAATATTAAAGAATGATCTAGCTTATTGTGAGTTAACTGTTAACATGGCACATGATAGAGCTATGTGGAAACAAAGAATCCATGTAGCCCACCCCGTCTAGTATGGGAAAAGGCTTAGTTGTTGTTGTTGTTGTATATTCTAAGCCCAACTTCCAATATCACCTTATCAAATTCTTTCTTTAAAACCTCTGCAGTATGCCGTTCCTTTGATATGTCTAGGGATTTCAAAATCTTAAGTCCTTTAGGATAATAGACAAAGAAGTTTAACAAAGTTCTTCCTCGCCTATCTGACAATCTGTCTGTCATGATAGTGCATCATGTCTCCTTCCATGACTCTTAAAGTTGAATAATATTCTTGGACTTCAAGGACAATCTTATCTGGTAGCTTTCTTCTCAACTTTTGATAAGATAATATCTTATACCTTGTAATAATGTTAGCAACGATATCTTCCATTGCTTGAAAATGAAAAGAATTTGGTGCATTAAATGGAATGCATGCATCATAAAATCATCTCCCCACTCCAAGGTTTGTCTGCTCATGGAATTGCTCTAAGGCCATAACAATACGAATTCCAGGTTAAGCATAAGGTATAGTACTAGAGGAAAAAAAGACTATATGCCAAAATAAGATCTTTCTTTCACGCTTCCTCTTCTACGACTTGCAACCTCTTGAACAACCCTCTTTCCCTTCTCTTGATTGGTGGTCGAAAACTACTACTACCAATCTTTGTCCTAGCATCAAAGGGATGTTATCATCACCACCACTACCAAGTCCAACATCCTCTTCCTCAAACATCCTTGTATCTTCTTTTTCTTGCCTCTTCTCAATTATACTTTAAATCATATATAGACACTGCCATTTAACAGCTTCTAGCACTCTCCTAACTTTGCTCGTGCAAATAGCAACCTCTTTCTTAGTTCCTGCTATGTGATGTTTTAAACGAGAAATTCCACCACCAATCACCTTCTCACAAAAATCACATATGATTTCAATTTCTTCCCTCAGCTGCAATACCCCACCATCATGCTAGATCATCAACCGAGATTGGGAGTCCCTAACACCCCTTCTTGCCATACCCCACCATCATGCCAGATCATCAACCGAGATTGGGAGTCCCTAACACCCCTTCTTACCATCTTAATTTAACACTTTAATCTTGATAAACATGAAAATAAAAGCACTTCATAAATATCTAATCTTTGCATCATAAACCACCAAAACACTCAAATAGACTATTATACGGTGTCTCCCACCTCACAAATACAATGAAAAGATATTCATGCACTTCATATATTGTCATTAAAAAAAACAAATAACACAAGGAGATACCAAATACAATGTTAAAAAGCAAAAAAAATATATACCACAACCACCGGATCATCGGTGTTGTCATTGTCGAAGTGTTCGTAGCATTGGAAACTCTTGAAAACTGTTGGAAATGCCTCACCCAAGTTGGAAGTCGCCTTGGAGCAGTCGGAAGACACGGACAGAAGCCAAAAATTCCACAGAAATGTGGGGTTCTGTTAGGTTGATGGACCTTTTATAATGGTTGCATTTGTATTCCATTTCGTGCTTGAATTGGCATTCCATGGTGAGACTGGGCAGGTTTTTAAGATGGGTTTGCACATCTAGTTGGGCATGAGGACTTGTATGGTTTATGAGGTTCTTGTTGACTTATGAATGCTCCTCAATCATTTGTCACTTTCTATGCTTTTACCTTGTTTGCTAGATAAACACTTTGAAACAAAAGAATAGAAAGGGTTCTTAGATATTGAACTGGACATACAGTTTCTTCGAGCTTGAAAAAGAGAAGCATCAGACTTTTTTACTTTGAATCCACCGTCTGAAATGACCTATGAACTTTTCGCTTTAATTACATAGGCAAGTAAAGCTAATATCATCAACTTTTATCACTACACATGTATTACCTTTAGTGTGTGAAAAAGGCCAAACTTGGTAGCTCTTCTATGACTGCTTATCAAAATATGAATTTCATGAAGTTGCAACTTAGTTCAGTTTGCTTCTGTAAGAGATGGCATTTCTTTTTGTGAATCTTGGATCTTAATTGTGAGATTGAGGTAGGATGCGCTACTAATATTTCAGTAGTGCTTTGAAGTGATTCTGAAATAAAGGAGCTGCTTGTAACGCATTTTATCCCAAGCAGCTAGCCAATTATAATTCATGGGAACATTTTATATGATGATGAGAGAAGGTATATAATTAGCTTCACCATCCTCACGTTAATAGAAACAACATTAGCAGTTGCAAGACTTTTCAACAGGAAAGGAAATCAATATGGGAAAAAAAGTAAAGGCTGTGTTCTTATAGGATGTGGAATTTGCTTGTTAAGATGTTCCTAATTGTTTGTTTGATGTTGGAAATTGGAGGCAGCATGCAATGAGAGGAAGAACATGAGAGGGAGAAGATGAAAGGAAGAGAAGGGAGGGCCGCCCTCCTCTCTCTTCTATTACGTAAAATCCCTTTTAACCTAAACAAGCTAGACCAGTCCTTATATAGTGGATTGGTCAATATAAAAAAGATAAAAATATCCTTAGTACTATATGCAATTATAATAATACCAAAATATCAAAAATTACATAACTAACACTAAAATAGAAGATACATCCATATTCTTTAACACCCCCTCAAGTTGGGAGTGAGATACTTCAAACTCCAAACTTACCGAAAAACTACTTCTTTCTTTACCACACTTGCAACAATGATTTCTATGAGGCTTCTTTAAATCAACTTGAACAATTAAGAACATACTTGGGTAGTATATGACACTTCTATGGGTATCAGTTGTTCCTCTTGTTCTTTCTTCTCGATGAAGTGACTGGACAACAACACTTCATAAGTCTTGTACTCCTACTCTTGAGAAAGCTGATTTTTATGGTAGGGGGTACTATCTCCACCCTATACACTTTAATCGGCTTTTTGTGCGCCTTCACATGGTGGCTACGACCGATTTTTCAACCCTCCTGACTATTCACTTCAGCAACTCAAGGTTGAACCGATCGACAACCAACACAATCAGAACCTTCTTCCATTAACTTATTCGTGTCTTCTAGGTTTTTTCCTTTCGAATCACCACCTGTAGCTGCCGCCTCTCCTTCGTCCTTTGTGCCATCCACATCCTCAGAACCGACAGCATCGTCCTGAAGAAGAGCGGATTCTATGGCTTCCTGCTTCTCTGTCACAACCAGCCCTTTGTCCTCCTTCCGCAGAGGATAGGAGGCCATAATGTCTCCATGTTCGGTTTCTGAAGCTGTCGAGGACTTGCCGTCTCGTTAAAGGGGAATATGCTAGGTCAGACTCCATTTCTAGGGTTTCTTGAGGCTTCACATCGGGGAGATCATCGTTCCTGTGCTCCTTTGTTCCACTCATAAGGCTGGGTTGCTTTGTTGATTTTCCCTCTCTTTTCTCCTGCCCTCGTATCTAGAGAGGGGCACCAACACTTTCATCGACGGGAGCCACACGAAGTTGTCGGAGGATGACACCATCCAACCCCACCATCGATTATGTATGTGTGCACACGCTCTTCCGTGACTCTTGTACCATGTTAGAAATTAGAGACAACATGCAACGAGAAAAAGAACACGAGAGGGAGAAGATGAGGGGAAGGGTATGGAGGGCGGCCCTCCATCTCTCTCTTCTATTACGTAAAATCCCTTTTAACCTAAAATAAGGTGTGGACTGGTCAATATGAAAAAACCAAAATACCCTTAGTATTATGGGCAATTACAATAATACCAAAATATCAAAAAATTACATAACTAACACTAAAACAGCAGATACATTCAGATTCTTCAACATTTGAAACATTTATTAATAAAAGTTGGGTCTTCTATTTAAAATTATATAATTAAAGAAATAGAACAGTTTAAGAGAACTGGGTGCATTAGAAGGAGAATGGTAATTGTACTGGTATTTGGTTTTGCATCAGCTGTGCTTTTCAAAATCAGATGATCTTGAGCGCTTCTCCTAGGATAGCCAATTATGATATAAATCAAAACATGAACAAATTGCCCCTTGTGATGCTTTGGCCTTCAGTGCAACCTTTTCTCGAGGACACTTCAATGTCACTTATGTGAAGTGTGGTAGCCTATCTTGCTAGGAAATTTAAGTGGAAGAGTATCTCTTCGCGTTAAAGGAAATTGTAGATTTATAGAATTTTACCTGAATTCCTCATACAAATGGAAGGAAAAATGTAAGCATCATTTATCATGTTGTCTATTACTGCAAGTAAGGAAAATGTTATTTCATTAGATTGTGGACATTCACTCTTTGTGTTGTATATACGAGTTCAATTTTTCTTGTTAAGCAAGAAGCCTTACATTATTTACGACACCATTATTACTACACCATCTGTCAATCATTTTATTCGATACAGACCAGTATTTAAACCTTGGATGTGTCAAAATAGCAAGGTAATTTAGATGTTCCGAAAGGGCGAAGATGAAGCTCCAATGAGGTGTAATAATTTGGTCAATGAATACTTTAAAGAGGGACTGGAAGGCCTTCAAAATGTTTGAAGGGAAGAGACCAAAACAAGATCTCATATGCTTGGATTTAGATGCTAATATGGAATAAGATTGAGCTCAATGACAACTTAGAATCCATGTAGCTCACCTCAGTTGGTTCTGGAAACAATTTTGGTGGCCATTCACTGTTGCTACCATGTCCATAAACTTGCCATTTTGTGTAACTGAAGCATGGCCTGATGAAGTTAACATCCGCAATCACGATTTACGTTTGTTGTTTTCCATTCGATACTTGAATTTACGTGTTGGTGTTCATGCTGTTCTCTCGCAGGAGTGGAAAAAGGTTCAAAGGAGCCGAAAGCACAGAAAGTAGGGAAGATAACCATTGATCAACTAAAGGCAATCGCGACAGAGAAGCTGCCAGACTTAAACTGTACAAGCATTGAGTCGGCCATGAGAATCATCGCAGGCACTGCTGCGAATATGGGCATTGATATTGACCCTCCTGTTCTTGAACCCAAGAAGAAAGCACTTGTATGATTACATTTATTTTCTCAATTTCAGCGAGACAGCTCCTTGTTGAATCAAAGATGGTTCATTTTGTTCATACTGCTGATTGCGGTACTGTTTCAGTTTCCGTTTCGAAATGCTCTCTTTCTATGGATGCGGAGCTGCTTGGGCATTGACAAACCCCCAAGCAGCTCGTGTTTGTTCACTGGGGTCCAAGAGGCCTCAAGTGCTAGATGGGCAGTCTTGGGTTCAACCTGGTGGACTTGAGGGGTTTAATGTTGTGGAAAAGGACTGAGCTGCTACAGCCTACATGGTTAGTTGGGTATTCAACTCTCATGGGAGCTCTCTCTCTCTCTCTGCACAAGGAACACTCACAATAAGCCCCTGCAACAGAACATGTCCTGTAATATCCCAAGATATGGGTACAGAGTTTGGTCGTTTTCTCCCCGCGGGCGATGAGATGGGCGCAGAGCACCCTGTAGTGTAGCCCAATTTCAACCCTAATAATATTTTCTGGAGAACTCAATCGATCTAATTCATATAATTGAAATTTTTAGACGTTAGTAGTTGAAATGTCAGAAAATTCAAAATCTCCCTCTTAGAGACACACTCACACGTACATACATACATGTATATAATATATATAGAGAGAGATGTAGTGGTAAATGCATAGTCTTTCAGTGCATAATTTTGCTTAAAAATCTTTTATCACAATAAACAATAGAGATTTGAATTAAAAAAGTAAAAAAAAAGTTAAAGTGGAGGTTTTCATGTAAAATCATGCACGAAATATATAGGTAGTGATAAATTTTGAAAATAAACTTAAAACCTATAACACATGATGGGATCCATAGGCTATAATATAATTCTTCCCACCCTAAACCATTCGAGGGTGTATTTCCCCACCTTAAAAGAGTTTTTAGATCCGTCACCGGATACACACAAAGTTACGCTAGTACGTGGAAATCGTCAAACCGGAATAAAAAGAGGACCATAAGGATTTACATGGTTCGTTAATGGACAAGGCTAAGACAAATTTTTCACTGAAAAAGAGGGCGTAGAATCAAGCACGGAAACTCATAAACCCTATCTCTCATATACCATTCCCTTTTATATTTCCTTTAGAGGTTAAAGATAATTCTAAAACAGTCTCTTAACAACACTAGGTTTCTAATAACACGAAGAGTCCATTTCGTGTTCATGCCCTCTACGATAAATACTTATCACTTATTTTCTTGTCTATTTTGTATCGCAGTTTGAGCTTTGTGGGCTACATCATGTCGTTGAACAAACCCTTTATGTGCACCTCACTTTAATTTCACTCTATTGTTGCAGAAATCGGACACCTCTAAATGGGAGGAAGATTCCATTGTTTGATGGAATACATGGCATGTCAAAGGGTGCTAAACTTCGCTCTCAAGAAGGTAAAATATGTTGAGATCTTTGGGAATCCGACTAAGCATATATACGAGGCATCAAAGGTTTTTGGAGCTCTTCTCGAACTAGTAAGGGGAGGGGGTTCAAGTCTGATTCAAATCGAAACCTCGGAAACAAACTACGTCTGGGTCACTTTGAGGTGAAAGTCGTGTCGTGAACTAAGTAACAAAGTAGTAGTGTTTTGACCGTATCTTTCTAGGTATGATTTATGTGATTTTTGGTGCATTGGAAACTGGAAACATAGGACTATCTAACATATAAAAAATAGGCTCACTGTAACAAGAATTTGAGTTTTGGAGGTTTTTCTAATCTTATTGAGATTCTATCAACAACATAGTTACATGCCTCTTGACTGTATCAACTTGTCTTCCATGTAGTATGCTTGGTCTACGGAAGCTTCAGGTATCTTTGACAAGGTCGGATAATTTTCGTCATACTTCAAATATTCGAACTTTGATTCAAGTGATTCTTATTCCGTCGAAAATTAGATATTGCGAGCTTTTTAGATGTTTAAGAATAAGGGAAATTCACTAAGAAACATATTCTTGATGAATTTTGTAACTTTCAGTCAATTTCTCTTAAAATAATGATTGTGTTTTTTATTATACAACTAAATGAAGAAATACCAAACTCACAAAAAAAGCACATTAGATTATGAAAAAGAGGAATTATATTGACTAAAGTAGAGGCTATAACTACCAGTTTTAAGAAACAAAAGAAAAGGTGAACAACAATCCTTATTTATTGTTGATGGTGAAAAGATTTTATATCTTTTCTACTCTTCTAAATCAGTTTATATAATTTTTAAAATAATTACTCATAATTCTTAGATAATAAATATGTATTGTCTTTTAGTCATATCTATTAATAAGCAGTTAATCTTCATATTTCTAAAGTCCCATGCGGACGCTCTTGAGAATAGATCCATATCATCCTCCACTTTTTACAGCGTCAGACAGTCTCTTCTGGCCATCTCTGTGTATGGTTTGACATCTTTCCATCCTCTTAACCGATTCTGCATGCCGTCTTTTATATTTGAATTGTTTAGTCTGGCCCTCGTGTTATGGGCTGCAAGCGTCGGGTCAACAACGTTCCCTCCGTGAAGAACCCACCGGGGTACACCACGTGAACTGTTAAGACGTGGCATTTGAAGGTGCATACAAGAACGTAATACCTCTGCGGACTCTTGACGATCCCTGCAAGAGTTAATTGCAGTTCAGTTTCGTGTTCAACTTGACTGCTGAAATCTGTTATAAGCTTGGCTGTTTCAGTTGACTCGTGAATCAAGACATTTTTCAGTTCCATAGTATGGTGCATGACTGTCGTCAGTTCAGTCCGTGTCGCGAGGTGTTTATTTGCATTTGAACCCTGAACAAGCTGCGAGTGAAGCAGCAAGAAGGTGAGAATAGCGTCAAAGTGATGATATAGCACACTTGTAGCGTCACGAACGCTGATGTCAATCTTTTCCACAGGGACAAGACGATGATCACTAAGGAGGGCCTTCTTATTTTGGTATATTGGTCAAGAATAAGGAATATATTTGAAGAATCATGATGCATACTAAAATTTCGGATGAGAATATTGCAATTTTAGCTGGACAACCATGCATTTCCGATGGCTTTTTTTAAGATAAAATGTATAAGACGTTTATAAAACCGGAACCGTTGGTTTCAAATTGTTTTTATATATTTATTTTAATACAATTATCTGTTTCAAACGATTTTGAATTAAAATCGGAACTGTCTCGAAATTGAAGGTTCTAGTGTCGGTTTTGGTTTTAATTTCAGGTTATGAATCACCCAAAACCGGTAGTTCGAAGCCGCAAGTTCAGGTATGCTTGGAACCGGACATGTTTGTACTGTTCTAACCAGGATGTATAATAACTGCGGTTGATACCAGATATCAAGTATTATAATATATAATTCACATGTCAGTAGAAATTTGAATTGACTGGTGTCCCTCATGCAGCTATACAAGGAAATGGCAAAGTTTGGCACTTAGCGCTGTAGATCTATGTTTAATTGGTTCAATATCAATGGCCTTTTCTGTATAGCCCTGGACAGGCATGACGCATCTTGCAGAAGTGGAAATCGCAGAGAAGAAGACCAAGTCTTTGCTCCAACTCTTCTTTGTAAAGTGGCAAGTGGGTGCTAGCTCTAACGGGTGACACAGTGACCCGATTGGTGTATTTGGTTAATTTTTTCTTCTTTTTGTTCGAGTTCCCTGCAGCATTTGTACATGCATAATGGTTGTAGCCTATTATTTGACCACCCAAGAATTTTTTTTACGTTTGGTCGCTGCATGACTTTATCAATCATTGAAAACCGTAACAGTGCCGTTTAATATAATATAGCTTCATTCATGTGTTACGCGTGTACACAATCTGTATCTCTTCGGGTTGTGTGATTCTAGTTGATTCATCATTCATATGCTACTTTACTTGTTAGGCACAGTACACAGTGCTCATATACATCCTTATTCCGGGCCCAACCCTATTTTGCGGTTTCTTTTATACATCCTAGTTATAATTGTACTAATTGTGGGTCCAAGTTATAATGCAGCTTGTTTCTTTGCTCATAAGATCCATATAAATGCCAAAAGATGTTTGCCACCCAATTTACCACAGTCTCCTTTCTCACCTGGTGGCCTGTGGAAAGCAAAAGGAAATGCGCCGACGAAATGGTCAAATTACTTGGTTGTTTGTACTTGACATTTGATATTATGTGCGTCTTTATGTTAATGATTACCATATAATATATCTTCACTTGTGATTTGACTGACCAATTAAGTTTATACGTTACTCTGGAAATTGCTGAATTAGATGATAAGCTAAGGTTGATATATTGATACATTGGCTGATAAGAGAAGAGGTGATTCAAATCCATGCCATATCAGGGGAAAAACCTCCAAGAAAACTGATGTGTGATCTTGAACTAGACGGGGATCCAAAATTTTGCTTTTGGGTACAATAGGGAGGGTGAAACCAGCTGCATGCCACCAGTATCGAGTTCATGATCTACAACTTGTGAGTCGACCACCTTGCCAGGTGAGGTCTTGCTCTTTGTACGGATTCAACATTAATTTTCTTTTCAAAAATCATGTGAGAATATAGATCATGAATTTACAATATTTTCTCATTGGCGAATTTCAAATTTACGGCTAATCAGGCTAAGTGGTTTCACAGTCACATGCATCTGGCTGCATTTTGAAGTAGAAGTATTGCTTAAGATATTTTCGGACAGTGTGGTGTTGTAGTAAGAGGAACAAGACACTGCTAAAATAATATTTTGTTTGAAACATGGAGTTATTTGGTTAGTTATCAACTCCGCGAATTTTCTGGGTCTGAAGTTATTTACAGAAGAAAAGATTTTATATATGTTTTCTTCAGAATTCCACAAAAGGTTACATAATTTTGCGGCATTCCTACCAAATACGAGTGTGTGTGAACAAGTCTCTCTCTCTCTCTGGTGTCTGTTCCATCCGTGTGGACATGGAGTGATGTCTTTCCTTTATCAGATTTCTCCGCTCAATTGAGGAACAAAGAGACCGCTTTTCTGTCAATGTAAATAAAACGACCTTCCCATTCTCTGTGTGAGAGAAAAAGAGAAGAGAAGGGAGTAGAACATCTCCCCGGAGATTCATACGAAAGCAAGTAATCCTCTCTCCCCTCTCTCTCTGTCTGAGATTCTATCATGCTATATTTCTTTTATTCTTTATAACCAATTGATCATCGAACCATGCGGCTGTTTTTCTGATTTTTTTTTCATGTGGGTGACGATGAGGTATGCATTTGTTTCTTCTGACAGAAAATGAAGTTGTGAGCCAAGGAAAGGAAGTTTAGGTTGTTCTCTGTTTCAGTACCACCATCATCAAGAGCAATTACTCACAAGAAACAAGGTCTCTCTCTCTCTCTCTCTCTCTCTCTCTCTCTCTCTCTCTCTCTCTCTCTCTCTCTCTCTCTCTCTCTCTCTCTCTCTCTCGGGTGGTTGGAGTCTGCTTTGTGCTTTTTTCTTATGATTGTTGATCTTGATGGGATTTCTTCCCCCCAATTGAGGAAAAAAGAGACTGCTTTTCTGTCAATGTAAATAAAACGACCTTCCCATGCTCTGTGTGTGTGAGAGAAAAAGAGAAGGGAAGGGAGTAGAATATCTCCCCGGAGATTCATACGAAAACAAGTAATCCTCTCTTTCCCTCTCTCTCTGTCTGAGATTCTATCATGCTATATTTCTTTTATTCTTTATAACCAATTGATCATCGAACCATGCGGCTGTTTTTCTGATTTTTTTTTTCATATGGGTGACGATGAGGTATGCATATGTTTCTTCTGACAGAAAATAAAGTTGTGAGCCAAGGAAAGGAAGTTTAGGTTGTTCTCTGTTTCAGTACCACCATCATCAAGAGCAATTACTCACAAGAAACAAGGTCTCTCTCTCTCTCTCTCTCTCTCTCTCTCGGGTGGTTGGACTCTGCTTTGCGCTTTTTTCTTATGATTGTTGATCTTGATGAGATTGAGAGGAGCAACGGCTGCCTTTCTACCTGCGTTTTGCATGGTAGAGTTAGGTGTTCCTAGGATGTCAATGCATGCCTTAGTAACCATGTCTACCACATTTTGATATTTATTTGATTTTTTATTTTGAAATTCCATTTGGTGCGGGACATTCGGCGCACCTTGAAAATCCTCATTTTGGGAATCATGGAGTGGGTATGTAGGTGCATGAGTGTGATTTGATGCATCCGATATATGAATGGTCGATCCTACACTATGAATGGTCGATCCTTCATGCGAGGCTTCGAGCTCCCGTTTCCTTTCGAGGTGTCTCTTTTCCATCCTTGGGTTTGGAAACCGGTGAAATCGTGAACTTGATTGTTTCTATTTGATCTCAAGGATTTGGGTGTCGCAGTTAGAGAACGTTCTGTTACATGCGATCAGCTTGCTTCACAGGTTTGAGATCAAGATGTTTGACGTTCTGAATTTCTGCTTGTTGCGCCCATATGAGTTAAATTCTTCACCAATTTCTGGATTCTTTTTCCCTGTTACCGTGAGTATGCTAGCCCCATTTGGTGTCTTGTTGGCTGATTATAGCCATATGGCCTCCTGTAATGCGCCTGAACTCTTCTTGTATCAGTTTGTGGTTGTTCTAGATCATGCTGGTAAGAAAATAAATGTGAAGAATAGTTTGGGTACCGTCTTTTCTAGTGAGGATTGTATCTCCAACCGAAATAGCAAAATATATATGCTGCACGCTTATTCTCCTAGATAGTTATTACGTAACCAGGATTGTCTCTTCATCTTACTATCTAGACCCCTCTATTTAAGTATTTTCTCTGCATGTTCTGCTTCTGACCCTGTCATTTTGCTTGTGATCTATTTGGGTCGCTATTAGCATATATCGCTTGTACTCGATTTCCTTCTAGCTATTAGCTTATGCTATGGGCTTTTCAAATTCAAATTCAGTATCCGTGTTCCTTTACCATCAGCTAAATCTCCTAGCTGTTTTTGGATGGATATGTGGGGCACCTCTGTCTCAATTATTTGTACTTGATCAAGTTTTGAGCCTATAATTCCTATCCATTGTAATCTAAAGCTTTCACTGTTTAGAGGGTCCGATAGTTATTACTTTTAGGACACCTTTCCTTTTAATAGAAAAGGGGATGTTTTCACTTCTCACATGGTTGAACAAAACTATCTAAAATCCATTATAAGATCAATAAGACAAAAATATATAGCATTGACCGTGTTAGATAACATTCTATCTGGATTTCATAAGCTCCTGTTGTTGTTGTCGTCTACAGTAATGATGTTTCTAAGTTCCTACTTTCACGGTATGTTTAGTAAATATTTACTTCAACAGTAGATATAAATATCATGTGATTTTGTAGCTTGTATCAGAACAATGAGCAGCATTGTATCATTAAATATTGATTTCCTGCAATATGTTGATAGCTACAGGAAGATGGTAATATGTATACTTAGTGACATTTGTTTCAATGTGATGTAATATATTTATGACTTAAGACATAGAATATGCATATTGCTGCAACACTTCATTATGTTGTTTGGCAGTGTAGTAAAAACAAGACATCTCCCCGATCATTTGAACTAAATCTGACCGTGTCAGATAAACTAACTTATAACTGTCATAAGTCAGTGTTGTCTAGGAACTTTCAACTTAAGAATAATTAAAGTTACATCCCATACGGAGGTCATGTTTAAGTTTCCTCTTTTGGTGGTATTCTTCTTTGTAGTTTGTTCTCCTGGAGATGTTTAATGGTAAGCTACTGCCAGTCATTACTGGATGAATGACGTTCATGGCTCAAAAGTTGTGCATTGCTTTTGTGAAGTTTGATCCCAGAAAGATCGAATATATGCATCAGTGATTCTCTTCTGGAAACTGATTGCATCTTTTAGTCTTTACCTCTTCCTTGGGTAGCGCTTGGGGAAAGATTGTGTAGATTGATTCTGTGGTTTTCTAGTATCAACATTCTAAATTTTACAAAAGGGATCTAACCTACACCTATCAAGATCTAGTTTTCTGTCAATTCTTTTATTAGGCTTTTGCTTGTGTATTTTATCTACTTGCTTAGTTCACTTGTAGCGGGGAATACTTGGTGAATAATTCTGTCCTTCAGTGAAATGCAGAGTCCAGTTTATGATGTTTTAATTGCCAAAACCTCTTTATTTTTTGGCTTTTCCTTGCATTGTATTGTGGTCGAGATGTATGGAGTGAATTGAACCTGTGATGGATGCCCATTTTTGTTCATCACTGCTTGATTTTGTTCTCTTACTATGCTTCATCAGGCGCATTACGTGTGCAACTCTTCTCTTTCTCTCTCTCATGCAAAGACGTCCCGTGATTAGTCTAATTCATGTTTCAGATGGAAGCACACGATGCTCATATAGTTGAAATTGCCACAGAAGTTCCCTTAGGAAAGCCAAACCAAGTGGGAATCAAGGGATGTGGAGGTGCCCCTTGTGGCTTTTCAGACAGCACAAATGGCGCCGTTGATGCAAAAGAGCGGTCTGCATCAATGAGGAAACTCTGGATTGCGGTGGTTCTTTGTATTGTCTTCATGACTGTAGAAGTAATTGGTGGTATCAAGGCCAATAGTCTGGCCATAATGACTGATGCAGCGCACCTACTTTCAGATGTTGCAGCATTTGGTATTTCGCTTTTTTCTTTGTGGGCTGCAGGTTGGGAGGCTACACCTCGTCAAAGCTATGGTTTTTTCCGGATCGAGATTTTGGGAACCCTTGTGTCTATACAGCTGATTTGGCTTCTTACTGGTATACTTGTTTACGAAGCCATAGAGAGAATGATAAACGACAGTGGTCATGTTGAAGGGTTTTTGATGTTCATTGTCGCTGCCTTTGGATTGGTTGTGAATGTTATCATGGCTCTGTTGTTGGGTCATGATCATGGTCATGGAGGTCATAGTCATGACCATGGACATGGTCACGGTGATGCCCACAGTCATGTCCATGGTCCTAGTGTAAACATGCATCGTCATCTAAGTCAGTCCAAGCATGAAGACAAACATCATCACCGAAAGCCTGTAGGAGACGAACGTGAGAGAAAACAGCACGATAATGAGGTTGGGCATAACCATTCGGAGCATGACCATGAGCATGGAGAAGATAAGGATCAAAGAGAGCATCACAAGCATGAGGGGGTCCAGTCAGAACATCATCACAAACATGGAGCAGGAAGTGCAGCTGTTGCACCTGATAATGATAATCTAAAGCAGCCTTTGCTCAGCCATTTGGATGATGGCTGTTGTACTGATGAATCACAGAAGTCGACCGTCAAGAGTGAACCAAAGCAGAAGAATATCAATGTTCAGGGTGCATATCTGCATGTACTCGGAGATTCAATCCAAAGCATCGGAGTAATGGTTGGCGGTGCTCTCATATGGTGGAAACCTGAATGGCGAATCATCGATCTTATATGTACCCTTTTCTTCTCTGTCATTGTGTTAGCAACCACGATTAGTATGTTGAGAAGCATTCTTGAAGTTTTAATGGAGAGCACGCCGAGGGAGATTGACGCCAGGAGGCTGGAGCAGGGGTTGTGTGAGATGGGGGAGGTAGAGGCAGTTCATGAGCTACACATATGGGCCATCACTGTTGGCAAGATTCTACTGGCATGCCATGTAAAGATAAAACCAGATGCTGATGCTGACCTGGTTCTAGACAAAGTAATTAGCTACATTCAAAGAGAATACAACATCAGCCATGTGACCATTCAGATCGAGAGGTGAATGACATGCGAATAATGATAATGGTGGCGCCAAAAGCATTGCTGCTGGCTTCATTCACAGAGGAATTTATGCATTTAGCTTCGGTTCAATGTTCTTTATTAGATGGTTGCCTGTTTCTTCATGGTTGTAACTGTTCTGGGACAGCAGTTGCAGACTACTCGTAGGATATCAGCTAGTAGAGGGTAACTTCCTTTTGTATTTGAATGTCGCCTGGGAAAATTTTCTTTTGCTCGTGCAGTTTTAATAACATGCATGTTTTTTTGCATAGTCTAACGTCTGCATTTATAGTTTATTTTCTTCCTGTTCAGCAACTGAAAGGGATCTTATGGTGAAAATTTTATTTGTGCGATGTGATTACCGACTCTTAAGGTATTTTTTTGGCACACTGAATTAGTTAGTGCTATTATTTCTCATTGCTGATGGGGCCCTTGCAACCCAAGGGTTTGAGTTAGGCACCAACCAACAGGGAGTCTGTTGCTTCTTCAAGCCTTTCATAGGGCCGTTGCAGCCCAAGATGTTCATTTAGAGTTCTTTCTCTAAAGATGCAACAGTTTCCTCTAGGGAAGATTGTACTCTTCAACCACCAGGCGTAGAACCTCGAGACTAAGACTATCACCCTCAGGTCTAAATTGGGCTTTGGCTTATATATGATTGTGATGCCCATCGCAAAGACTGTTCACTGAAGTGGCATCTGTTTCTGCTTGGTTGGGTGCATCTGTTTCTGCTTGGTTGGGTGCAAGCCATGAGGGCTCATGGGCCAAGCAGTTTTTCGTTATAAAACCATGTAGAGGGACCAATCAAGAAGATGGTGTAGCAACTTTTATTTAGTGCTCGTTACCGTTTCCCGAATTCGATCAGGAGATTCAGCAATTTGGTGACCATAACTCACTCGCAACGCGATATTATTGGATCTCTCCATCGGTGCCTCTCCATGAACACAGATTAGGTATCTCTTCAACATAGTGTGGTAGAACACAAATTGGACATTAATCAGATCAAAGCCTGGATTTAGTCGGCTAGGGATGTATTACAACCCTTATGTACATCTCCATCCAACTGTTACTCAATTCGATTTTAAGATCTGGTATCCACCAAATCTATCCGATCATGTAAAAAATGAAACTTTCATAAAGTTAATCATTAATCATACATGAATGCCAAAAGCTAAATACAGCATCTTGCATGAAAGAACAAGCTAAACTTTAGCACAGAAAACAGTAAAACAGCAAGCAAACTCTTCCTTATGAATGTGATAGAAAACCAGGCAGCATCATACAAGAAAGACCAAACTAAAAAAACCATTTGATGACGAGGACCAATTGCGTTTCATGTATAAATTCGGTACACTTGGTTACATTTTTTTGTAGAATTCAATAACCCAAGAATTGTAGACACAGCAGATGGGCTTGATGCCAGCGAAACCAGCAGCCTTGGCCAAGTCTTCAAAATCCTTCTCTGTCCTCTCTTTTCCACCAGGATTATGTGACAACATTATGACATCCAGCTGAAACACCCCTTTGTTCGCATAACTGTGGTCAATCGTCTCCAGCATAATCGCCTCCACGACAATCACCTTGCCATCATCCGCCAGAGCTTGCCAGCAGCTCTTCAACAGCTTCAAACAGTGTTCATCATCCCAGTCCTGAAGTATCCACTGCACAACACAACCAAACCTTTTTAGTGCACAATGCAGTGAGCATACTCTCCTGAGTTTGAATTCTTAAGGGTGCCAAAGGACCCGGTTTGTGTTTGGATATCTTATCGGAATCCAGTCGACCGATACGCCAAGTTAAACAATATTTATTAAAATTTTGCATATGGGTATGGATAAGGATATACTAAATTGAGTCACATCTAAAAAGTCATGACCCATTTGAGTCATGTTCACCAAACTCGTGCATGCGGCTAGCACAGATTCAGTCGGACCCTATTCAGCAAGCAAATAGTGAAACAAACCTTCATGAAGATGGCTTGAGCCCTAGGCACGCTTCATGTCGCCTCCTACATGCTCCACTCCTGCAATTCAAGTTGGTAAGCACGAAACAACCATGACTGAGTCTAAATCCATCATCGATCTCCATGAGCCAACGGTCGGGGCACTTACCGGGGAACTGTGGAGCATCATTTATGACATGAGCCAAGTCGAAGTTGATGCCCTTGATTTTTGGGTACTTAGCCACAATAAGGCTCAAGATGGCTCCAATTCCACCCCCAACGTCCACTAAGGACTGCAGTCCCCTCGAACCCAGTATAGGTCTCTAGGATCTTCTTCATGGTGATGCTCGAGTGATCAGACATGCCCTTGTTGAAGCCCGATTGAACCGTCAGTCAGTGCCGTGGTAGTCGAATGCAATCATGCCGTATGCGCGGTTAAAGGGGATGCCGCCTTTCAACACTGCATCCTTGAGGTGGTACCAGCTCTCCATCAACACCTTGTCCTGGTTCATTAGGACCAGCGGGGCTATGGATACGCCGTCCTTGTTCTGGACCAAGAACTTGCCGTTGTCATCGGTGTAAGTGGAGAAAGTGAGGACGGAGTGGCCGGCAAGAAGCCAGAGCATGCGGTCGAGCATGACCTGTGCATTAGGATTGGTTGTGGGCATCTGCCCGGTGATCTCGGCAGGCGTGAGCAGCGCGCCTTCCCCGGCCTTGTCCATGATCTCCAGCACATCCAACTCTACGGCGGCCTTGAGGGTCATGGGCAGCATGGACGCGCTCGCCAGCTGCATGGCGAAGTCGCAGGCCTCGTTCTCCGTCGTCACGCACCCGTCTATCGAACCCATCTTGGTCTCGTCTCGGCGAGCAAGAGGAAGAAGAAGGAGCAGAGTCTGTGGGAGCAAAGGGAGGGAGAGGCAATGACTTTTGAAGGTGGGAGTTCAGGTGCACCAACAGTCTCAAAAGAATGATCCATCGACTGGCTCCCAACGTCGTTTATAAAACATAATTTTTGCTATGAATATTACTTGCTAAGAGTATGCCTTAATTGCCTTTGAAAAGAAAAAGAAAAGATTTACTATGGAGAAATAATTCTTTTCTAAAATCTTGAAGGAGGATCATTTCTCTTATATAGACATACATATACATTCAAATATACACACATGTATATATATAATTATATATATTGAATCTTATTCACCATTGAACTCGACCATTGATTTTGGTGACATGAGTGATAAAGTTATCCCCCAAAAACAATGGTTAGACAATTTACATGAGTAGGCACATCAACAGTGGATACTGGACAAGATCTGATTTTCTTATATATATATATGTTTTCATGTACACATACGTACACAACATTAATTTTTTTTGAAAGTCACACGAATCATATAATATTGGTTCTTGCTCATAAACATGTCATTGATAGCAGGAACTAGCTTGTATTTGAAACAAAACCTACACCTGAAAGGAGCAGCTAATGTAGCAATTTATTTATTTCATAAGGCTGATAGGTCCGTGCCCCTTTTTTAATTGTACATTTCTAATTTTATGTATATTGTCTATTTTATAATTCATTACCTGTAACTTTCACCTTCAGTCTCCGATTTGGTATGAACTTGAGGTAGACAACGAACCTAACTCTCCAACTCTGTCAGGTTTGGTCTATCGGAGCAGCACTGGTGACGTTAGTCATACGTACCATGTCAAAAATTCATTATGTACAATATCTACGGAGTCTTCTTAATATATATATATATATATATATATATATATATATATATATATATATATATATATATATATATATATATATATATATATATATATATATATGTGTGTGACGTTAGTTATATGTGCGTGCATGCGTTGCACGTGCACATGTGTGTGTCTGTGCATGTAATTGTACATATACACATACATATATGTATCTAAATATATATATATATATATATATATATATATATATGTATGTATGTATATACATGTGCGCGCGCATGTATATGTGTGTAATTGTTTATATATATATATATGTATGTATATGTATAACATATATATGTATATATGACATATGTATACGTATATATACATATGTATATATATAGTTATCACATGGTTTTGATGTATGTTACATATGTCCAAATAAACAAGAACGTTATCCAATTAAGTGGTATTAAGATATGACTTCAAATAGCAAATCTCACAAAGTGGATTTGGAGTTGCATCAAATATAAGTCAGTGTCGAATATTTTTGATAGCTCACCACTCTATTGGAAAAAAATCCCATGAACGGTAAAGAGTATATAAAATTGCGACGACCAATAATGTAATAAATTCAAATGTTTAGGTCTCCATTCACAGACAAGACAATATTGAAATGGATCTCTAATAATTGAGTGAATGCTGCATCTGCAAAAGCACAACTACCAGTAATGAAAAGAATTCAAAGAAAGCACATGAACGACCACACCTTCCATCAACAACTCCATTAGAAAAAATTAGAAACTCCACTGGATCGAGCTCTCTTGGTGTTGGATCAAACATCACTTCTTGATTCAAAGAGGAAGGTTAACCTTGCTAATGTGTGATACCGCAGTCATTGTAGTGCTCCTGGTGTTTATTTGAGCTTGGGTTATCAAATAATACATAGTGCGAATTGTCCTATTGAAGTATATCGTAAAAAAAGAGGAGAAATTGAGACTTATTAGAGAATTGGTGTCTTGATGTATTCAGGAATACCGAGACAGGTAGTGCATGACTGTCGTCAGCTCATGCCATAAGGTGTTGGATCATGTTCCACAACAAGTGCAACCCTCATATTTAGTTCTTATCATCGGGTTCGAAACCTTGAGGAGATTACCCAATGATAAGCGAGAAGGCGAGAAGCAAGAAGAGCATGGAAGGACACAAAATCAAGAAAATTTATACAGTTGGTTGAAGTTAATTGAGAATCTATAAAAAGATCACATCAAAGCTTTCCTCGATTTCGCCAATTTCAACACTGATTATTTTGACATTTAGAGTGATGATTACGTAGATTCATGCAAAACAATTTAAAATAAAATTATCTTTGGTATTAAAAGGAAATAATAAAATATGATCTTACTTTTTGAACATAATGACACCGCCCGACACCAATTAATGTGAAGAAAGGTTTGGTTTCACCAAGGGAGCCTTTTTGCACATATCCACAAACAGTTCGAGATATTGGATTATTAATGAATGTGTCATGTAACTTTGTTACATATAGCAATTTGCAATTCAACAAGCTTTGTGTCAACCATTTGAATCTGAGTGTGAAATGAATAAATAGATTTAGGACTCCTATATAAATGTATAAATGCAGCTTAGAATGAGCAATTAAACTGTCCAATGTGCATTGACTCATAAAAGATGATATCCACCATACAACTCTTTGCCCATGATAGATGTGGTGGGTCGACATGACCCCGGGTCAGATGGGTCCGGTAAACCAAAGGTTGAAGCTCAGTGACCACTCGAGCCAACTCACGGCTCGGTTGGTTTATCATGCAAGATGGTTACTCGAATCAAGAAAAAGAGAGGCATGGATGGTGGCATAAGGGACATACCGGTTCCAAATACTGAAAGATAGATCCGGTTTTAGAACTCGGTAAACTGGAACTTTGAACCTCAATATTTAGAACTCGGTAAACTGGAACTTTGAACCTCAATATTTAGTCACCAAATTCATTTGAGCCCCGTTTTGGTTTTCTAAGGGCTAAAAACGAAGAACTCTAAAGTCCTTGAAAGATATGAAAGATCTCGCTTCAAGCCATACATACGATTTTCATCTAATACGGCTTTCCACATAATGATATATGTATGTATGTATGAGATTGAGTATGGAATTCTGGTTACTCACTTGAAATTGAGTATCCGACCTTTTCTGTTAGTATTGGAAATCCTTTATTTTACATATCCGTGCGCTAGTCCTTGGTTTCCGAAATAGTAACATATTTGAATAATTGCTATCTAAGCTAAAAATGGGTAAATTTCTAGCTAATTAGATTGAATGATACTAAACTAGCCGAAAACAAGTACATGGACTTGAATTTTTCTCATTTTGGTATGTGATAAAATGAGAGAAAATCATTTAAGATTGTTTGGATATGTAGAAAGATGACCAAAAAAAGTTCGGATAAGAAGGTATAAGAAACTAGATTATGAAAATATTAAAAAATAAAGAGAAAGACCACAAAGGTGTTGGAAGGAAACAATGAAGATTTATTGATGTTCAGTTAACTATTAGCAAGACACATGATCAAGTTCTATGAAAACAAATAACCGATATAGCTTACCCCATTTAGTATGAGAAAAAGACTTAATTGTTGTTGTGTGCAACACTTACAGGGACTAAAATTGCAAGATCAAATTTAGACAACCATATCAGGTGTTAATCCTGTCAAACTCAATTTTGTGCCCTAATATTAATCGGCTCATTTATAGAGGAAGGAGTCGGTCGAGCGAAACTCTTAGTTGAATAGGCTCTCTTTGAACATGTCACCAATGGTATGTTATCCTTTTATAATATAAGCCGAGCTGAACTGACTCGAGAGAGAGATTTCTTTAGTCACCCTAAATAAATGCTCCTTAATTTACCTAAAATCTTTCTTTTTGAAAATGTTAGAGAAAAAAATGACCACTTTTTTATGTTAAATGCACAATATAGTTATCTTTGCTGCATGGGGCAGGGGTGGATCCACTCAGAAAATTTTGAATTAAGTATTTAAATTTAAACAATAAATTTTTTTAAAAACCGTCTCACTCAAATCTGAAGATTGCTCCATCCAAAACAAATTTCTGGATCCGCCGCTGAACATGGATTTAATAAAAAAAAATTAAAAATTGTCAGTTAACAAGCTCCCACGAGCCGAGCTGAACATATCATGTTCATATTCAGCTCATATGGTTTGTGTCACACCAGAACGAGATCGAGATGAGCCAAACCGAGAAGAGCTAACGAAAGCGTAGGTCAATTGAAAATGTGAAAATTACGGTGGGTTTTAGGGAGACCCTATACGTTAGAGACTTCAACTTAGTCAAGTCCCACACTTGTGGGACCCAGCTCGAGTTCCCTGAAGAAGAGAGGGGCATCCTGCTTCATGATTGGTCCACGTCGATACTAGGGGTCACCAACACGAGTCAAGTAGGATGGCAACGGGGCCGCGTAGGGTGGGATCCACTGGCACCAGTCCCGTTCCAGAATCCTCCTTATACATCTCTTCCCCACGGGTCTTGAGTTATTATGTATATAGAGTTATATATATAAAAGATATACGAAAAATATTTATAAAATATATAAATAATAAATATATATTTTATATAAATAAACACACACATATATATATATATATATATATATATATATATATATATATATATATATATATATATATCATATATATATTTCAGAGTGCAGATACCATAAAACCGACCCCATCCTGCTGTGGGACGGATCTAAATCACCGTCCCTACAGTGAAGCGTGCAGAATAGCAGTCTCTCACTTTGAATCCGTCCATAATGAGCCGCAATTGGCATGTTAGGCTGATCATATGTACATCGCCCCTCCAAAACTATTTTCTAGATCGGCCACTAGTTGTAACTCATGTGTAATTAACTTTATATTATACCATTAAGAGTTACCTTTTTGAGCAATAATTGTGCTCATTAATAGATCTTGAATTACGTCTTCACCGTGTTTATATACAGTGGTGTTGTAAACAATATTGATCTAACTTTTTTCTCATACTGTGAGGTCCTTTGATACTTCATTTTTCAAGAGAATTTAAAAGTCTTATTATAACATTGATTGGATTGGTAATATCATCATTTCTTTGTTTTATTGGTTTGTTGGAGACTTGATTGCATTCATGCAAGACAAACTAAAGATTTCATTGTATTCGGTTATTTGATATTGATTACGACAAATAAACCTAAAATTAATGTTTATCACATCTAAAATATTATGCTAAGAAAAAGATCTGAGCAGATATAACACAACTATCTTTCACTTCAACATTGATGCTACCAAACGAGCACCAAGAGCAAGCATTTTTGTCAAACTAAAGGGGCTAGACGAACTTTTAGTCACTACTTATATCATCATTCTTGGTAGTACCCAACACTGGAAAACTCGCTACACGGTGAACAATTTTGACGAAGCAAAAGCTCTGCCCATGATCAAAATGTAAAGCGAGACAAAATTATAAAGCCTCTTTCTCTCTTTCATGCATGTATGTGTTTGGGGGAGGCATATTTGAAACTTTTTCGACTCTAAAAAAGGTTCAGTGCCACCGGATGGGCGGGGAAGGTAGATTCACTGTAGAGGAGACGACGGCGGTACAACTACTATTAAGTGCTATTAATAACCATAATTATTACTTAAGTAAGTGACTTTTAATATTATAACTCATACAACTACTATTACCACATAAGTGAAAGACTTTTCAAGTCATAATATGACTGCAACCATAACCCTTCACCAAATGTTTTGAAAATCACCAAACGAGTCTTCCTTAGGGTCCACTGCAAACAAAACCATGCTCTTGAACTTGATCCAAACCTATTGGTCATCCATACAAGATGTTGAAACAGGAGATTAAGGACACCAACGGGTCATAATTTTATGGAAATATTAGGGTAATCAAATCTAAGGCTGGTTTTAGGTACATAAGAACCACTGAGGCTAATCCTTGGAAACACATTATAATCATAGCCAAATGTCAGATACCACTCAATTATATATATGCTAACTGGTTTGTATGCAAAATGATGCAAATCATTCTTGAACGTTCATATGAAGAGATGAATGATGATTTAAATTTGAAACAATAAAAGGATTATAAGTTACTCTTTGCTTTTCTTAGAAAAAATAGAAAATCATTTCTCTTTTTGAGTGTTTGTATTATTTGAATACGAGTAATTCATCTCTTAGATGAACAGTCAAATGTTTAGTGTCTCTTCCAAGATTATTGGGAATGAACCATAGCTCAAAAAGTTTTTGATTTACTCCACATAGTCCATGCTCCAGATACTACGCTGACGAATCTAAGGGGCTCGGACCACCTTTCTGGCAAGAAATTGACTTATAATACTTTTTATTGTTTCTGCGTGCGTACACACAACCACCACAACACTCATATACAAAAGTACGACATCAAAGAATTCTGCAACCGAACTTGGAAGCAGAGTTAGATGACCTAGAAGTATGATATATCTGAGTTGACATCCCTATGTTTCAAGAGCCCCCATTTCCTTATGTTATTGTGCAACTTTCTGGTATGTGATCATGCACTGGCCTGCGGGCTCGTCTTTTGAGAGTCTTTGAGATCGAGCTTTGTGCCTGATAGATCCCTGAGCATTTTGCCTATACAGATCACATGGGTGTGCTCTGTAATCCAAGCAATCAATTTGTTTTAGCTTTTCCTCACTTCTTGGCCAGGCATAAACAGTACCTAAAATCTCCTCTCCTTGCACACCCATGTTTTTCTTTTCCTCCTATTATCTTTTCCTTGCTTTCTTAGTATGGGTTTCTCATGAAATCTCCATTTCTTCATGTTCCGATCGAACCTCTTTGTTGAATCCTTGTAAAGAGCAATGTGGGCCCATCCCAATCCAAAACCCATTCTACTTAAGCAACAGCTCATGTGGGTTTGATGGATTCAAACTTCATTGCCTAAGAAACTCCACTTTCACTCTCACCCTGAACAACCAAACATACGGTGTTCTCAGCATCACGACAGATAGTTTACTGATAGATTTCTTCACTTCCAGTTCTTGCCTAGTCGCTCTAAATCATTTCAGTTTCAAGGGCAATCAGTTGTATGGAATTTCGATAGATAACATACTTCAATTATCGAAGTCTGTGAACTTTTCTATAAGTGAGAGGGCCTGTGATATGCCTTTGTGTGCAGAAAAGAACAGGTGCTGCTATAACCTCTCATCTCTTAGTGCATGGAGGCCCGGAGATGATCTTTCGGTGTTTTCGGCGTTCGGGTGTGAAGGATTTTCTAGTTGGTCTTTTGATTCTTATGCGAACGGCGGAATTAAACTGGAATGGGCCGTTCCACAGAGCAATCTCAATGGAATTTGTCAGCCTGAAGCTGCTCTAGTTAATGCTACCACTGTTAATGGAGTCAGGTGCCTGTGCGAGACTGGTTTGCGGGTGATGGATTTACAAAGGGAGTTGGATGTATGAAATGTAAGTCAAGTTAATGAATTGGTTAGATTCGTTAATCAGATGTTAATCAACTTGATTATTGGCCACTCTACCTTGTGGGTAGGCTTATGGAGAAATGCATCAATGATAAAGGGATTTTTAGGATTTGGTTTAATTGATCGATATGGTTTACTTGACCACACCTTGCTTTTGCATTTTGCAGTATGTAATAAGCACGGGAAAAGTTATGGATTAGAATGCCATTCTGGCAACAAGCAAACCATTATCTAAGTTGGTAAATTGTGAATTATTCACTTCCCTCTTCATGCCTGACACATACATATTCACAAAAAAACACACATATATATTAACATTATCCCGTCTCGTGAGATGCAGGAGTACTGGCTTCGGCCTCCCGTACGGTTGTTCTAGTTGTATTACATGATCTACTTGGGGAATCTTTACGGAGAAGAAGGTGGGATTTTGATTCATCCGAACTCATGAAAATCTCCAGTTTGCAGAAATATTTGAGCATCAGAATGTTCTCTTTTGAGGAGCTCGAACAAGCGACGAAAGGATTTACAGATAAAGGAAGGCTTCAAAGTTTCGATAATGGTTTCGTGTATGCTGGAGTGATAGATGATGAATCCTCAGTTGCTGTTGAGAAAATTCAGTACGGAAACAAGAAAGAACTCTCTTTGCTACTCAAGAAGATCAACATTTTTTCCACTCTCTCACATAAATCTCCTCAAATTTATAGGTTGTGCTACAGATTCAAGCAGCAGTGCACTGTTCCTGGTGTATGAGTTCTTTGTTAATGGCAGTCTGGAGGATTATTTGCAGCAAAATGACAACTTTCGATTGGATAGGAGCAATCGAGTCTGTATAGCTGCAGGAATTGCAAAGGCTCTTTCTTATTTGCGATTTGAGATTTCTCCTGCAGTCTATCATCATAACCTCACCTCCGCTAATGTCTTTATTGACCATGATGGTACTCCTAAAGTTTCCTTATTATGCTCAAATTTGTCTCTAACTGTTCAGCAAAACAGAAACGAAACATACAACTTTGGCATGCTGCTGGAGATCATTACCGGATCGAAGCCCATCCATGATGCCATGTCTCTTTCATCTAAGATGGAAGAAGACGACCTGGAAGATATTGTTGATCCACTTCTCCTCTCGTATCAAGAACAATTGAATTTGAAGTTGGTTAGAAGAGTAGCAATTCTTGGTTTGAGATGTGTATGTGAGAGCAAAGGAAGAAGCAGACCAAGCATGCTAGCGATTAAAGAGGAGCTTGACAGGATCAGATATTGCAGTACAGAAAGTCTTGCAAGGACTTCATTACAGGAGACATTTTCAAATTCAAGCCTATTGCAAATGGTATCCATGTCACCTGATTCTTCTTTTCTCAGCTCCTTGGCCTTCAACAACTCCTCTAGCGCGGAGCAGATTTCAGATGCAACTTGATCACTTAATGCTTCGAAGCTCACAATAAAATTGTGGAGTTATAGTTAACTGACCGCAGAGATCTGTATGTTGCATTGTGCAGAAAAAGCTACATCCAAATGCAGATTAAAACTTGTCTCTGAATGTGGGAGCCAAGTAAATGTGAATTTTTACACCTCCAAAATTGTCGCCAGTTATTAGGAATAGAGTACTTCCATTAGTTTGCTAGTAATGGGGATGTAGCTCAGATGGTAGAGCGCTCGCTTAGCATGCGAGAGGTACGGGGAACCGAGGAGCTGATGGACAAGGTGAAGACCCAGCTTGCTCAGCCTTACGCCCAGGAATTCCTGGAGGTATATACACCTTTACTTTCTTCTGTTTCTCTGATCCTTTCTTATTTTCTTTCTTACCTACAATTTATATGGATAAGATGCTTTATGGTTTTGTTTGGTTGCTTTTGGTGTTAGAATATTTAAGGGATTATGAGAGGACATTGTTAAGAATCTTAAGATTTCTGCGTTCTTAGGAGTCCTATAGCACCTGTCAGTTGTGAAAGATACACAAAGTCATGAATGTCCAATTGGTCATTTTCTGTTGGCATTAGTAAGGTAAATGGTGAAGGAAATATTATGATGCAAGTTTTGTTTGATTCAAACTTGGAAATGCGTAACGTTATGAAGATAGACCACGTAGTTCCTGTCTCAATATGGAATTAGTACTGCTTTGTTTGGTTTAGTGAGCACAAATTCGTTGGCTCTGAAGAATTTCACCGAAGCACCATGTCCAGTTGCATGAAGCAATAAATATCATTGTTAAGTGGTGCATGACTGAGCTGGACGGCACGAAATGACAATGTTTAACTATATATGCTAATAATTGAACTAACCGTAGTATGAAGTGGGATTCAAAACGGATTTCCTGTTATGAAGAAATTAGTAGCGTGCAGCCGTTCTCTCAGAGGACGTTATCAAAGAAGACGTCCCTCTTCCTTTGGAGAGATGTGGAATGGAATACAAATAGTCTTGCTGATTGGGGTATGTTGACGTAACCACTGGTTGGGATGGTGTAGTCAGAGCTAATGTTTATGAACTGTGCATTTTGGCTATGTGTGACTGATGTCTATGCACGAAAAAAATTCCTTGACTATGTTTTTTGGAACAAAAATATAAATTTGAAGATGATCCATGAAGTTGGTATAACCATGGTTCATGTAAATGCTCTAGAGTGTGTCTTATTTGCCTAGGGTGTTGGAAGAATTTAAGATGCAATTGGATTGGATTTGCAAATGAGAACACATCTACCATGAGACGACTTCTTGACACCATTTCCCCTTATTAGAAATACGAATTGTTTACTTATTGAACAAAGTGAGAAGGATGTGATGTGTACTATGAGGAATTTTAAATGGAAGGAAATGGGAAACTGGCTTACCTTGGTGTTGCATGACCGATTTTGAATAGGTGCAAGATTACAAAGTTATTGTTGCAAAAGTTGATTTCTAAACCGTGGTTTTCTTTGACAAGAGATGAACAACCATATTTCCATCAATAAATCTCTTGTTAATTTTAAATAGATCAAGGTAGAGTATACTTTTGGGAAGCTCCCATAGGCTAGACTTACCTAGTCTCTATGACATGTGGATGCATGTGCAGGATGGGACATGACACTTTTTGAAACTTATGGGTGTGAGGACAAATAGTATATGTATATTATACATATATATCTTGTATATGGATATACATATATACATACACATATATATCTTGTATATGGATATACATATATATATATATATAGATAGATAGATAGAGAGAGAGAGAGAGAGGGGAGCTGGTGGGTGCAAACCAGTGTTATCCAGCCACGATACGATATGGTAACCTGTATCATATGATACAGGTTATCGTGCCATATCGTACGATACGGGCGATACGCCCAATTTTTTTTTCCAATTCTTTTTTCCATTTTTTTTTCCAGTTTTTTTTTTTGTAGGTTTTTGGCCTCTCTTCACTTCTCTCTAAGGTATCCTCCGATATGCTTGTTTGGGATTGCAAGTTGTGTATGTAACATTTAAATTTGGGTTTATAATTTCATTTATTGAATAAGAATAATTTGTGAACAAATAAAAATTGTGACAAAATCATTTTCCTTTCTGTTGCCAACTTTTAGGTATATTTCTGCTACCAGTTTCTAATTTTATGAAATCGCAAACAATGAAGAACAATTTGGTTGTCTCAGTTCATTGAGTGGGCATTTCACAACTTCACTATTTTAGGGTTCACCTTAAATGACTTCCATTGAGTTGAATATGATCAACGTGTGTGAGGCTTAACTCAGCCTGTGAAGTGAAAAATAGAGCTCAAGCATTAGTTAAAAAGCTAGTCTCCAGTAAGAGAAAAAGGGAATATCATCAAGTAACAATATCACATCACTGAGGTGTCATAGACTCAATAATCAAAGAAATGGATCTCATCATTTTGCTCACATATGAAAATTAGCAAATATGACAACTACATGTACAAAGATAGCAGTTTGTTAATTTTGATATATTAGATGAGTGGATTATGGAAGATAACGAAGAAAATGCACCCCTAACCGAAGAAGAGATTGCATGGATTAATTTGAAAGGAGTGCAACAATATCATGAAGGAGATTAAGATTTTGATTTTGAAGTAGAAGGTGATGAAGAACTTTGAATCTTCATCAAGGAGAAGATTAAGATTATTTAGTTAATGATCCTGATACAAATTTATAATATATAAAATGTAAATGTATTTCATTTTTTGCTTCAAAATATGTAAATTTGGATGCAATTATTCAATGTTGAATGCTCAATATGTACTAAACTTTGCATTATATGAATTCAAAGCAATTACCAGAATTTTCCTCATTTTTTCTGATTTTTTCTGATTTTTTTTCTTCTGATTTTTACTATTTAAAAAAAAATTAATTTTTTAAATTTTTTATTATTATTAAAGTACGATACGATACGCCTGTATCGTGGAGCCCAGCGATACGCGATACGATACGCGTCAGACAACACTGGTGCCAACCCATTTGTATGCATAGAAATGAAAACTCTACTTGACCATTCGTTAAAGAAGATTGAACACATGAGATCAAACAACAAAAAATAACTTTATACTTTTTAAGGTGTTATATACACTCATTCAAAAAGTAAAAATTAATGTTTGCTTTTTAATCTCATCCTATGTCACACGGGTGTAGGATATGGCAAATTTCAAAAATTTTGAGTGTGGCGACACAACTAAGGTATATAATATTATATATATTATATATTCAAGCTAGAACAAGTGAGACATCAATTAACATAAGTATATGGCGACAATAATAAGTACACAACTTTATATTAAAGCAAAACAAGTAAACAACTACTAATTTCATCATAATACACAAATCAATCGAAAAGAAAATCAGGATTTGCATATCAATAATATTATAAGTGAAGGGACTATCGACAATATTATCAACTATGAAGTTATGAACAATATTAATGTTTGATAAATGAAATGAACATGTACCTGATAAATTATAGATCTTCACTATCAACAATATTATCAACTGAAGGGACTATTGGATCAGTGAGTTCCATGTATTAAGGGTATGCAAATCTTGACTGTCATCTAAGTGATATTTCTTCGGGTTTGCATTCCAATATTTTGATGCTCCTTCACTGCAATATATTCAAATAAATAACAAGAAAAAATCAAATATAATTATCATGATTAATAGAAAAGAAAACAATTTTGAAAGATTAGTAATTAGTTACCCGTACTCAGTATTAGATCGTGAAACCAATCTTAGATTTGAATGGACATAAACCAAGTCTTCAACACGACTACTTGAGAGATTGTTCCTTTTGATATTATGAATTTGAGAATATGTACTCCAATTCCTTTCACAACAAGATGAAGTAGCAGGTTGAGATAATAATTTTGATGCAAGCTTTTGAAGAAGAGGCATCTCAAATCCATAACATGCCCACCAATCTAGTGGATCTTGATAATCCCTTGCTTCTAGTGCTTCTAGTGAAAAGTCTGGCACAAGAAAACTTTCCATATTCAGAATTTACCTACCTAATTAGGCATGAGTCATGATAAATCCTTCCCAAACACATTTGCCTATTATTTGCTATTTGAGGATCTTGATTAGGAGGAGTACACCCAATGCTCTCATGCAACCATTTCTTCCCATAATATCTTGGATTTAAAGAATGTGCTAAACAATGCAAGGGAGTGTTGCTTTTATCCCATGTTGAAACTAATATAGAATGAATATGATCATAAAATGATGATGTCAGTTATTTTTCCTCGTGCTTCAAAATTATTGACTCAACTTTTTCAATCATGGTATCCCACATTTCATAAACTTTATGAAGCATTGGTTCATCTTTATTAACTTCTCTCAACATCTCCCAAATAGGCTCTGTGAATTCAAGAAAATATGATATCTTGTCCTATCATAAATCATTAAGAATAATAGTCTTCACTGCTTGGGCGCTTGCAATTAGCTGTATTATCTGTGATCATTTGTACAACATTATCGGCTCCAACACTCTTAATAACTTCTACAAATAAATCTTTTAAGTAGCCTGCAGTTTTAATTTCTCCAGATGCATCAACAAACTTCAAAAATATTGGCCCACTAATTGAATAAGCAATGAAATTAACGAGTGAATGCCTTTGAATATCACTCCATCCATCAGAAACAATAGAAACACCATTAGTTTCCCATGAAAACTTTTTATGTTGTAAAAGTCTTTCAATATTGCCTTTTTCTTTTTTAAGAATCATGATTCCAAATTTTTTAGAACTTGGAGGAACATAACCATGTAAATTACAATTAGCCAATGAAGTAACAAGATCTTTCCAATATGAATTTCTTGCTACATTAAAAGGAAGTGAACTTGAAAAGAAAAATCTTTCAACCTTTCTATCCATTTCCTCCCTTCAACTACATTAAATGATTTTTCAATTGTTCCTCTAAAACCTTTGAAGTCACTTTCTTTTATTTTCTACATCTTCTTTGTATCCACCAAATAATGGAATATTTGTTCCTTTTTCACTCCTTTCATTCTTCTTTTCATACTCATCTTGATTTTTCATTAATTGTCTTCGTAAATTCTCATTCACATTCGGACATGCTCTTATACCATATTTTGATAATTTCAAAAGATGTGCCTTCACTCTAGTATATGATCCTGTAAAACTCATATGACAAAATTTACACATAAAATGTGTATTACCTCCACCACCTTCATATGATTCTCCCCTTTGCACATACATCCATAATGGTGCATCATCACGAGGTGTTAAAATTGAAGGTTTAGTTGTTGATCCTGAACTTTAAGGAACACTTCCATCAGAACTCCCAGTCCCAATTGATACTCCTTTTCCTTTCTTATTGTCAACCATTTATAGGATGAATTTACAATTTCAAAGTCTGAATGAAAAATAAAAACACTAGCAGTAAAAAACACAAACAATATTAACATAACAACACTAAGAAATTTAAATGATATGCACAACCTGGCTAAATGAAGGGAAAGACATAAAGGCAACGAAAAATTCATGATATGTACAACCAGGCAAAAGAAAAATTCATGAATGCGTGATAAGTTAGCATGTATCACAAATCAACATATGCTTCTTCATCTAGTGTATAATACATACTTGCTCCCCTATAAGGGTTTTCATTTTAGCATGATGAGAAAAATAGTATGCTAATTGTTGAATATCTGATCTTGCATATTGTTAGGGTAAAGCAGATTTAACCATAAACATCTCTTGTGTACACATTTCGTCACTAGATTCATGTCCATTGTTGCATGCTTTCCCATCATATCATAATCATACCATAGTCATAAGTAATATTCTCAGGAATTTCTTAGCAAGAAAAAACCAACAGAGTAATTGTTTGTGAAAAAAGGAGGAATGGTGAAGCAACTGCCTTTCTTGATCGACTAAAGACACCAAATATAAATGAAATCAACTCAGACTGTGTTTTTAGTAGCATAAGAGCATTTAGAGAGGGGATGATCATACCGCAGTCGAGAAGAAACCGATACGTGGAAGAGAGGGGATAATGATACCGCAGTTGAGAGGAACGT
This sequence comes from Brasenia schreberi, assembly GCA_036023115.1. Classification (NCBI taxonomy): domain Eukaryota; kingdom Viridiplantae; phylum Streptophyta; class Magnoliopsida; order Nymphaeales; family Cabombaceae; genus Brasenia; species Brasenia schreberi. The sequence continues at coordinate 38,787,303 of JAYKKT010000091.1, read as the reverse complement.
AGGAACGCAGGCTCACAGAGGAATGCAGGCTCGAAAAGGAACGCAGAGGAACAAGTTAGGGTTTTTATACCAAACGACGTAAAAAATCTGTCAAGTATAGACTCGGACATGTTGACCGCACCCGAAATAGGCTCCGACAGTTGATCGTGTCTGAAAAACACGACACCGTGTCGGTGCATCGACACGGTGTCGGTGTCAGTGTCGCACCAGTGTTGGGGCCTACACTCCACCTCCTAGAGGTGTCTGTGTGACATAGATCTCATCCATTCATCTCCTTTAATTGGGTTGTCAAGTAGCGGTTGCATCAGTTTGTGTACACCAACTTCTCTCTTTCTCTATGTATATGTGTGTGTTTGCGTGTGGGTGTGCACACAAGTGTGTGTGATTGTATATCTTAACTATGGCAATCATCAAATACATCAAAAACGTTAGAGTGTGATCTAGATTATTACTTTCATAAGTTAACTCACTTATAACGTAAAAATTGGTGTATATTGATGAAGTGGCTTAGCACTTAAAAAATTTGAGATAGTCTGCTTCTTTTTAAGGTTGTTTGCCTCTTTCCTATTTTACTCTCATAGTTCCTCATTTCTTTTCTTATCGGACTATATATGGTCGCAAGAAGTGCATGCTTCACCAAGGAATGGGTGGTTTGGGTAAGAAAAAGCTCGCCCAAGCATGATACATATATGCTTTGAAGAACAAAGTCTCACCTTGGAGGCATACCCATCAATCCTCAAGGTAAACACACTGCATGTGCATGTACTCATGCACGCCCACCCATTAAGAGTGTAAGTATTTTCTTGATGACATGCGTAATTCTGCATGTGTATCAATTACTGTGATTGTTATTATAACTTATAAGACCAGTTCGGATCTTTCAAAAATTTTGCCCCTTTTTATAAAAATGTACTATTCAATCTATACAATATTGTGAACCTTCATTCTATGTACGTCCAGAATGGGTGAATTATTCTCTACACGTACGATGCTCATCTTTTGCTTATGTGATCAGTGGGATGTGAAAACAGGTCCGTTGTATACAATGTATTGATGAGCACTTGTACACTTTTTCCACTTAGATGTTGCAACTGCAGCGTGTATCTAACCTGCCCAATAATGTTTTAAACTTTCAATTGAAGTTCTGTAACAGCCATGCTGAAATAGTGTTAGTGTTAATGCAGGAGGCAGAGCAACTCATTGGACCTCTCGTAGTGTCCAATCGAAATAACTTGTTGATGATCTTAGCAATTTTCGTATTCTCTTGAGATTAATCATATCCCTTTGTATTTAATATGGTTGCACAATATGAAGGAAATGTGCTACTGCTTCAGATCTGCACGTATATTGCAGCTTGCCTAGCTTATTATATTTCGTGAGAATAGGCAAACTGGTGGCTTGGCAAGAAGTCTTGCTAGTCCATCCTTGATTTTCCATAATAATATGTATGAATCCTTATTGCTAAATTTGTCATCCTATAAGATATGCAATACTAAATATTTGCTCGTCTTTTATTTATTTCAGACACTAGGAAGTAAGTGCTTTGCCAAGTGTGTCACAAAGCCGGGCACAAGCTTAAGTGGCAGCGAGAGCAGTTGCATTTGAAGGTGTGTAGATCGCTACATAGAGGCAACTGGTATCGTCAACAGAGCATTTTTCAGTAATATGCATTAGCTTCGGACGACTGCAGCATAAGGAACTCTTGTCAACATAGAATCATCATCGCGAACATTGTCTGTTTCTACTAAACAACAACAACAACAAAGCCTTTTCCCATACTAGACGGGGTCGGCTACATGGATTGTCTGTTTCTACTGATTGCACAAAATTGCAGTTAACCCAATTTCGTTGTGAATAAAGATTCTTCCTTTTCTTTCTTGATGAAACAATTTATGGCTTCAAATCAGGATTGGGCCCCTGCACCAATGTGTGTGTGTTCACCGTGCTGCTTCCTGAGGTGGTGTTGGTGGTGGACCCAGAAAATTTCTTAGGGTGGGGCAGATAACCCACGATTATATCCACATATTCAATGATAGGATAGAAAATCAGGGTGGGGTGAAATATGTAGTACTCCATGGATGAACAGTGGATTGATTATTTTGCAAATTTTGAGTGGGGAAGATAATCCACCTCGTCTCGTTATAGATCCACGACTGATCGATGTTTCCCTTCTTCCCGAAGGTTGGTTGCCATACTTGTTCTTCTATTGTCAAGGGTTGGTTTCACAGTCAACTTTTGTTTGTTTTCAACCTTCCGTTCTTTGAGTTCTTAAATGCTTGAATTGGTTAGCCTTTGCTCAACAAGTTCGCACTTGTTATAGTTCGTAACCAAACATATAAACTAACAACAGCCATTGACAATTTGTATGAAAGTCAGTACCATCTTAACATCATATGGCTGGTCTTGCCGAAAGATGAAGCGGGAGATGGAGACCCTCCTGGCTAGCTATGCTAAGCAAATGGAGATTCTCTTTACCGAGGATTACAAGGCGATGAGACTTGCTTGTTTTCTTGATAATGTTGGATCCTTAGATCTGCATGCACTTCATTATATGTTATATAAGCAGCATCTTTTTAGTCTTCTGCGGTTATATTGATGCATACCAAAGCGTAGCACATCCGGTTGGTATGGTGATCCCGTCCAAGTGAGTCACTCTCCCAATCTGAAAAAGGACTGCCTTCAATCTGGTGGATGTTGCAAGCATCTGAATCTAGTTTCGCATCATGATGTCTGTTGATTCAAACATGAACCAGAGGGGACATGAATCTCGACTGATTTTCAAAGCATGCAGGCAACTTCCAGAGGTTCTAACAAAGAGTAACCTATACAAGAAAGTTAAATGCTTGTCAAATTTCCATCTGTACACAGATTGGACACTAGAATCTGATCGGAAGAACAACTTATAACTCCATGAATTAGTAAGAGGGCCTCTACATACAAACATTATATATCAGCAGCTGGCCGATCAAGCACATCCAAAACCATGGTGATCTAACAATTCAAGCATTAAACAAAGATCTGTTTCCCATCAAATCGTTTCTAATCAAGGCTGCTTGCGTGGAATTTTTATGATACCTGTCAAGAAAAGACAGGTGGACACTTAGCTGGTTCAACACGAGGCCGTCATGAGAAGTCACCTGTCTTGGATTACTCTTGTCAAAGGATGTATAACTTTGGAGTTCCAATGAGATTACATGCACTAGTAGCAGCTAACGAAACATCAAAATTGGCTACTTAACGCAATCCTTTTCTTTTATCTGGGTTCGAGACAATATATGCAGGATAAATCCTGTTCATATTTGAAGTTGGAATACGAGGCTTCCTGATTTTAGATGATATTGCTCAAGTCTAGTTCAAATATACTTTTCTGAACTATGTAGTGTCACACAGTGGGTGCTGAATCTAAAGCCAACTAATTTGGTTCAATCAACACGTGCACCAACTTCAAAGAACCTATTAATTGGCACATAAACTGGGCAAGGTAGAGGAATCACCAAACACTAGGGACCCAATCTACTGTTCGACAGTAGAAAACCAACCACCGCTGCATTATTTTAAATTTATTGAAGCATCAAGCCACATGGTGTGACACTATGTAGGCATACACCAATGTCTGCTTTAGTGGGTCAGATCAGATTCAGATCCATTTTGATCCCTGACCCGTCCTGACATCTCTGGATGGGCCCGGGCAGATTGTGCATGCAACTTCTTTACTTGGAAAGCAGTGTACAGAAACAGAGCCCGCTGAAGTCCTGTCGACAAGGTCCAAAGATTGACACAAACAAGAATGCAGCAAGTATTGGTGCAGATACATATGGGGAACATCTTACCCTCTTCGAGTGTCTTCCTGTCAGATGTCTATCATGAAACCAACGCCAGGTGTTTGAAGATAACATCTTTATATATCCTCCTCAGATGCCTGTCTTTGATAGTCTTGTGTATGTGTGTGTTCAAGCATGAATACGCCAACGCCGAATTGCATAGATGATTATTCCGTTCTGTCATGCAGAGAAGAAAGGACACTGTTCATCAATGTTTTACTGTCCATTATTTTACTGTATGCTTCATCATCATTTCCGTTTACTCTTTTACCAATCAGTGAGTTTTTAATAGCTACTAAAGCATATTTTGGCCTCTTGCACGTTTCCTTTGCAGTTATGAAGGAGTTGGTGCTCGTGACTCGTGACCATAACATAAATATCACTGACCAGCAGGATTGCCAGAATTCGATCCAATTGGTGAACTTCTAGGTGGTCCTCAGCCGGTGGCTAGAATTGATGTGGATGAATTACCCATTATTGAACTGATTCAGACCTGTATCATCCAACATCGAAGCTTTTGAGTTTGAGTTTTTCTTTTTTATATTTTTTCACAAGTTTTCAAATTTAAATCCCTGCCTCTATATCAATATAAATAGACGAAGGTGCCTACTGTTATATTGGAACCAAGATTTTCAATTCAAGTTCAGAGTATATGACACAAAGTGAGGTGCCTTACAGTATCCACGACTGCCCACAGAAATGGCTTCTACTGGTGATATAGGAGAAAACTAAAGTTTAAATGTTGCAACTTGTGAGGCAATTGAATATGAACTTGTTCATGGGAATTGAAATAATATCCATTACATGAAACAGAAGAATCCAATACTTTTGGAAATTTACTACAGTAAATCCTTTCAATTTCAACAAGGCGATGGAGCACACACAGTGAAAGAGTTTTAAACATACTTCAGAGGAAAAGGTGAAGAACGGAATGAATTACTTTTGGTGTGTCCCCACAAGGCGATGGAGCAAAATCTCATGGCGTTGCAGAGAGACCACCTTAGGGCCACATTAATGGCACCGATTCAAGACCAAGTAATTGGTCACGTGGTGCGATTTTTCATGATTTTACATTTTTATTTGTATTTTCAGTTTTTTTCTTTTAATTTATAGGTTCACAAACACGTATGTCTGCTATCAATTCAACCGTGTTTGGTCGCACGTCACAGGTGTGCCTGCAATCCCTCCCTCCATGCATTAATCATTATTTGTTTTTTCCTCTTTTCCTGCTAAGAATGACCATATAAGAAAGCAACCGCAGAGAGAGAGAGAGAGAGGAAAAGAACTTCAATTATGGGTAGCTAAGAGAGAGAAAGGAAAAAACTTCAATTATAGGTAGCTAATATCCGCCCTTAAATTTAAATATTAACAACTGACAAGGAAATCTTTCTCTTTCTCTAAATAAGCCATCAGTGGGACAGCCAAGTTAGAGGAGTTGATAAATGTTGGCCCATATCGGCTAAGCTTAGTTCATTTCTACTTAGCAGTTGTTTTGGCTTGTAAGCTTGAGCTGAGCTTGTTGTGCTTGCAGCTTAAGCAAAGAGCTAACAAGGATAGCCACAAGCAGGCCAGCTCGAGTCGTTTTACAGTCCAATGCATCAGCCGATGCGATGAAAGTTATAGAACCACATGTAAGATGAGACCGGACATTATATTCAAATGAAAAAATTTCGTAAAACTATCTCATAGTTTTTTTTTATAATGAGCCATTTTTTTTTTACATTAAATAGGAACTTGAGGTTTAACTATTGGTTAAATAAAGACGTCATGACCAATGGTGTCACTTAAAAAAGTATTCCTATTCAATTGACAGTCGAAACTTTTTGTTCCTATTTAATTAACAACTAAAATCTCATGTCTCTAAAAAAAACTAGGTATCAAAGTTTAAAATAAGAAAAGTAATTTATGAAAATTTTCCTACTCAAATTTAACGGTTTGAAAATCAATGTCAAACCCATTTGGTGTTTAATGCACAAAATTTTATATTTTTGTTCCCTCATCTCTATAAAACTTTTAAAAACCTGTAAATCATGTGTCTACCCCTTATTTTAATAATAAATTCATTTTCCAGAAAAAGATTAACAAAATTTAATTGATTAAAATAGTGAAATCTGCATCCACGTATCTAGTGTTGAGAAAAGAAAAATTGACAGATAGGCATTAGGCTTGGACTAATGCAGTCAGCAAAGCCACCTTCTTCATTCTTCCACCTTTATTTAACACACAAAGCTCAGAATAAAAAAAAGGAACGATGAACAAGGTAGAATTGTGGACATACATGGAAATAAAATATGTAGCTAGGGATGGACCCATCTACTGACGAATAAATATATAAACCATACCCTCTAATTGATGGGGAAGGTCATGGCCTTACTAAATCCATGCTGCGCATGAAAACCCTAAAGTGGTTGGTGGTGTCAGTGACTTATCCACATTCATCTTGAGGCTGGCTCAAATATGAAATCTCAAAAAGAAAAAGTATAATAAAGCATGGGGAAGTAATACTGTATATCAGTCGGCTATCTACCCCACCTTAAAATAATTTTATATATAATTTTGGATTATTTTTCCATTACAATACAACCGTAGACAATGCGTCCCACCCTGTAAAATTTTCTAGATTGGCACCAGTGGTGGACTAAATAATTTTTCTGGAGTGAGGTATACTTGTATTTTGGATGAAGTACACGTCCACAAAGTACTTGTATTTATCTATATACAGTAGTAAACTTCAGAAATTTTCAGAATTAAGCATTCTTTACCTTGCCCTAAAGTGGGTCTGCCACTGTTGGTCACTTGTGCCCACGGTCAAGCAGGGAAGTTGACATGTGGGGCTTCCTCACAACTGCTAATGGTAGTATTGCTGTATATCTAGAAATTAACACTAGAGTTTCCACAATTAAGAAAATTTTAGTGCAGCCAAATACAAAGTTAGGATAGCATAGCAACTAAAGTTTGGTCGCCAGAAAATGGATAATTCTGCAGCAAACTAGTTAATGGTGAATGATAGATGCATTGCGCGTAATGCATATAATTGAATGGCAAGAGATCGGGCCTTCTTTCAAAAAGGTCAAGATTCAATTTCTTGCCCTTCTTGAAAATTAAAAGGAAACGCTAAATGATAATTAAATGGATTAAATTTATATTGCCAAGAATGATTTTACTTGTGAAATAATGTGGTCATGTTGGTAATCTTTTTTTGGCACAATTACCTTGTACCGGTTCGAGACAAGTTGGTCCACTTTGGGGGTAAAGCTCTCCCAGTGCTGGTTTTCTCCATTGACAGGACTCGAACCCAAAAATGGAAGGCCATGCTAAAATTAATTAAACACGTAGAAAGTGCATTGAAATAGGGTTCTACAAAATGGAAAAACTAATTCTGAACAGACACCAATATTTTGAACAAATAGAGCCAAGTCTGAATGATATTGAACCGAGAACTCCATAACTATTAACCAAGAAAATGATTAAAGTGTTAATGCTGCATATGGAGGCAACATGAAACCAAATAGGACCCAGTCACCCATCCACGGATTGCATCATTTTATAAGGACGTTAAATAGAAAAAGAAAACCTTTCAAAAGCAATTCAACCAAGGCTCTCAATCATATGAACCTTGCTAAACGGGAACAATAGAAATGGGATAAATCAAATGTTAAACTAGTTATGTTGAATATAAAATGCAGTAAATTTGATTTGCAGAATAATATCTCTATAAGATATGTCACTTGTGAAAGAGTGTATAGGTTGAGCCCTCTTCTTAATAGTTTGACATAGGAGCCGTTTCTATTTTTTTTTCACTCATTATCGTGTTGTTTGGAGGAACTATTATTCGTTTATTTTAAATATCTAACTTAATATATATGAGATTCAATACATATAAAATACGTGTAACATTTTTTTGGTCAATTTGTTCACGTCTCTGGCAACGACTACCTCTCTCTCTCTCTCTCTCTCTCTCTCTCTCTCTCTCTCTCTCTCTCTCTCTCTCTCTCTCTCTCTCTCTCTCTCTCTCTCGTGTATGTGGGTGCATATCTTTCAAACTACGATTGATAACATGGTGCTGAATAAGGATTTGAAGTGTTGATACTCGAGCAATCAATTTAGAAAGTAAATTCTACTTGCAGCTTTAAAATCAGAATCACTTGTATATATAGCACTTAATGTGCATACCGCTGTTATGATAAATCCTTTCAATATTCCACCCGCTAACTTGCTGAATCAGGATATGATCTTTATTAAGCCAATCAACAGACAGCGGCCATGGATATTGCAAAGCAGCACGCATATAAAGCATTTATATACCAGGGTTATGCGTTCAATGACAGTTTCTAGAGTTATATCTATATAAATATACTAGCGGACTATATATGAGCAAATTAAATGGGTCTCAATTAAATTAATGGACCAATAATTTAAGCTCATCTTACCAGCTTAGTAGATTGAACTCGTCTGATTAAATCTCAAAAGGTGTTTTTGATGACATTGCATTTGCTAGACTTACTTTTATATGCCAATATTTCTAAGATATTGATGATGATGATGGTGATTATGGAAACTAGAAAGATCATGTCAAGATCTCTCTTATGTTTGAGTCCGGCCTTTTCGACTGCAATAACAGAAGCATGTCATGTGGCCTCTTTCGGATTGAGAACTCATAAAATAAAACTTTACATGTATATGAAATAATCCAAGGTGGGTTAACGTTTGGTTTCTGAGAATTAATAAATAGAGGACCTTTCTTTCTGTTGCAAAAAAAAGGGAAAGAAGTTTTCGGAAATTAAAGTAAATATCTTCAACAGACACGAGACCATGACAGCGACACACCTCAAGGGAAAAAAACCATGACCCGAGAAAATGCCCTAGGAATGGAACGGCACTTAAAGGAGCATCAAGTTGCTCTTTCACATGAGGTCCCATTCTTGATTGATACAACTCTCTAGACACAGGCCCACTGACAGTTCAAGTCCATTGACACGCACACACGTGTGTGTGTGAGAGAGAAGTTCTCATTTTCACACTTAGTGTGTAATGTGTAACTCAGGGGCCAAATAAGCAACCGATGCATACAAACTCATCTGAAATGTCTCTGTAAAAATTTTGCTACTCAAGCTGTGTTGCATAATCGTCACCGATAGATCGTAGGGTTCATCAGGAAAGGAGTCTCTGTTCATGGAGCTCCATTCTTCATCAAATATTTCAATCTGTGCAGCACAGTGAGGATAGTTCATTCACATTAATGAGTTAGATAATATGGAAGCTACAATATCTTAGGTTGGTCCAGCTTCTAACTTCTAGGGTTCCTTACCTTGGGGTTCTATGTTCATCTTGACATCAAGCTTGCCTTTGGCATTCAACTTGATTGTGAATGACTGTAACTGCTTTTACATGTAGTAGGTTGATTTGAACTCACGACTTCTTTCGTGTCTATCTTAGACCTAGCCACCAGGGCAAACCGGTTCGATTTTGCGAGCCCGCCAACTATATATGGACCCATGCTTCTACATAAAATGATGTTTCATGGAGAAATCTTAATTTTCTTCTCATAGGAGTGGAAATATTGTAAGGTCTACTTATTAAACTTGAACATGACTGACATACAAAAGATGGCCAAAGTTCATGAACCCACATGGGCGCCATTAATACTGAAAATTTTGGTTTAGTGGATGAGCTTCATCCACATCTTTTCAAGGTGACGTCGTCCACTGCAAACATCACAGTTCATGAACCTCCTGTTTCATGTGATGCCAGATGTTTCCCTTTATAAGTTAAGGCCAGCCATTGCATATTTATTTACGTGAGTCGTGGGGGCAAAGAAGTATATCTTCCAACAAGTATTATATATAGATGAATGTAAATTTTTCCAAGCAAAAGCTACTCCAAAGTGGCCGTATGTTTAAGAATTTCCTTTTGCTGAAATACTTCAAATTTTCTACTGGTATCTAGTAAAAAATTGCTAGAGTTTCGGAAATACGGAAACCATTTTCAGAAGGTCACGACTTTGGCTACTAGTAGATATGGTTGGTTCCAAACTGGCCCGGCAGTTTCATGAACCGGCTAAAACCAGAACCCAGATCTTTCATGAAACTGGAACCAGTTTGAAACTGAATCACTGGCTTCAGTATTTTTAGAAAGAATTCTGTTAAAATTTAAATGTTTTTAGATACTATTTTTCGATTCTGGGTGGTTCCAAACTCAAACCGGAACCACCCAAAACCAGTGGTTCTTGAACCATAATTGGAACCAGCCCTGAGCCAGCTCCGTTACAATTTTAGGTTCTCAGAAACCGAAACCGGCCATGTCTAGCTATCAGGACCGGAAGTCATTTCATATCTTATATTTAGATCATGTGACGAGGGACTTACCTATAACTTTGCTCTTTAACTTGCAACTTTTTGTGTACTGAATATAGCATGCCAACCCATGTAATCATGTAAAGGTTTTTGTGGGCATCTTGCGCGTTATGGCCGTCGTTGTGCTTTTAGGTTCAGCCAACCATTCCTTGGCTGTCACTATATTAGGGCCAGAACTGTCTGCCTGTCTGGGGACCTCCAACCTGTGTAATGTGCGTGTAAGAAAGCTAAATCTTTCCGAAGTGCTTATTCTTATCTAAACAATTGGATGAGTTCTCAAGAAATGGTTGATATGAAACTTTTAAAGATTTGTTGTCATACATGCATATAAATACTGTGTGTATAGTTTCACTAGGCTCATGAAAGCTTGTTTAATTAATTATAAAATGGGTTTTTACGTACATATATGCTATAAAATCATGTTAACCCTTTTCTAATATCAATTACATATTAAAAGCGATGTTTTTAACTTTAAAGTGTAAATCATTGTTCAGCTGATATAACCGGACTTGTGTTCCATTCGTTTTTGGTTTGGCCTGTGTGAGCTAATGAGCCAAACATGAACAAGATTTTGAAAACCTCTCCACCTTTAGGGCACATCATAAGCAGGAGGCAACAAAGGCCCACTCTACAATGAGGATCAAATGTGTGAATGAGGCACAACTCTCAAAGAGGTTGAACTCTAAGGAACGATCTCATGGAGCAGTTTCCATGGCTCCTAAAAGGTATTGAAAGAGTTGCAAAGAATTTTCCACCCAAGACGGTGCTGGTGCACATGTGAAATTCAAGAAGAGTATTAATCTGGATCTTGGCTCTTATATATTTAAATCGTTTAAGCTCGATTTGTTTAATAAGTTGTGTCAAGTTTGAGCAAAGCTTAATACTATAAACAAGGCGGGCGGAGATGTATGCTTGCCTTCTTAATGGAAACGCACTCAAGGAGAGAATAAAAAGTTCCAGATGCATATATTGTATAATATCTGCTGCTCAATGGCCACGGCGCCACCTTGAAACGAAGCAGCAAGTGGACATGCAACATATATATTGACGTCCAAAAAGTATATCCAGTACTTTATAGCAAATGGAAACTTATTCTGATCTTCGTGCCATGCATGCCATCCTCTCCACATAATATGACACAGAGAGAGAAGGGGGTCCGGGGTCCAAGCTAGGAGAATTTTCACGCCTTCTATGATTCTCTCCATGCGTGGCCAGAAGATAAGCTAGCTAAGAAGACCCGACACGTAAAACAGTAGAGGGTGAAACTTTCGAACTCTTTGAAGAAAGAAAGAGTAGAAGCTCACTTTTCTACAAGATGCCATTAGGTCGGTGCATGGAGCAAAATGACAATAAAGTCATGAATGAGATGTACTCCATAATTTCCACCACATTTACGCTTTGCCCATTTGAAAATTTTCATTCTTTCATAGGAACATGAGCTTCATATGCTTTCAGTACTCGGGTATAGCAGACCCCATTTATTACTGCCCTCTGAGAAAAAATTCTGGAGAAGCCCTGGGAGACATATCCCTTGTCCTAATGTAGTATCGATGCAGATAGAGATAGATGCCTGCATAAGCATTAAGATGTACCAGCCTGACAATAAATATATATAGAGAGAGAGAGTAGGCAACCCTTTATTTTTAGAGAGGGAGAGACAGATGGCAGAAAATTTACCTCTGTAAATAAAGTTGTCATTTTCGATTCGGATGCCTGGGATTTACTGTGCATGCTACTTATCCTGTGAAAAAGAATTTTAGAGAGAACCAGTACGTACATTTTGGGGAGCGTGAATTGAAAATACAGAGGGATGGGAAAATACAACCAATAATTAAGATGATTGGGATGTGCATCAGAGACTAAATGAGGGCCACCGAGGGCCATCCTCTAGCTGTTGTTTTCAGTTCATCGATCCAGGGGCTACGATTCTATTGCAGACTGTAATTCTGTTAACCTTCACACCGCGAGAATGATGAGAGAGGCTTTTCTTTCCTCTGCTGGAGGGTATCAGGAGACACCACGACATCTAAAGAGTAAAAGGAATCAATAAATGTTTCCTTCCAAATCTTTACTGTCCTAATATGTAGAGTCTATAGACAGCAAGTATATATCCTGTTCTTTCCAATAAGAAAATGTGAATTCAAAGATTATAAATGTTTTATCTATTCACAAGGAATATTGATGCAGAATGGAGCATACTAGAGCTTTATGCCAACTGTTTATTAAGCAAGTCAAAGTACAATTATGTGGTTGAATTAATAAATTAACATCTAACATCAGGAGGTTGTTGTCCTCAAATAAAATTCAACATCTAGCGTATACATCTCAATTCACTTGATGGTGATGTTTTGGGGAGTAGAGGGAAATCTTTCCGAAGCAAATTGATAATGAAATACTGAAAACAACTTAGCGTTAGTCCTTTTTTTATTTAATACCCGGAGAAAGCTGCCTAGAGAGGTTTGAACTTGGACCACCGTTCCTGAAAATCTTGGATAAGATAGGATCCTCCCCACACACCCCCGGGAAGCTTATACCGAGTTTTGGTGTATGACAGCCCAAGGCCCCTTCCCTCTCTGACCAGAACTCAACATCAACTCTATATTTATTGTCATCCTTTATCAAAAGCATTATTTGATTGTTATCTCTCTAATGAACAAAATATGGCCGATATAGCATATATTCACTATAATGTGTTCAAGAGTTTCATAACACAGTACATGATTAATAGAAGTTGGTATAAATCGGCGTTTCTAGAGCTCATTGTTTCAAACTTCCAATATCAGTTCGTGTGAAGCTTATTGAAAGGAGAATATGACAATAGTGATGACAGGCCTTCAATATTTGCTAATGTATTTTCATTGATACAAAAGAATGAAATGTAGCCATAACATTCATGAAACTGCCCAAGTTTCGACTGCCTTTCTGTCAGCTAGATATCAACCATACTTGATTTTCTGCACAAACTTTAACTTTTCATTTGATTCATTATGCACATGAGCTGTATTTTACAATCATGAATCAAATTTGATTAATAAAGATGTTAGAACATTTAATTGATTGGCAGTGTGGGTCATCTGATACAAGAATACTCATTTAAGACAAGACACCATGGCTAATTGCATCCATTAATTCGTCTCTCGTTGATTGTTTTTGAAATTATACCTGGCTTGCTTCAATTGGACAATGAAATATATAGCTCTTGATAGTGAACCGTGTCACGATCTCACTTGGCAGGCAATACACGTTGATGACCATTCTTCTAACAAGTTGGTTCTGCCTTTACTTGCAACTCAGGTGCATGTATCGATATCGTTCATGTACTTGGGTGACCCCAAAACGCTTTCTTTCTTTTGCATCCATAGATTATACTAATCTTATACATATTAAACTTACATCAGTGATACCATTAAATTGCGAACCTTCATCCATTCTTCTTCTTGAGTGACCTATATATTGGAAGAAATTTTAGTCAATACTTTATGGATTTTCAGGATTAGTAGCTGAATGAAATATTTTAAGAAATAAAAGTTTTGCATTTATTTCCTTATTTTCATTAAATTGATAGCTAATTGGCAATTCAAGTTCTTCCACTGATTATAGCTGGGGTGTGTCGGTCAAGCTTACTATCATTGTTCAACACTTAGTCACAAGCATCATCTTAATTTCACAATGTGCATTGAAAATTTTCAATACCTTAATGAGTTATGGATTCAAGAAAGCATCACCAAAGAAAACAGCAGAACCGAACTAAAATATAGGGAAAAAACGATTTCAATTGACTGGTTAATACAAATGGGTCATACTGAAAAACCATTACAAGGCTAATTTTGAATGGCCATTCATGTAGTTTGGATAGTTTATTTTCTAATTAGCACGGGCTTCCTTTAGTAAACAAGATGATGCATAGAACAAAAGTTATCGATGCCGACGAACAATGGATTGACATTAACCTAAATCGGCTAGACAAGAGAATGCTCCACACAAGGTATACAAATTAAAGAAAATATAAATGAGTATCACAAAACCTTTACAATGAGTGCCTCATTTTTCAAACATAAAGTAAATTCTAATTCTGAATATGGATTTCTGATAAGCGTGATCCTTCCTGCAAGGAGACACATACAGGGGGAAATTCAGCACTTTTTTTTTTATTATAACTTGCTGAAACAGCCTTTTTATATGGAATCGGTTGGGCCTATGCGCAGACACTACGAACATAAAAGTCGAACTGAGATTACATGTATGATACATAAGGTACATATCACTCTACCAATACAATATATTTTTTGGGTCATGAGAACCTTAATTATGTTCTGATACATATGTTATATTAGCAGTATAAACTGTAAGTTATTAATTGGAAAAAGATCCAAGTTGATTTATCTTACGTTTAAGTACAGCACTTGATAATCCTTGGTCCCTCGTGATGAATGAGAATCAGGTAACGTGATCGCAGATAGTATAATATTCCATTTATTTCTTTTTAATGACTATATACTCGTTCTCAGAAAAGAAATTACAATGGACATGGTTCAAGCAATACTTAATAACGATGATGACATAAGTTAATACAGTGAACGGATATATCTTGTGATATTTCTAGGATACATGCACCAACTACCTGCTGATGCCCATTTAATAAGTATATATATCGAAGGAGGGACACATGAACAAGGAAATGGACTAACCCTGAAGTGAACTCCAGGCTTCTCTTTGACAGTCATCCAAATAAAATATCATGGTGCAACGATCATGAGTTCATTTGATTGGAGAAAAACAAGCCACATTAAGACCTGGCTACAAGAAACAGGAGATTGACGAAGAGAAAACTTCTTTTCCAAGCACCAAGCTAAAGCGAGTTTTTCTGACATTAACTAAGTGGGGTTGGGTTAGATGGTTCTTCATCTCCACAGTGACAAACTTTGAACTTGAAATATGGTTTCCTCTGCCTCTTTTATCTTAATGCTGCTAAGTTCCAAGCAGCAATGGTGAGCGGTGAATCCTCAAATAACTTCAGGCTAACAGTTAAAAAAGCTTTCATAATTTAACCGCATTACAGATCTACAAAATGTACACCTCACAGAAGGGCAACATTCACATGCAGGATACAAGAGGTAATGGGCAATTTTGCACACAAGTCCAGTGGCATTAACTCACAAAACCCAATGAAGTTCTGATACTTCTATCCAAAACCCGTTACATGATTAACATGCAGCCATTGAATTTGTAATGAACTTTTATCAAATCTTCACATTGTAGTGTTCTTTGCATGGATGTGAAAGTCGCCATAGATCAGATTAACTAAAAGAAGCAAAATTTTATATATGACTTTCCCTTTCTCCTAAGAATCATTGGAAAACCTCAAACACAAGGATGAACAGCAGCATACCTCGAACGATAATAGTGACATTATGTTCATGATAACGATAAATACTCATGAGTAATACTACAAATCAAAAGAAAGGGATGGAGGCTTCGATTTTCTTGACAACTCCTGCTGTGAAAGTGTCGGCAGCGCTAACTGAACGTTGGCTCCGGCGTGAAGTCTTAATTGAAGGTGGGGTGGATTCTGAGGAAACCAATTCGGCGTTGAACTTGAACACGATCCATCCCCCTCGCCGCCCCCTATACCACACGTACTACTCTCTCTCTCCTCTTCTTCCTCAACTACTTCATCCTCTCCCTCCATTGGGGTAGGGCAATCAAGGTTTACACCAAATAGTCTCACACGCTTGGCTGCAGCCTTGTCGTGAACCAGAGGCACTGACGCGAACATTGTCGGCGGCAAGCCGACTTGTCTGGTCACTGCATCGCCGTCCCTCTCGGCAAGTTGAGCCCCAGTTCTTGCTCTCAAGTAGAATACTGGGCTCGTCTGCGGTTCGACACAGCCGAGCCCATAACCGTAGTAGTCACAGTAACCTGGATGTTTCGATGGAACTGTAACCGGCCGGCCTGAGCCGATTGGCCAGAACAGGTTCGAGCCAAGGAGAGATGAACGGTCTGGTGGAGCATTTGTTCGGCGTTTCCAGCCAATGAAGAGCCTGGTTTCACCAGACTGGCTTATGGTTCGCTCGAAGGAGACGATATCTCCGGCAACGAGTTTCTTCTCCTTGACAAACCGGCTCCATCCTTTGGTCATCACGTAACTCTGGCTGCTATTCCAGTAAGAATATCGAAACCGCCATGACTTGCCGATACTGTCTTCAAAGTTGAGAAGTAGGCCTTTTTCGTTAGATGAGATGTCTAATGGGAAGTACTTCTCAGCATGCTGCTTGGGGATCACTAACCTGTTTAGCTTCCCTACATCGCTTGGTGTAACCACCTTATCAAACATATGCTCCCTCCTCGTGCTATTTCCTTCTTCGGCCACCGGTGGCGAGTTGGCAGCCGTAGCTCCAGCAGTGGTGCTGCTAGTGGTGGTGGTGGTAAAATTGGTGATGTTGCTGGTTTCTTCCATCTGATTTGCTTGAAGAAACCTATATCTAGAATCCGAGAACTCCATTTTAGCTAGTCCCCAAGTGTAATGAGTAAGATATGGCTTGCCGTCAAGTGCTCAGGTGGAAAAAAGAGATGGCTAGTGTTTGAGAAAATCAAATTCACACCTTTGATGAGTAAATCAAGATCTTCGGTTGTTTACTTCGGCTGGATAATTTTGGCTTCAAAACTTCGATATCAAAACTTCATCCATGACTTTATCGTCAGATCCTTCTCCATGACAGTAGCATGCTACTGTTCATGGGTTTTTTCTTCCATAGCTTCTCAATTCTTCCTCCGTCTTCAATTAAGGAATATAAGACCATGAATGGTGCGATATTTTGCTGTTGCTCGGAGGAAAAAGAGTGGAAAATGACGGTGCGTGCTTCTTTGACCAGAGAGATGAGACTCAGCCGAAAACCAAAAGAGTTTTAACAGAAATCCATGGTTTCCGTTCTCTCCACGTCTTATGCCTTCATCTCATTGACCTTATATCTGTTTGACTTCAAAGTCTCTCTCTCTTATAAATCTTTACATATGGAGGAATAAAGTAAATTCCAGTCTGTCCTTTGGCCTCTTTTTATTCTTTTCTACTTCCATATGCCACTAGCAGTGAGGGGGAAGACGAAGTTGGGTGTTGTTTATACGTGGGGCCCATGAATTATGATTTTTCTCTCGATCTGTTTACTCATGTGAGCCTGTGACTTGATGAGTTCATAAGTGGGTTACTCTCTTTTCCAAAGTCATGGTATTTATTAATAATTTCTGACAAGGATGAGGCCTTCAAACGACAGTTGTTAGATGAGCAGAACTTTTATGATTTTTTTGACTTTAAGCTGCCATCATTTGAGGATGGGGTTAGATGAAGAAGGAGATTAGGATTTTGGTGAATCAATCTAAGGTCCCCATGGTCCACCGCTTTGGAGAACGATTCTTGTGTGAGTATGTTGAAAAGTAGTGATGCAATCCCTCGGTTAGATGATAGCATGTATGGGCATCGATGGGACGTAAGGGTGTAATCTTTCGAGTTGGAAATATTATAAATTAATCAATTGATTGATTGATTGAATAACTCCATTACCTTCATTGTTTAAAACTATAAAAGAGTAACAGAAAAGCAACATTTAAACTGCATTTTACTCATAAAGCTAGTTGCAGCCACAACGCACATGCGTTGTTCATATCAACAAAATAGAAAGGACTCGGACCTTGTCGTTAGGAGGGGCAATCCACCCTCTCTCTGGTGTGAACGAAGATAAGGGAAAAACTACACTGCTTTTTTACCATTGGAATCTGCAATGAAACACATGCTGCTTTAATTTGTTATTGTCACCTTCTCAAAACGAACCCTGACGTTGGATTATTAATGATAACAACAAAAACCACTTTGAATATCGACTTGTAGCCCTCATTGATGGTTCCGTTCCCATATATTCTATTCCAACTTGCATATCAAGTTGCAAAAACTAAGTCTCAATCTGAAGAGAACCCCACAAAAATGAAAAATAAGAAGTGGGAAAGGGGAATCATCAATGAAACAGTTAGCAGTGGTGGATTTGGCATGAAACAACAACGCCATGCTCAGAAAATCTAATCGACTTAGCCAAGAACCACGATGGGTCTGTCTTGTAGCAGACAATATCAGCTTTAGAACCATAAAAGAACATGAAAACTGTATTATCTTTAGGGTAATATTCAGACTGCAAACTGAATTAGGAGAAAAAGAGAGATGCAGCTCTTGCAGGATATGGCAGCAACCTAGCTCATTATGTTCCTAAACCTGTGCTTGTTTCTCACTAAATATGCAACAATTAAATAGTGACAGAGTTATTGGGCGGTGGGTTTCGCAAGGAAGAGAATACCTTAAAGATAAAGGTGAAATCCTTCTGTCTGGGACCTCTTATCAATTATTCAGATCGATGCTGCATTCTATTATTTGCCTGCAATACTTGGGCTCAGGACCGCACTGCACTCTTTCCCCCCTCTTTCCTCACTCTTTGCCTACTTGCTGAGCCATATCAATCAAGCAAGCCGCCCCACCAACACCACCTTTCTTCCTGTTGTCGGCTCACCATCTTGCATAATTCCCCAGTTGGCCTCACTCTGCAAAAATGCCATTTTCTTCACCCCAAATCCCCTTTTTATTTTTTCATTGGGCCATGTCCACACCAAAGTAAACCACCTCTCTCTCTCTCTCTCTCTCTCACACACACACACACACACGACATGCACACAGACACAGAGATTGAGATTGAACAGGAGGTTTCTGAAAGGCGCTGTGAGAATTGAATGAGAGTAAATGACCGTGAAGACCCAGATAAGTCCTCCTTGCCCTTATCTTCCTTTCACTTTTATTCACCTTCTCCTTTTTTCACCTCTTTTCTGATGGGGATTTTCTGTACTGCATAGTAGGGAAGGCAGCGTAACCTGGCACCTCTCTCTCTCTCTTATGTTAAACGCATTGCTTAAATGCACACAGAAAGAGTTTCGGCCCGGGGCAACGACCCTCAACGGGAGAAGCGCATCTCGGCAGGGGTGTGACGAGGAATAAGTGCGAGACGTCACAGGAGTCTGCTTCTCACGTCAGTACTACTGCACGAAAGCATGAACAGCAAACAAGAACGAGCAAGAGAGAGGCAGAGGTTTCCCGAAGGGGAAAGGAATCTTCCTTGCGTATATCGACAGGTTCATCCTGCATATTTTTTCACTAATAGCGGCAGAGTGATGGGAATCATAGTGTCAACAGTCTCTGCTCACTCACTGCACATGCCCCCACATAATTTCCCTTAGTTTCCCAATATTTGGTAGTACGGGTTCCGCTCGAACACCAATTGTCTGCAACTATCTTCTCTTTCAAGTAACTTGCTCACTACACTACATTTCAGTAAAGACCAACACGCTGTATCTTCGAAAGAATCATATTTTCTGGGGTGGGCCAAAACAAGTTGAGGCCTAAAGCAAAATTTAGATACTGCAAGTGACTAAAATCTTTTGTGCCTAAAAAAGTTATGTATTGTCGACGAGTTTTAAGGGCCTAACAGTTTATACGTTATAAGTGTTCAAAAACTTTTGAGGTCTACAAAATTGATAATATTATAACGACTTTAAAATTCAGGGGCCCTAAGGCAGTTAGCTTAGTAGTACGAGCCACCTCTGCACATTGCACCCGTTCATTAAATTGTTCATAGAACACGTAGTTTAAGGTACTACCCAGTTGTATATTGTACCCGTTCAGGCATTAGCTCTGCGGCAGGGCGCTCTAGCACCATTGCTGCTGGTGGGAGTTTGACTCTCAGAGGATGCATGTGTATATGTGCGTGTTGGGTTTAGGCCTCCTCTTGTAACAAAAAAAAAAGAGAGGAAGAGTGAAAACTAAAACTTATTTATTATATGTTTTTATTTGAAAGAATGCAAGTGAAGGGAATTGGTATACTACTCTGACTGCCTATCAATATAAGGACGAAACACATCAAGATTTGATAAAGTAGGGACATTTTTATAGTGACACAGATTTGAAAATTCCACCAAGCCTAGTGACGAATTGGAAACTACCCTTAAATCCAAGTATGATTACTATAAACAACTGTGACGAATTATTCAACGTCTCATGTGAAATTAATTCTTGACATGGAAGTCTTCAGGTTGACCCACCAGGTACGCATGAAAGGGGCTTACTGCAATTGGATCCGCTTTCAGATTTTTTCCTTTTATTAAACTTTGCCTTTGGGTGGTTGAAATAGTTCATCTTTTCTTTTTCGAAAGAATGAACTATCTCATCTTAATATCTCACTAGGTGAAACATTTAGTGGGTTGTGCTTTAAAGGGAGCTACTTACCCAGTTGCTAATGAATGTTATTCGGTGTAAAATTTAGTTTAGCCACACATGCATGTGTGCGTGCGCACATGCACACACACACGTACAATGATGACCAAAGAAATAACAAACACGGGTACTGCTGGTGGGATCTGGGTACAAGTCTTAGGGTAAACATGTTAATTCTTATGCTGATTATGATCTGTTTACAGCTGAACCACGACTTTTCAATGTTCAGACAATTAGAAGATGCCGACATCTATGTCGAAATATATCGATTGGCCTGTTACTAGTTTTCAACGATCAAACTCCATATTGAGAAACACAAAAGGAAAGAAATAACAGTTGAACCAGGTCAGTGGACCGCTTCACCAATGTCCAACTGATCAAGGTGCAAATGGTCGATGCAGTCGTTAAGGTTGTGAAGGTAGGTGAAGTGTTGATGAAGATGGCTGTCGAGGGTAGTGATTGCTTCGGATAGCAATGAGAGACAAAAAAGGGAGGTGGGGGGGGTTCTAACTTTCAGCTTTAAGGCCGGCATGCTACAAGTGGTAGCAATGGAGCATCATGAAGATGATAACTAGAATGGTGATTTTCTAAGGGGAAAACAAAGATGGGCATGAAGATAATCTCTATGTTTGAAATGTCCTGTGGAAATTTATATAGCATTTTTCTTTGACCTCCAAAAAGCTTTCTACTTGGAGTGACAAACTTTCTTCAAGAGTTCATCAAGGAAGGGTGGTCAAGCTAGAATAAGAAGCTTGAATGGAAGGGTGGTCAAGCTAGAATAAGAAGCTTGAATGGTCTCATCATTGTAAACTAGGTTTATAGTTGTAGGAAAATAAAAATAAAAACTGGACAAAGATTAGTTTCACTATGTCGGTGCGCGGGCGTGTGTGTGTGTGTGTGTGAGAGAGAGAGAGAGAGAGAGAGACTTCCGGTCATTAAATTCAAACCAAAAGGCACCTAAATGCATGTTACGAGACGTACTTCAGCCTGTCATATAGAAAAGTCAAAAACAAACGTTGAATTGTACCAACCACTCTGCCATAGGAAGTAGGAAGGACAAAGCGCCACCAGTCCCCGCCATTTTTGACTTGCGGAGTGTAGCGCGCCTGCAAGCTTTGGTCAATATTTGAGGCAGTCTCGTGGAATTATTAAATTACCATACATGATGTCACATCCAATAGTTTAGACAGAAGTGCACTAGTCATTAGGCGGCTTTACAATAAAAGCCAAACTTCGAAGACATCTTCTTCATGCCTAAGGATACTATGATCTGACGTATGATGGTTGGTATCTATCCTATATCAGATCCTACCCGTCCATTTCATTCGTCTGGACAGTTAGGATTAACCAGGATCCAACCCTTAAGATGCATTCAATTGGACGGCTTCGATCAAATGGAAAAAACGACCACCATATGCTTCGAAACAATCTCGTTCATTTTTTATTGGATGCTCGATCAAAATTTATAGAGGCTCAGTTCAACCGTTTCTGATTCATTCATTCATTGTTTAGTGTCTAAAGTCAAATGCTTTAAGTATTTTTGTCTGAGCAATTATATCTGTAAAGTAAATATGTACATTACCAATGACATTTAGAAATGCTTCAATAATCCATTTGTGGAGGACTCGTATCCTGAACATATGCACCGGGTATTGGAACATAACCTTCCCCACGTAGGTTATCTGGAAACTGTAATCGACTATTCTTCAATAACAAATTGACAAATTTCAGCCACTTTTGTAAACCAAATCCAGAAAAGTTCAAACCTGGATATTCTTTTAGTTCTTCAGTCTGAGAACAAGAGGCAGCAATGACGTTGATCTCCTCAATTATCGGATTTCTCCAGATGTTTTAGAATTTTGACTCTGATGTCGTCTCCATATCATCAGTCGCTGAATAAGGCCTCACGTTCAAGCAGGTTCTGGTTTATCAGAGTCCTCAATAAGCCTCGATATCATTATTCCTTGTTCGAGAAGCAAGGCATGGGATCTGTAGCCTTGGACAGTTGATGGGTTAATCGGAGTCCCCGAATCACGAAAAGTAATGGATGAGAGGAAAATAGTGTGAACAAACACACACACACGATATTTTCTGAAAAGAACAAGTTCTATCAAAGAACCATGTTAAGGACAAGAAATAATATTTTTGCCCAAGAATATCACATTGAACTAATCATTTCATCTTGGAGGATACATCAAAACGAAAAATGCCTGATTAACGGATAACATGGAAGTTCTTTGAACTGTTAGTCAGAAACCTACGGTGTATTCCAAGTAGACAGCTCAGACTGTCATCCTAATTAGATGTGGATCTTCAGGATACCTCTACAAGCAACACACTCCTCATAAAACTAATTAGCTATATATATATATATATATATATGTGTGTGTGTGTGTGTATGTGTGTGTGTAATCATAACTTGCAAGGATCAGGTTCATCCTTGTTGGTATACGAGCTCCTTAATGGAGAACATGATTGTGATGTCTTTCTTGCTTCGGAATTCACTGTTCAAGATTGTAAATAACAAGTTGAAGAATTCCAAGCTTCTTTTAGGGCATTTTCATCGGTATAAGAACTTGAAGAAGCAAAGCTGAAAGATTACACATTGACTTGAGTTCTACATTAACGTCAGCACTTGCAGGCAGAAGTTCACATAAAATTACCCGATAACCTCTTAAGCTTTTTCAGAACCTCAGTGCAAACACTGGCCTCAGCACAAACAAAATTCTGAGTATGACCAATAGGTTGAGAAAGAAAATCAGACAAGTTTCTCTTACTATACTTTGAACTATCTCAGGGTTGCATCTATCTCTTCCTCGATTAAAGAAGATGTGCTTGAAAATTTTCAGTTCAGGTTCTTTGCCACAGCTTGAAACAACGTATTGTTCCCCTGACTAGTCAATCCCTTAATAGATATCACCAGAGATATTCTTGCAGCTGGACTCACTTCATCTCCATCTGAATACAACGAACAAGTAAAACATCCATTATAGGTCCAAAATGATTGGTTGGAATATGCGTAAGACAACATGTGAAGGAAGAGACTCATTGCACATCAAACACCTCCAAACAACGTGCCAAAGAAACGTCTCATGAAGCTCCTAATGGACAATGATGCAAAGAGAGTGCCCCTTTAAAACAGGGTGAATCCACAGCAAAGAGGATGGCAGCTTAATATCAGTTTGGTTTTACCATGTCAAAAATCAAATTTTGTAGCATATTAAACATGGCACTAACTTCTTAACTGGCTAATGGAGTAAACAAACAACGAAAGATCCATTCTATAGCCACAAAATTAATCCATGGCTTTCTATAAAATCCTCAACAAGCAAGGCACTCAGGACCACTTTAAGGAACTAATTTCAGCAGGAAAGCTCACCAATTTCATCAAATAATGCATGTCCATGCAGATGCGTACTGTATCAAGTTAGTGAAATCATGTTCCATTAAAAATATCAAGTTTTACAAAAGGAAAATTGTGTAATCGAATGTTCTGGTTCATACATTAAGGTTGTGTTCTGATCGCCAAATGTCAAAGGTCATGGGGATTCCCTAAATTCCTCTCATCAACTTTGTTGGACCCCCCAACCCAAAAGTCCCCTGATTTCTACTATATATCATCATCCAACAACAACAACAACAACTAAGCCTTTTCCCATACTAGATGGGGTCGGCTACATGGATTCTTTGTTTCCATAAATCCCTATCTTGTGCCATGTTAGCAGTTAACTCCCAATAAGCTAGATCGTTCTTTATTGTTTCTTTCCAACACTTTTGTGGTCGTCCTCTACCTCTTTTAAGACTTTCCAAATTTAGTTTTTCTAACTTTCTTAAAGGTTCTTCTTTGATCTTCTTTCTATATGTCCAAACCATCTTAAACGATATTCTCTCATTTTATCCTCTATTGGTGCCTCCTAATTTGTTTCTAATAACTTCATTATGTATACGGTCTTTTCTTATATGACCACTCATCTATCTCAACATCTTCATTTCTGTCACAAACATCTTTTGTATATGTTGATGATTAACTGCCCAACACTCAGAACCATAAAACATGGTAGGCCTAATTGCTGCTCTATAATATTTACCTTTTAACTTTAATGGTATCTTCTTATCATAAAGAATACCTAATGGCTGATGCTCCTCTCCATTTTAACCAACCAGCATTAATTCTGTGCATAACATCTCTATCAATTCTTCCATCACTCTGAAAAATAGAACCTAAGTATTGAAAACTTTCCTTTTGGGAGATGCAATGTGTGCCAATTTTAATTTTTATGTCCTCTGAGATAACCAAATGATCAAACTTACATTCCATATATTATGTCTTTGTTCTACTAAGTCGGAGGCCTTTGCTTTCTAATATTTCTCTCCATAGTTCCAATTTTCTATTAACTTTTTCCTTAGACTCCTCCATTAATACAATGTCTACACCAAGGTACTTCATCTTGAATATGTTTTGTTAACTCATCAATCACCATTATAAATAAGTATGAACTTAAAGTTGATCCTTCATGTAACCCAATATTAACTTCAAAGAAGTCTGTCATTCCTTCATGAGTCCTCACACGTGTTTTTGTACCATCATACATGTCTCTTATAAGGTTAATGTATGTCAATGGGATACCTCTTTTTTTCAAAGTTCTCCACAGAGCCTCCCTCGGTACCCTATCATAAGTTTTTTCTAGATTAATAAATATCATGTGAAAGACTTTCTTTTTTACCCTAAAATGTTTCATAAGACGTCTCAAAAGGTGAACCGCTTCAATAGTAGATCTGCTTGGCATGAATCCAAATTGGTTCTCTGTTGTACTTGATACTTGTCTTAACCTACGTTTGATAATTCTTTTCCACAATTTCATAGCATGCCTCATTAACTTGATACCTCGATAATTCGCACAATTTTGAATGTCTCCCTTGTTCTTATATATGGATATAAGTGTACTTGCTCTCCATTCCTCGAGCATTTCATTAAATAGTCTTGTGAGCCAAGTGATTCCTATTTCTCCTAGTATTTTCCAAACTTCTATAGGAATATTATATGGTCCTACAGATTTACCACCCTTCATATGTTTAAGAGCTTCTTTGACTTCATTCTTTTAAATACATCAGTAGAAATTATGATTTATATACTTTTCTGATTTGGCTAACTCTCCTAAGCTAATACTAACATCTTTATTTTTATTAAAAAGCTTATAAAAATAGTTTTTCCATCTATTTCTTATATCATCATTTGCCACTAGAATTTTTTCATCCTCGTCTTTGATACATCTAACATAATTAAGATCTTTAGTTTTATTATCTCTAGCCCTAGCTATCCTAAAAATATCTCTTTCACCCTCTTTTGAGTTGAGTTTTTTATATAAATCCTCCCAAATTTTAGCTTTTGCTTCACTCACGGCCTTTTTCGCTTCCTTCTTTGCTTTCTTATAAGCATCTAAAGTTTCACTAGTTTTCTTAGCATAATCTAATTTGTAACATGCCATCTTTGCCTTGATTTTATTTTGCACTACTTCACTCCACCACCAAGCTTCTTTTTGTGCCGGTACACCTCCCTTAGATACACCTAACACATCTTTCGCCACTTTCCTAATATGTATAGCCATATTGTTCCACATATCACAAGGTGTACCAACATAATTCCAAACATATCATTGAAGGACTTTCTGTTTAAATATATCTTCTTTCTCGCTTTTAAGGTTCCACCATTTAGTCTGAATAGCTCGATATACTCTTTTCTTCTTTATCCATTTTTCTATTTGTAAATCCATAACTAAAAGTCGATGTTAGGTGGTTAAGCTTTCTCCTGGAATTACCTTGCAATCTTTACAACACGCTCTATCTTTTTTCTACAAATAAAGTAATCAATTTGTGTTTGTGATAAGCCACTCTTATAAGTAATTAAATGCAGTGTTATCCGTATCACACCGTATCGTATCGTGGGCCACCACGATACGATACACCTAAGGGTATCACATTTGCGATATTATCGCACCGTATCGTGCGATACGGGCCGTATCACACGATACGGTGCGTATCGCCTAGGGACCCTTGCCGAACCGAAACCCGCGTTTTTCTCGAATTTCCTCTCTCTCTTCAACTTCTCCAAGTTCCCTAAGAACCGTTCTTCGCCTCCTTGGTGTTCAAGGCTCCAAAATCGTGCTCTACGGTGTCCGTGCAAGCCTCCTATCTCGGATTTAGGTATATTTTTAGTGTTTTTCTTCATTCTTTACTTTTTATTTGTTGTTTTTTTTGTTTATTTGTATTTTTTTTTTTGAATGACAAAATATAAAGTTATTAAGTGTGTGGATATGATTTTTATTGCATTCATGAAGTGAGAGACACTCTATTTGAGTGTTATTTAACGATTGGGGATTTACGAAGTGCTTTTATTTTCAGGTTTTTTATTGAATTAAAGTACTCAATTGAGATGACAGGAAGAGTTGTTAGAGACTCCTATAATAAGTCTGATGATCCGGCATAGCAGTGGGGTACACCAGTTGAGGGATCCAGATTAAAGATCATATGTTTATTTTGTGAGAGGATGGTTAGTGGTGGAATTTCACGGTTAAAACACCACCTAGCAGGGACTAGGAAAGAAGTTGCTCCATGCAAGTTAGAAGTTTGCCAGAAGGTATTAAATGGCAATGTTTGAAGATGATTGAGAGTATACAGGAAAGGAGACAACAAAAGGATGATTTGGAGATGTTTGAAGAAAGTAATGATGTTACTGGATTTGGATTCACTGATAGTTTGCCTTCATATGCTAGAACAGATATTGGTAGTAGCAGTTCACGAGCACCTAGCAAGGGAAAGAGGGTTGCTAAAGACTTTGGAAGTGGTAGAAGAGAAAGTTCAGGAAGGATTAGAGGAAGAGCTTATTCTAGTATACATTCATTTTTTCCTCTTACTACTAAACCTGGTGCTCAACCTGGAATTCGTGGGATGATCAGGCAGACCTTGCAATGGGCAGATGGTTTTATGATACATGTATTCCATTCAATGTAGCAAACAGTTTTCATTTTCAAGCAATGGCAAATGCAATTGCTAACATCGTTCCAGGATACAAGATGCCCTCCTATCAGAAGTTGAGAGGAAAGATCTTAGATAAAATCGTCATTGAAATGCAAGAATACTGATCGACATTGAGAGAGTCATGGAAGGAGACAGGTTGCACTATCATGGCAGATGGATGGATAGATAGGCGAGGAAGGACCTTGCTAAACTTTCTTTTATACTGTCCTAAAGGACTTATGTTTTTGAGATCTTTAGATATGTCAGAGGAGAGGCACACTGCGGATATTTTACGAGAAGAATTTGATAAGGTTATATAAGAGGTTGGGCTAGGGAATGTAGTCCAATTGATTCCAGATAATGCAGCTAACTACAAAGCAGTTGGAAAGGAGTTAGCTGATATTTATGGGACTTTCTACCGGACACCATGTGCAGCTCATTATTTAGATCTTATCCTTGAGGACATTGGTAAGATGGATGAAATAAAGGTAGCAATTGAGTGTTGCCAAGATATTACAAAATTCATTTATAACCATGTATTTATTTTGTGTATGATGAGAAGATATACAGAAGGTGCAGAGCTTCTTCGAACAGCTGCAACTTGGTTTGCAACAAACTTCTTATCTGTACAGAGTATTGTAAGATAAAAGCAAGCATTAAAGAGAATGTTCTCCTCAGATGAGTGGTAATAATTTGCAGAGTTGCCTTAGAACAGAAGAAATAGAAAGCTAAATGAGATTTCTGAGACAGTCTTTAGGAGTACATTTTGAAATGTATGCATTAGACTGTTAAGGATTACATGTTCTTTAGTAAAGGTTTTGAGATTGAGATTAATGATAATGCTCTTCACTTGATGGGTTTTCCTGTAGCAATTTGCAACCACACTACGATGCGTCCAGGTAAATTGTTTATCTTCATATTTAAGTTTCTTAAATCAATTATTCTTATATTATTGTAGATTATGTCTCTAATGTGTCTTTTTCTACAGATGTTTGGTGGAATAGGTTTGGAACTGATTGTTCGAACCTTAGGGATTTTGCAGTGAGAGTTCTGAGTCAAACCTGTAGTGCAACGGGTTGTGAAAGGAATTGGAGTGTCTTTGAACACATCCATACAAAGAAGCGCAACAGGCCGAAACATAAAAGACTAAATGATTTAGTTTTTATTCGTTGTAACATGCGCCTTCGTGAAAGGTAATGTTGTATTACTTAAATGTTCAATTCAATAAATTGTTTAACTTCAATTGTTAATATTATTTACTAATTGTTTATCTTTGTTTGTTGTAGGCAATTAAAAAAAGTAAATAGACAAGAAAGTCAATTTGATCCAATAAGTTTGTATGATTTTGATATATTAGAAGATTGGATTATAGAAGACACTGAAGAAAATGTCTTCCTAACTGAAGAAGACATTGCATGGATTAATTTGGAAGGAGCGCAACAACAATATCAAGGAGATGAAGAATTTGATTTCCAAGTAGAAGGTGTTGCTGATGATGATAATGAGGATCTCCAGCAAGGAGAAGATAGAAGATTATTTAGTTGATGATCCTGATTATAATTTGTAAAATGTAAATGTATTTCATTTATTTATTCAAAATATATAAATTTGGATGCAATTGTTCAATGTTGAATGCTCAATCTGTACTAAACTTTGCATTATATAAATTTAAAGCAATTACCAGTTTCAGATTTTTCCTGATTTTTCTTGATTTTTTTGGACTTTTACTAATTTTTATTGATTTTTATTTAATTTTTGTATTATTTTAATATTAAAGTACGATACGAGCGATACGATACGAAACGCCTGTATCGTGGAGCCCAGCGATACGCGATATGATACGCGTCAGACAACACTGATTAAATGTTCATCTCATTTTTTGAAGATTGTATTGACTATGAAGAGATCAAATGCCATAGAAAAAATTACAATCTCCCTACCTTCCTCATTTATATCCCCAAAACCAAAGTTTTCATGAATCCCTTGATATCCTAATGCCTCTTTACAGACATGTCCATTTAAGTTTCCTCCTAAACAAATCATCTCCCTTTGTGGAATCTTTTGAATCACCTTATCTGACTCTTCCCAAAATGTTGTCTTTATACTATCTTCTAGTCCTACTTGGGGTGCGTAAGCACAAACTATATTCAAAACCTCTACTCCTAACACTAATTTCAACATCATGATTCGGTCACCATATCATTGTATGTCTACTACACTATCCTTTAAATCTTTATTTATGATAATACCAACTCCGTTTCGAGCCTTTTCTTGACCTGAGTACCATAATTTAAAACCTATATCCTCTATCTCCTTTGCTTTTTCTCCAAACCATTTTGTCTCTTGTAAACATAGAATATGAATCTTTCTTCGAATCATAGTATCTACCACCTCTATTAGCTTACCGGATAATGTTCCGATATTCCAAGAACCAATACGAATCTTATTATCTAGGACTAGCTTCCTTACCCCCCGCATCCGTCCATATTCAAAATGCGGAGACCCTCTCTGAAAATTATTCACTACATTCGGGCAGCAATGTAGCGGGACTAACTCTTTTACCCACACCCGTCCATGATGTGGGAACCCTCTTTGCAATTGATTTACTACATTCGGGTGAAAATGTAGTGACCCTTGCTTACTTATTACTGCATTCGGACTCTAGCACGTCGCTATGCGGGAACGCCCCAAAGCAATGCTCATAATTTTTGTAATCTATGTTATAAAAATCCAATGAAGTTTTACGCTGGCTGTCGGAAGCCTAACACAACCCTCCTCCTTTATCCGGGCTTGACCTGCAATGCAAGGGTGATCCCTTTCATGGGCGGAGTCTCATCATCCAAAGAAGGATTTTGCAACTATCCCGCCCTATCTCCATCTCAAATCCGACTTCTAAACAGAGCCAGATGGCTAAACAGTGAACTAAACATGGATATCTCGTGAAGCAAGATGCAAATTAGTTGTTAGATCACCTCCTTTATGCTGAATTTATATAAAATTGGAGCAGCAACCAGAAAACATCAGAGGTTACACATCATAAAGAAGGGATACATGCACATGTCACCGCATGCATCTCTGTGTATCTGTGGGTTCACAACGTGGGGCAAGCCATCCTGTTAACAGGTCATGTCAGCAGGATTTGTGCGACGCCAGGCCCAGTCCCAGTTCTCACCAAGACGGGTCGTCCAAGACCCCAAACCATCACCATAGTCATTAGCAGAGTAAACACATTGGATAAAACCCCATGTAATAGACGTATATTACAATGAAAATTCTGCATGGTGTATCCAGTGGAAGATTGACGATAAGATTACCTGTGTGTTAATATGATGTTACTAGATAACGTTCTCTGGCTTTGGTAGCGAACGAGTTGCTCAAAAGAAAGGTGAGTGAGATGCTGACATTCTAATAAAGAGAACAAAAATCCATTTCAAATGCTACGATTATGAAGTAGAACACGACAAAGAGATAGAATCAGGTATACTGAGTAAAATCAGGTGGAATAAATGGATCGAAGCACTATTGAGAAAATCAAAGAGATGTCAACTTTTATCATCAAGAAATTAGTTACAAAGAGCAATGAGGATACAAAAAGAATGGACGTAGAACCAAGCTTTGCTTAGGAGACAACAAACATGCACAAATTACAGAATTACAACAAGAAAATGAATGATCCACATAACACTTAATGATTCACGGATGAGTTTTCAGAAGCGCCTCAAGATAGATGAACTGTTAGAAATTGTATACGGTTCCTTCGACCATGGAGTTTGTGACATATTCCGGCTTTCAAAAGTTCACTTCACTTCTTAACAATATAAGCAAGACAAGAAAAATTAATTAATCGAGATCACTTGGAAGGAATCATGAAGAAGAAATGATTTGAGTATCAAAATTTTCTACAGCTCCGTAGACAGAAGTTACCCGGTAGCTGCAGAGGAAGCTCCCTTTGTTGCGGAAATTGGAGATTCGAATGGAACGTCTTGATCTTCAGCAAGAAACGATCACCACTTGGCTTGACATCCTTCTCCTTTCCGAACTCACCACCCTTGAAGCTCCCCCATATGTTCGAATTCTCGTGATCGAATTTACTCTCACTGAAGGAGAATGCAGATGAAGCATACTATCAATTGACCCAGACGTGGAAGAAAGATACCGCTAGGAATAGGCTCAACGACATGAGAGGAGCTAGTGCTCAAATATGCCTGATTCTCTTCACAGTGAACGAAGGGCGAGGGCGTGGAAGAAAATTCATGCCTCAAATTCGAAACTCTTCTTGCGAAACGATTCAAGAAGAGGAATTTTCTCGTTCTCCCTCTCGGTTTCCGTTTACTACTTGTTCCAATAAATCAAATCAAATAAAGCACTCCGGCTACAATCACAAACCCTAAACGATTGAGAGGAGAATCTTAAGAAAGCAGAGCAAAGAATCAAACACGAAAAGCTTGTCTTCGGACGATCGTTTGCCAGGAAAACCAACGGATTTAGCGTTTTCAGGTCGGAACGGCGGAATCTAAGGTTTCCCCTTATAATTGTTTGATAGAGAGTAATTTGAACGAGTTAAACCAACGACATGCAACAGGAGGCTGATTATTTCTTCTCAGAGAGAGACAGAATCGATGATAAATCCTGAGCACTGCTTGGATGATCCCAAGGAAATAGAATCCTTTTCACTTCGATCACCACCAGGCCGAGATAACACTGTGAAACGACGACGCTTACCGAGGAAGAAGCTCTCTGTTGCGCGCGAACTTTGCTTCCCACCCGCACCGGGCTCCCCAACGAAAAAATCCGACCCACGCCGGAACCGAGACCAAAACCCAATTCGATCCTGTTCCGGGTTTCCAACCGAAACAGAACCGAGTAAGAAACCAACTGGAACCGAAACACTGGAAACCGGATCCGAAACCGAAGACCACCCAATTAGGTTCGGGTTCTACCTTTCATGAAACCGGAACTACTGACGGTTTCAAATCACTGATTCCATTTTTTCAGATTTTTTAATGATTTTTCCTTTTCAGTTCAACACAGCTTAGGTCTCAAACCAAACCGACCCAATCTCCAGAAAATTGGAACCGATTATCCAATTTACCCAAAACCTGCCTAGCTTATTCTGTGTCATTGCAGTGAATGCTAAGAAAAGTGACAATGACAATGGCTTTGGGTTTTAGTCTACCGTATAATTGTTAACATAATTTTTGTATAGTGGCACGCGAACAACTTAATTTGAACAGTATATTGAGTCAAAGTAGAACAAATGATGTGGGTTGGTTTAGTTTCCTGACTTATAGAAGGTCTGGTTCGACTTCTTGAAATTAAGACCAGTTATCTTGGCTGATTTGAGATTAACTTACAATCAAACCAGCTGACCTAACCAGACCAAGAACACCCCTAATTGCGTAGACTGATATGAGGAACCGTCGAGTTATTTTTACTAATATAACTCAAGGTGTTCATCACTTCTGCATGTAAAAGCCTATATAACAATTATTTACTTTAGTTCATAAGAATTACTCTTAAAAGCTTAATTGATAAATATTTAATTAAATTGAAAGCCCGAAGTTTTAAAGTCAGGTGTGTAGGAGGGACTTGTGCATGTGAATGTTATGTATTCTTTTGTCTTATGATACTTGAAGAAAGAATTTCAGTCTTTTTATATATATATATGGTAGTTCTTCAATATCATTTCAAAAGAACTTGGATAGGACATGGATGACTACGTATGCATGTACATGCACGTTGAACTCTCGAGAATTGTCTTCAATCTTTGGTTTCTTTTGTAAAAGAAAATTTTGACTTAACAATCAAATGATCTTCTCACGAAAAGGGGTGAAGGTGGTTATGGATTTGAGGAGGCAAGTCCTCTAATTCAAGCGAAACACCTCTATTTATAAATGTTGTTGCTTCCACAATTAAATACTCCCATAATGGCGCTTTTGGAAGAAAAAAATGCTTGAATTATTCTGAATATTCACCATATTTCGGTAATATATGTCTTTTCGCAAATGTGAAACGTCAATTGTTTTACATAAAAAACCAAATCCAAATCTTCAATTTCATTGCACAGTCAAATCCGATTCATAATCCATGTACGCTTTGTGGGGGTTGAAACACTTTCTACTGGATATTGGAATCACCATATACATACATGATATTGTCAAAAGGGAAGACAATACTACATGTATATAAGATTGAATTGTAAAGATGTTAATGTAAAATTATGTACCGAAAGACATTAAATATTTAGGATGTAAGACTCTTTCCTTTTTCTATAAAGTATTTAGGATTTAGGACTCTTTCCTTTTTCTATATAGAGAGAGAAAGAATAGAGAAAGCAAAAGAGAGATACTGATTCTAAATTTCTCAGCAACAAATGACATGACTTGGTGGTCTTCCAATTTTCTTTCTTCCAATGAGCCTTAAGGCCGACCCTTTCTCTCGCTTTATATTTATATTTTAACTAATTGAATGCAAAGAAATTATGAGCATCTTAATTAATGAAAACAAAGCAAGAAGAAAGGCACTTTGGTCATAGATCGCAGCGAGATTGGAGCGTAAAATGGACGCATGATGCTTTACCATGTTTACGCTTTTAGAATATGCGAAGACAAACATGATAAACAAAGGAAAAAGCAGGAGACGGCAAAACTTTGATTGCTCAGGCAAAATCTCGTTTTAGAATATCCATCTAACACAAGATTTAAGGGACGAAGAAAGCGATGGCTTGAGAGAGAGAGAGAGAGAGAGAGAGAGAGAGAGAGAGAGAGAGAGAGAGAAAGAATATCTTAATCACTAACCATATCCCTAGCTTTCTTGCACAGTGTTCTGATAGCTCAAGGTTCGGATTTGAATTTGTTATTGACGAAAGTCTACAACAACACGGCTTTGGCAAACTTGTATATATAGAGAACGTTGGTGCCTTCCCTTTTAACCATCAACTGATCTATTGTAGCAGAGCAAGCGCAACAACATGACCAAAGGAAGACCACTTTCCTTGCAGGTTCTTTCTTTCATGGAGCTCTTCTTTTGGTATTTTACTTGGTTTTCAATGTTGTATTCGTTTCGTTTCACATAGTGATCTTTTCTTGACCAAAGGACGACCACTTTCCTTGCAGGTTCTTTCTTTCATGGAGCTCTTCTTTTGGTATTTTACTTGGTTTTCAATGTTGTATTCGTTTCGTTTCACATAGTGATCTTTTCTTGTGCGTGTGTGTGTGCGCGCGTACGTATGTTGGTCTTTTGATGGTCTCAGACGGTAGAGCTTAAGGTACGGATGTGTTGCATGGGATGTGAGAGAGTCGTCAGAAACGCGATAAAGAAACTGCGAGGCAAGTAGAAACTCTCTCTCTCTGTATGTGTGTTTGTGAGCAATTTATTAGACCTACCGAAGACTGCATGCAGTTACATGATGGGCGAACAACTCAAACTGTTATTCATTGGTCTCATTTGTGAACTTAAAGTGATGTATTCAGCTTATTTTTGCTTGTTCTGAACCTAGCATGAGTTAAACAAGGCAACCCATGAACTTCCCTATTGAAGTTAAAAGCTAGTTATTTTTTATTAAAAATTAAGTCGAAAACCATGTTCCTGTATAAAGTTTAACTTTACTTTGTTATATATACCCACCGCTAACTTTTGCATGACTTTCACATGCACACACACACACACACACACACACACACACACACATATATATTATGGTATATGTTACCAATATTACTTGTTAGTGTATTCAAACAAACCTCAACAATTAAATTTTACATATAAATATAAAAGTTTTTAAATAAAATAAATTTATAAAAGTATGAGTACACTTTTTACTTTTTAAATTGAAATATCTTTTTTAAAAGATTTAAATTTTTTAACAATAATGTATGGATGATCATTCTATAGAACGGTGAGGATCTTATAAGACCATTCTATAGCATGATCATCCGACATATTACTGTTAAACAGCTTAAATCTTTTGAAAGAGGTAGTGATTTAAGCTTTTTAATAGTAATATATCGGATGATCATCCTATAGAACGGTGAGGATCTTATAAGGCACGCGATCGAACTTTGAGCAAAGAGCAATGCGGTTCCCACTCACAAATCGAGGGCTACCATGGAAAGAAAGGATTTGTGTGTTTAAATTGTCGACGGTTTCAGGTGTGGACAGCGTGGAGGTGGAGGTGGCGCTAGAGAAGGTGACGGTGATCGGGTACGTGGACCGGAACAAGGTGCTGAGGGCTGTGAGGCGTAGCGGCAAACGGGCGGAGTTCTGGCCCACCGGGCAGCCCCTCTTCTACACGGGAGCGTCCGATTACTACTACGACGATAAGGCGTACCGTGAGACCTACAACTACTGGCGCCATGGCTACAACGACGGCGAACGGCACGGCCGAGCCCGCTCGGCCTACCGCCCGGACGATAAGGCCTCCACCCTCTTCAATGAAGACAACGTTCATGCCTGCGCCATCATGTAATCATCTAATTCACCGTGCGCTCTCCAAGTTGCAGGGGTTGATTCGCTGGTTACAATAAATTGTTCATGTGAACGTCTAAATGTACAAATGGTTGCAAGTTAAGTTGTACTTATATATTTGTGGAGAAGAATAAATTATTCATACTTATATATTTGTGGAGAAGAATAAATTATTCATGTGAGTATATATATATATATGGAAGTCATCATAATGTCTTTTGGTAAATTCAATCTTTGGTATTCATAATAGAGATTTAAATAAATTGACACATAATGATGCACTAAGTGTGACGTACAAAAGTATAACAGTAATTTTAATCTAAATCTTGATATACATTCATAAATGTGAAAATCTCTTTAAACATCTTTCCTGTTTGATTGACATAAACAACCATGTTTAAACTTTAATGTACTATTTGTATTAAATATTTTTTGTTTTATCACTTCAATAGTTCATCTAAAACATTGGGCGGTAAAAATGATAAAGTAAATTTAAGCACGAATGAGAATGTGCATAGGCTATCATCTCTCTCTCTCTCTCTCTCTCTCTCTCTCTCTCTCTCTCTATATATATATATATATATATATATATATATATATATATATATATATATATATATATATATAATATAAGAGAATTAGTAAATGTGCATTCTCATCCATGTGAAAATCTTCTTAAAATGTCCCATCATTTGATTGGTAAGATGAAGAGATTTAAACATTTAATGCATAATTTATATTAAATGTTTTTCTTTTATTACTTAAAAGATTGGAGTGTGAAGATGTATGTATCTATATAGACACAACACATGCAAACTCTCGCATACGTTGTATGTTTGTCTGTGTATAGTATAAATGCAACCAAATATACTCATTTTTTGCGAGTCTTGACGCCAACTTAAGTATACCTTAGGGCTGGTAAGAGGTTGACAACTAAAGCTGAATGAACCAACATTCTTATATCAACTGTGGCCTAAATGACACCAATGGGAGCTAGCTTATTTAATTACAAATTCTTTTGCTTTATTGGGAATTAATTTCTTAAAACAAAATGTTCATTTAAAAATTGTTTTAGTGAAAGCTATGTCATGAAAGTGAATCTTTTGGCGACCAGAGCAATGGATCAACCAGCCGAACGCCAGTGTGAACTTGTTTACAACCAGATTGAATCTTGACCTGAACCAAAGTTATGACATGCTGATCCAAACCAGTAGGCTCCCACAAACCCAAACCATTTACTGATCCAAATCCCAAATCGTATATTAAGTATCGAACACATGACATGCTTATCCAAACATATGCACCCATACGCTTTTATTAACATGGTTATTACATCGATAATGTTACCCTATTATTGGAAATTGATTACAATTGCTTAAGTAGGCATTAATCCATTCTGTTTTTGCTTCTTTTCCACAACAAGAGCCTTCTCTGCTTTGGCATTTTGGCCAGCACCGGGGTGGTGCAGAAATCTCACCGACGGGGCCTCTATCCAAATCCTCAGGGCAATTCCAGAAGCACGCTTCCCTCCTCTTCTTCCTTATGACAGTTAGAACTGCGTCTCGGTCGCATATTCCCCAAACAGTCACTTTCTCAAGCTCGTATTCCACATGGACCGAGTATATTCCTGCAACAAGTGAGGACATTTGAGTATATTCCAAATCTAAAACCAAATTGTAAGAGATTTGCATCTAAGATATGACCACGGGGAATTAAATTCAATTGTCTAAGTAGGCATTGATCCTTCCTGTTTTCGCTTCCTTTTCCACAACAAGAGTCTTCTCTCGCTTGGTATTTTGGCAGGCACCAGGATGGTGCTCATATACCAGAAATGGTGGATCTAGAAACTCTTTTGGGGTAATAGCCCTTGAGTGGTTTTGGCCACCATGGCCTATAGACTTTGTTGCTGCTTAATTTTTGAAATTTCAGGTAGGGTGAATGCCCTACATCTATTCAATGTAGATCCACCACTGGCCACAAGCCACGAATGCAGTCGCAAACCTACTTTAGGGCAAGATACAGCATGTGCCTCACTCGAAATATGAAAATTCATGAGTCTATCCATGTATGGGAAAATATAAGTACTTTATGGATATGAAATACAAATATGTGACCGAAATGTGAAAAATTTCTCACTATTATATATAGAAAAATACAAGTGCTTTGAACGTAAAATACAATTGTGTCTCACCCTAAAGAAATTCTTAGATCCACCATCATGAATGGTATGCATTTGGGTGCTTGATCAATCAAAGGAATCATATTAGGGTACTACCTTTGAAGCACGCCAAGGCCTTCTTGATCTTCTTCTCGCAACCATAGGAATACAGGGGGACCCTCATTTCCACATATTGAGCCTCGACATTCCGGCCGCTTGCCGGAAATACTTGGTGGCTTGCCATGTTGGTCCTGGCAGATAATCACGATCTCAGTGAGTAGTTGTAATGCATGCCTTCTTTGATCATGAATAAGTGAAACTTGTTAGGCGGACCACTCTATTTAATAACTCTTACAGGTTTCCTATGAAGAACCATAATGCAGATTCTCCAACTCCCAAAAAGAACTAATAATAAAATCAACAAATGAAATCCATCTCACTGTAGAGGGAAAGGTATCTTTTGCCTCATTTAAAACTAAAACTGGTGTTTTGTAAGACCAAAAGCAGTAACACCAATTATAATGATGTAGAAATCCAATTTTTACCTTTATGATCGTTGTGGCATTTAATTTTTCTTGAACACTTGATTAGGGGGTTGAATCACAAGTCGATGGTCATGAGTTTGATACCTGGGCATGCATCTGGCTTTGGCCTCCAGTTGTAGGAAAATCAAATTGATCAAGATCAATTATGATAGTTTATCACCATTAGAATTGCTTTTTGTTAACGTTTATCTTTATTCAAGCTAATTGGACTAGGGCTTGGTTTGATTTTGGTTAATCTTATTGTAGTAAACCTGAGGTGTGTTCATAATGAACTTTGAGCATTGACTAGGGATGTTCATGGGGAGGAGATTCCCCGCTCCCCGCAAGGACCCATCTCGAATGGGATGGATTTGGAGAGTGAAAACAGAGATGGGAGAGCAAGGAAATCCCCATCTTGAATCAGTGGGGATGGACCCAACCTCAGCCCTTCTTGATTATAGAAAGTTAGGTCCATCTAAAACTAAAACAAACTATGAGAGAAAATAAATAAATAAATAAAGTATCATCTCTTCTTTTAATTCGTGAACTCATTGTCATTTTCCATATTTTTTCTGTAATAATATGTTCAAATTTAGATGTATTTTTGCATAAATTAGAGTTTTATTATATATAAAAGTGGTCTAAAACTTATGTTTGACCATTCCTCTTTTCTCCAATGGGTCCCTGAGGACCCATGGGAACACAGGGTTGGGGATGGAGACTTCTTGATCCCCAATGCGGGAATAGAACAGGAACAAAGATAGGATTCTGAAATGAGAATGAGACGAAGACTTTGATCCCGAGCCCCGGCCTGCCCCATGAACATCTCTAGCATTGACCTGTTGTGCGTGCTGTGAAATGTGGGTGATTAAAACTTTTTGAGAGATAAATATCCCAGTTCTGATAAAACTTCAATCAACTAGGTTGGAGGTTAAAACTACTGGGAGCTCAAAACTCTCAGAAAATGTCCAACGTCGAAAAAAAATCTCAACAACCCTCGAAAATATGTGAGTATAGAATAATTAATTAATCTTCAGATACATTAATCCTTTTAATAGTCTGTAACAAAATCAAATAATGTCATTTCCTTTTTTACCTCAAAAGAAAGGAATAGTTACATTTTTTTTCTACAATTGGGAGGCCGAAGCCAGGTATGGAACTCACTACCTATAACTTGTGAGTCAAGACCCTTAGCCAGGTGAGCTGTCACTGTGAGTGCAATAAATGCCTTCTTTCCTATAAAATATTGGTTTTAATAAACTATTAATTAGGTAAACAAATTAAAGCTGGCTGCATGATGTCTTAGAACTTAAATGTACTGGAAGAGCATTATTTATATGGCTCTTTTTCTTAATTGTGTGCAGTGATGAGGAAGAGGTTCCAATCTTCCAAAATGTGTAAAGTTTTCAGAAGAGAAGCGTGACTTGGTTAACCAAGGGTGGCAAGTGTCTGGCTTTAGCAAAGGAGAAGGGTGACTTTAGAGGTGCGTTTGAATTGTGGAACAGTAACGGCCGGGCCTCAATACCAGTAGGCTTTCATAGTTGATAGTGCTTTTGGAATTAAATATCAGTTTCTTAGATTGTTATCCTGCCCCGAAAAAGAATCTCACGGACTTTTTCGTACAAAGATTTACTTGACACTAATATAGTCTAACCTCGTTCTTCTTTAAATCCAACTTGTTTCACTCTAATGAGTATCTGTCGTGAGTCAATGCATAGGAAATGAATGCATTTTCATATTATTAAGTTAAGTGAAATAGATAAGACATAATTTGGATTATACCACATGTTTATTTCTTTGGATCTTATAGAACTGTTAAATGCGGACATGATCGAGAATGCAGAAGTGCGTAGAAAAGATTATATTCAAGTGAACTAGCTACATCCTGCAGCGGGGGCTTCTTGTAGGTGGTTGGAACAAGAACCGTTTTCATTGTAAGTCAAATGCGTGGCAAATAAGGAAAGTCATATATCGTGGTACGATCAATAAGTTCAAATGTATAGTCACAGAGTCCCGTAATCCATTTTTGAAATTTGAAGAATTCCCTTGACTATTAACGTGTCCTGTCAAATTATTCTCTAGAAGTATAGGTACGACCATTTTGTTACTTTCTTTATATATATAGGAAGAAGGAAAGAAAAAAGACTCACAGACGAGGAATGTATCGTATCAAATACATGTACGTATTCTTTTACAAATAATGTAGGATATTTAGCAAGTGTGAAATATGCTAGGTTATGACCTCAACTCACAGATAAATGATTGATTCACAAACTCATCACAAGGTATGACTCTAACATAAGTAACGTCTATTCAAGTCTTAGGAAATGCCTTTAACTACGTATCCATTCTAGGAAAGTGCATTAACATAAATCATGGCATAGCAAGATAGAGGAAAATAACTAATATCCATGTACCTTGCTATAAAAATTCAGTCAAAGGTAGGTGTCCTACACCCATGCACAATGATATACTATGCACTAAACTACCAAGATAGGCGATCCTAGACACCACACGTCATAGCACAAAGGATATTGAGGCAACATTTACAATTCCCTAATGATCAACATAGCCCAATTGGTCCTAGGCCAAGGAATAACCATAGGATACACCAAAAGTTACGGTCAATACATTACCAAGAAACTAGGCAGTAACCTCAGTGCTTCGGTCCTCGCATGAGGACCCTAATAAGATCTTAACCTTCACACAAAATGCATGCATTAAGGATCGCCACAAGTACGTGCACCCCACCTCAATCATCATTATATCCTAGAAACTCGTGGACTAAGCCTAAGAAGCCATTGAAGTTCCAGTCGCCTATTAACCAGCCATGGCGTAAGCCTCCGCCTCTTTATCCCATACCGCCTGCACAAAAGTGCCCAAACACCTGAACTCGTGACTTGATTAGCGATGAGGTGTAAAACACTGCACCTATGAAGACCACAGCCATCTACTTAGAAACAAATGCCTAGTGTGACATCCTCGTCAATTGGCTCTAGGCCCAAATAAAATATCTTGACCTGAGTGAGGACGCGTGTTGGATTATATGGGTGGCTAATCAAGACTGTGAATGGGTACCTAGGCGTTCTTGAACGATAGAAATAGGTTTTCTACTCATTAGTTCTCCAACCACTTCCAGGTTCAAACCACAGGGAACTCTCCAAAGTGCATTTCAAACAGAATTTCTTCTTGTACGGCTCAAACGATAATAGCTGATACCTCAGTTGTAAACTTCAAACTCATCTAGATATGTGATTTATGACCAAAGTTTGAAGACCTTCTCTACCTTAATCCTATACAACTTCCAACTCAAGGTTCTACGAATGGATAACTCCCAAGATCAGAAACTTCGGCACTATTCATGCATGGTTTATACTGCCAAAATCTCAAGTTGAATGGCTTACTGGTCTTTATCTTGATCATTACGGGCAACTTGATTCATTTCTATTTAAACTTCATTTTCTTTTTTTGTGTTATTTTTATTTTTGTGTGTAAATCGACTGTGTTACTATCTTCTTTATTATTCATGAAGAGATAAAGCATAGCCGCAGATGTTGAACCACAGAATCAGCTTAAAAAAAGCACCCCTGTTCATCACTTGAGACCATGATTGGTTGATCCTAAGTCAGCTTCCTTTGCCTAGGACCAAACCTTATTCCATAGTACATTTACATAAGATTCCTCTTTGTCCTCCAAGTCCCAGAGAAGGAGCTCTAGTTCTTCCTCTCATGATTCTATGTTTTCATGCTAGTCTTTTCCTAGTTATTCGAAATAAGAGAACAGGGTAGAGAAATATCAAGGAAAATGGTCAAGGGAGAATGAGGGCTATTTTCTAGAATTGAAACCAAAATATCTTCAATCGAGCTTTCGTACTTAAGATCCATTAGAAACTCTATGTCTCTTATAATGAGATCACTTTGATCTCACAAATCTAAGCTCAATCATAGATATTATAGAAATGTCCTAGATCCATCTCAACCCTAGTTCTATGAGTCTCTTCCATAAGTTTCTGCGTATATCATTCAAGTCCCTTTCCAACATTAAAGCACTCACTCGGGCACTTAAATACAAAACATAATTCCACTTTCCTCAAACTTTGACACGGACGTTTTTTTTGGGATGCCACACATAACTTGTCAACGAATAACAAATTCTTCTATGTTTATTGCCATGTGGATCTATTTCACTTTGGGTTACTTGAGTGAGTCGATCCGCCTACACATCTTGCTTTTCTTTGCTATATGGAGTTATAGCGTATTAAACTAACTCGATGATGTAAAAATTATAATAGACATGGATTTGTTGCAGTAACTTTGAATTGAATCTTTTCATAGAGGATGTTCAATACATAATTTGATAACCGATAATTACTAATCAATTACGATCAATTGAATTGGATTTTGCAATTTTTTCTTCTGTAGTATCTCAATGCGTCATGAGTGTGAAATGAGGAATCCCTTTCTTTTTTTTAATAACTTATATGGGCTAAAATCATTCATTTTTTGGCTTTTTGGCCCCATATTGTTCTATGGATCTTCGAAAGATATGAAAGATCTCCTCTAAGTCATACATACTACTTTCATCGAATACAACTTTTCATAGAATTCTATATGCATCTATGAGATCGAGTATAGAATTTTGGTTTACTCACTTGAAATTAAGCATACGTTTCCCACCTTTTCTCCACTTTTTGGAAATTGTATTTTACATATACATACAATTGAGTCTTTGGGTTTCTAAAATAGTGTAAAGTGCTTTGAATTATTGCTATTTGACTCTAACTATATTTAAAAAGTTTAGAGGCATTTCAAATTGTTTATTGACATGAACAAAGTTAAGGAAAACCTCTCGAAATTATTTCAATATTGGACTCTTGAGATATCATAGTTCCAAATAGAATCTCTTTAGAAAGATCTTTTGTCTCATGGTAGCCAACTCCGGCCTTCTCTTTACGAAACTTTTCATTATTGGGTTAGCCATATACTTCACATGTTTCTAGCGATTCACATGGCATCATCATTAAGTGATACAAGTCTTGGATAAGAATCTACAACGCACTAGAACACCCTTGTTGACGTTCCTTTACTACGACGAGTATCTTAGGGTTCCTTGAACAATGTGATATCTCACACCGGGTAAATCCTTAACCCTTCCCCTCTCTTACTAAGACTACATAGAATGTTCTTGTAAATTAATGAGATTTTCACTTCATGCGGCTCCTCGTTCAATTCTTTCGAAGTCATTGGATTCTTTTCCTTGTTTGAGAATCTCCCCTTCTTCCACTCTATCATTAGAAGAGTA
Source organism: Brasenia schreberi (assembly GCA_036023115.1). Lineage (NCBI taxonomy): Eukaryota > Viridiplantae > Streptophyta > Magnoliopsida > Nymphaeales > Cabombaceae > Brasenia > Brasenia schreberi. The sequence continues at coordinate 38,743,369 of JAYKKT010000091.1, read as the reverse complement.
ACTAGACCAGATTCAGTCACATTTTCGTATTCCCGATTGAACACTTTCTTTTTTTGATTATTCTCGAAAGAGAATATTCTTCCTTTACCCAAACATATGTGGATCAATCACGATCTTATAATAAGAACAAGAAATCTTTCTCGATCAATCCTTTTGCCCCAGATTCTTCGAGAATCAAAAAAGATCTTTTCAATCAAGTTTGAATTTGTTACGTTTGTAATGTCACGGATTCTTCTACTGCATTTTTATTTACTTATTTTTCTTTTTATTTTATTTTTATTTTCTTCCATCATTCAACGTAAGTCCCACAGGTTTGATCCTGTAGAATCTGACCCAGCCCGTTTTCTCATTGAGCGAAAAGGTATGAAATCAATCAGATTGATTTTTTTGATCAAAAAAGTACTATGTGAAATCTTGATTTTTTATCCTCTCTTTCTCATCCCTATCTCGTTAGGTATAGCATTTGAAGATCAATAGAGAACCCTTTCTTCTATATACATATGAATCGATATTATTACATGCCAATTCCTTCACGATACCTCCCAGAGAAAATCTCAAATTGGATCCCAATTGGCGGGTTAGTGTGAGCTTATCCATGCGGTTATGCACCGCTTCGAATATGAATCCATTTTTCTGAAAAATCCCGACTTTTAGTTCTTTTGTGGGTCTTCTGAGATCAGCTTTCGATGACCTATGTTGTGTTGAAGAGATATCTATATGATCCGATCGATTGCGTAAAAGCGCGCGGTATTGTAACGGAATTAGGAGAGTATACAGAAAGACAGTTCTATTTATTCTATTAGTATTTTCTAATTTCTTTCTAGGTTAGTATTAGATTAGTATTAGTTAGTGATCTTCTGGCCCGGTGAGTCCTTCTTCGTGATTAACTGTTAGCACCGGTCCTACATTTTGTCTCTGTGGACCGAGGAGGTTGAGCTCAGCGGCAAGAGGATTGTAACATGAGAGAAGCAAGGTGGTCAACCTCTTTTAAATATACAACATAAGTTCTGGGAATGCAATGTGGTTGGACTACTCATGTTGATTCGAATGAATCATCCTTTCCACGGAGGTAAATCTTTGCCTACTTAGGCAAGAGGTTAACCAAGTTACAAATTTTGTCTTAGTAGGACATGTATTTTTATTACTTATTAAATTAAAGTAGTTAACGATGGGGTTACCATTATCCTTTTTGTGGTGACAAATCTTGTATATGTTCATAAGAAAAGGAATTTGTCCATTTTTTCGGGTCTCGAAGGGGTGGAAACACATATAAAAACTCTTGAATTGAAATGGAAAAATAGATGTAACTTCGAGCATTACTTCAAAAATGGTAAGATCTTTGGCAAGAAAACAAGAAGAAGGGTTGATCTATATCATCTTGACTTGGTTCTGATTTCTATTTTTTGAAGAACACGTTCTTCTCCTACCGCATTGAATAGAACATGTTGAATCAAATCTTCTTTATAGAAAACTCCGTTTTATTTAGATAGGGAAAATAGTACGACTTTTATGAAATCATGTGCTATTGTTCAAATCCAGAGTCAATCCTATTTCAAATAGGAGTAGTTGATAATTGAATCTATTTTTTCCCATTATTTTCGCTATATGTAATAGTGTGAAAAGAAAAGAAAGGTCAACTCAAGTCGTTCAACAATAGTGGTGTCGAGTTTCTCAACCTTTTGCCTTAGAATTAGTCAATTCTATTTCTCGATGGGTATGAATCTCATGGAGAGTTTGATCCTAGCTCACGATTAACGTTGTGGCATGCTTAGTTGTGGCATGCTTAGCACATGCAAGTCAAACGGGAAGTGGTGTTTCTAGTGGCGGACCGGTGAGTAACGCACAAGAACCTGCCCTTGGGAGGGGGACAACAGTTGGAAACAGCTGCTAATACCCCATAGGCGGAGGAGCAAAAGGAGGAATCCGCCCGAGGAGGGGTGTGACTAACCACCTGAAATAGTGACTACGAGGATAAACATGATGATTGCTCACTCACTACCAAAGTACTGGGGGCTTAATTAGGGTGTGAAGCGTCCTTCTCTTTCTGTCCAATCCATTCAATGCAATACGAGTTCGGATTTTTATCGTGGATATGGCCAGAGGCAAGTACCATTTAAAGAACAAGCTAAGAAAAACCACACTCTCGATACTCAATAAAAATCACGAATATTTATTGAAGGAAAAATGAAGAGTGATCCGATAACACAAATTGAATAGGATACGCAAATGACTCCTTATCTTCTCTCACACACGAGGTGCTTTTTAAGATGCTACCTTTTCATTAAAGGTGATCAATGTTCGCTGTTTCGCTGTTGATCATATGGACCATAGATTTAGGAATATGTCATTCAAAAGGATCTACCAAATTGTTTGTATATACATGTGCATAATTTTGAAAATGATAAGAATGTTTTTAAAATGATAAATAATAATTTTATTACACGCATGTCATCATCGAACGTGAGTGAGCAGCATCAGTGGTGAACATATCCAATTACTCTCCCTATATCATATATATATATATATATATATATATATATATATATATATATATATATATATATATATATATATATATATATATATATATATAATACAACAAATTATTTACCACTATTCTCTGTGGCCTTTAGTAAATCGACTAGATAATTCAAGAATCTGAGCAGGAAAAAGATAATGCGCTTTTGCAACTTACAGGACCTTTAGATGGTTCTTTATTCCCGCTATGCGACGGATATTTGCTATTTATATGAAGCGCCCAAGTTCTTTAACATACAGCATTGCTCTTTGATTTCTTTCAGTCTATTCCATACAAATGACAATATCCAATGGTCTCTCTCTCTCTCTCTCTCTCTCTCTCTCTCTCTCTCTCTCTCTCTCTCTCTCTCTCTCTCTCTCTCTCTCTCTCTCTCTCTCTCTGTGTGTGTGTGTGTGTGTGTGTGTGTGTCTCCCATAAACTCAAATTGGTTCTCATCGCCAATTCAACAACTCGGATCAATTTTCCAACTTATATTCCGTTGCTTTTCCATACTTGCAGATTGTTGAAATTTCTGTCACTATGGACTGTGAAGGATGCGAGAGAAAGATAAGGAAGGCAATCTCCAAATTGGAAGGTAAACAAAATATATCGCCTTTGAGTATGATATACATACACACGTAATACGTACATATATGCATGTACAAGTGCGTGCGCGTCCGTGTATATATACATATATGTATGTATTTGACAGGGATCTGTATTATCATCCTCAAATGGATGACTCTTTGCTTGGTTTTCATGGCAGGCGTCGATACTTTAGACGTTGATCTGGAGAAACAAAAGGTGACGGTGACGGGGTACGTAGAGCGTCGTAAGGTTCTCAAGGCAGTGAGAAGTACGGGTAGAAGGGCAGAGTTCTGGCCGTATCCATACGATGGGGAATACTACCCGTACATGCCTGAGTATTATGACGACTCTACGTTCTGTCCTACGTACAACTATTACAGGCATGGATATAACGCCAGTGAGCAGGGCTACTTCCCCAACACGATTTATTCCACGGTGGATGATATCACCGTGGCTCTCTTTAGCGATGGCAACGTCCATTTCTGCAACATCATGTGATTTCTTTTGTATCTTGAAGTTAACTTTAAGATTATATTAGTGACACGCTTTGTTTATATATCAAAAAATTAATGGAAAGATTTAAGTGTTTGTAGTTTGTGCGTCCTTGTATAAATGTTTCAATATATTTAACCTTTTACATAATTACTAAATGCCTCTAACAGAGTTTTACCTTTGTTGTCGGCAGTCTAACGTAGCCCTCTTCTTTTTTTGAGTTTAAGACTGGCTATGCAAACCTAAATAAAAAGAAATAATCACTAAAGAATGATCTAGTTCAACGACGGATCTACATAGAGGGGTGGGGTGACCGTGCTCATGAAATTTTAAAGTTGCAATATAAAATTTGATATTCAAGCTTCTCCCCTCTAAGACGATGAAATACATGATTTGCTCCCCTTCCTAACACTATTTTTTAGATCCCCTATTGATCTAGCTTATGACAAATGATTCTATGAAAACAAAAAAACTATGTAGCTGATCATATCTAATATGAGAAAAGGCTTAGTTGTTGTATAATTACTAAAGGCATATCCCGAACGACGAAAGAGAAAGAGCAAACCTAAATGAAATGAAATAATAAAATGATTTAGCTTATGTTAATTGTTAGATTGACAAATGATTATATGAAAACAAAGAATTCATGTAATATGAGAAAAAACATAATTGCTGTTGTATAATTACTAAATGCATACCCCAAATAACGAAGGACAAAGGACAGTATATTTTTTTCAAATTGCCCTCCTTTACAATGTTCCTTGTCTCGCTCCTTGAGTCCGCTTTCAACTATCTTTTCTCTTCATCTGCCCCTTCGCACTCCAAAGTATTGAAGGATGCTTAGTTGGTTTTGGCATTTTCAGATTGAGCTTGAGTGCGAAATGTTTGAGAAGCTAAAAGGCATCCGTCTTAAAATAGGCAAAGAAAGGCCTTCAAAGTATTGAAGAAGAAAAAACACAATGATATTGCTTTTCAGAGTTAAATATGTAAATATAATATAGAGTACAGTGTCAACGAAAAAGACCCATGTACGGGAACCCACTTTAGTGTGATAGAAGGCATAGTTCTGATTTAAAAGAGTATTAGTCTCTGAGTTTTCTGTTGAATGATGTAAGTGCACACTTTAAACAAAGGCTTTTACATGGTTGGGAACCCCCCACTAGTAGAAGTATATCAAATAAGATCAAGCACCATATCACGTCCATATTCCTTTTTTGAATCCTGTCCAAACCCCACTACATATATAGAGAGAAACATCTCATCTATTGTTTTTCGCTAATATGAGTATAACTTAAAGTTTTTAGTATTAAAATATATGAAAATATATATCATTATAGTCATACCTTTGAAAAACAATGATGATGATCAAGTATGAGTGAGCAACATATGATCAAATATGAGTGAGCAACATGAAGGATGAGTAGAATCCAATCACTATATATATATATATATATATATATATATACACGTGTAGGGTGGGAGTTGGAGAGCATTACCAGTTGAGCCAATGCTGTGGGTGCTCCCATGTTTGATTCGTACGACTCTGCTTTTTACTTCTCTTCGAGGCTAGCGTTTGATTGTGAGCAGTTGGAACTATAGTTCCAGATCCGTAATCCCATGACTGTGAATCAAACAACCCCTTAAGGTCCTTCTGAGCCAACCCTCTAGTCAGTAGGGTTTGTGACGCTTTTTACTGTGCACTGAAGCCGATGTTTGATTGCAAGAACTGAAACTATAGTTCCAGATTCATAGTTCCACGCCTGTGATTCAAACACCCCCTTTAAGGTCCTATGTAAAGGAAACACATGCGCCCACACACACACACATATTTCATCTCCATGTGGGATTTGGCAGATTCATCGGACTTTTTAATTTTAATTTGCTCAGAAAATGACTTAGTTCTTAAATCCAGAAGTCTGAACCCAATATACTTTTTGGAGTATGAACCCAAGACGGTTGGCTCAAGAAATTAAGGCATTCCAATGCCCCAAGCAAACCATATGTAAAGTCCCCATTTCAGCAAGGAGTTTCTTATTAACGTGGATTGCACTGCAAGCGGGCAAAATTTTGCCTACAGTGCGTACCGTTCTCCGTATGCGCACAATTGCGCATTAAGCAGTAGCTCACATACGGTGTTGAATAAACATTCAAAGTTGTCATGAGGCATATCGGTTCTAGGCTCAACCTCAAACCAAACCAATCTAATTGATCTTTAATTTTAAGAGAATAAAAGTAAACCCTTTGCAAATAACCAAACCATACCATCTGTCC